>JAOXOE010000863.1:1727935-1745298 GCA_028565055.1 Phoeniculus purpureus
CAGAGCCTGGCTCCATCCTCCTGACACCCACCCTTCACATACTGATCAACATTCATGGGGTCACCCCTCAGTCTCCTCTTCTCCAAGCTCAAGAGATGCAGCTCCCTCAGCCTTTCCTCAGCAGAGAGCTGCTCCCCTCCCTTCATCATCCCTGTGGCTCTGTGCTGGACTGTCTCCAGCAGCTCCATGTCCTTCTGGAACTGAGGCGGCCAGAAGTGGACACAAGATTCCAGCTGTGGTCTCCCCAGGGCAGGTAGAGCTGAGCTACCTTGAGTCTACTTCACTGAGAACTGCCAGTGCACAGAGCAGCTCTGCCTTAGCTGTGCCCCTTCCCCTGTTGGAGCTACGTTGGTTCAACCGTGGACATACAATTACACTGTTAATTGCTGTCTCCCCTTCCTTATGGGGCCCTCCTCCCTGAACACTTGCCCCCCCCACCCAAATCTGAGCCAACAATTGACCCAACAACTTTGGTTCTTTAATATAGACTTTATTTCCCATTTCTTCCCCATTTTGTTTCAAATTGTCCATTTTTACAGCTTTCCTGAGCATCAGTCAATAGATGGATCCAGCAATAGGTGACCAGGTGCACCAGGAGTTTGTGGGGGTCCATCATTAATGACTTAGATGAGGGATTGGAGAGCTCTGGCAGCAAGTTTGCTGATGACACAGATCTGGGGGGAGTGGTCGACACTGCAGCAGGCTGTGCTGCCATCCAGCGGGACCTGGACAGGCTATACTGGGTGATACTGGGATATACTGGGCTATGCCAGACAGGCTGGAGAGTTGGGCAGGGAGAAATTTAATGAACTAGAACCAGGGCAGTGTAGAGTCTGACACCTGGGCAAGAACAACCCCAGGGACCAGAATAGGGTGGGGACTGACCTGCTGGAGAGCAGCAATGGAGAAAGAGACTTGGGGGTCCTGGTGGTCAGCAGGATGGCCACTAGCAAGCAATGGGCCCTTGTGGCCAAGAAGGCCAATGGCATCCTGGGGTGGATTGGAAGCGGGGTGATTAGTAGATCAGGAGAGGTTCTCCTCCTGGATGGAGGAGGAGAGATGGCCTTGGACAGCCCTGGTGAGACCACATCTGGAATCTTGTGTCCAGTTGTGGGCCACTCAGTTCCAGAAGGACCCAGAGGTGCTGGAGAGAGCCCAGCACAGAGCCACAGAGATGATGAAAGGAGGGGAGGATCTCCTTGATGAGGAAAGACTGAGGGACCTGGGCTCTTGAGCTGGGAGAAAAGGAGCCTGAGGGGTGACCCCATGAATGTTGGTAAGTATGGAAAGGGTGGGTGGCAGGAGGATGGAGCCAGGCTCTGCTCAGGGGCACCCAATTATACAACAAGGGGCACTAGGTGTGAGCTGGAACAGAGGAGGTTCCACATCCATCTGAGAAGGACCTTCTTCAGTGAGGGTGATTCACCAGTCTGAGGGACAATGATCAGGGCAGGTAGACCCTCTTTTATCCTCCATTCTTCAGTTCAGGGATGAAACACACATGAAGGAGTGAAGAGCATTAGCAAAGCATCACTGATATGGTCATGACAACAGCGGTGGATGGGAAAGCTGGGGCACCAAGCTTGTTGCTGGTTGTCAGAGATGATCCATGTCCCTGGACCTCTCTATGACCCACAGAAAATGAATTTCATGGAGCTGTTGTTTTTGTAAGTCGTCTAGTTCAGTGTCAGGATCTACGGCTGCAGAAGGAAGATCCTGAGTTTCGTTGTCTTGTGTCACTGTGGGAAAAAAGGGAAAGGAAAGGGAAAGGAAATAGGGAAGGGAAGGGGAAAGAGAAAGGGAAAGGGAAAGGGAAAGGGAAAGGGAAAGGGAAAGGGAAAGAAGAAGGAGGAAAAGAAGAAGGAAAAGAAAGAGAATGAAGAGGAAGATGAAAAGGAAAAGGAAAAGGAAAAGGGAAAGAAAGGGAAAGGGAAAAGGAAAGGGAAAGGGAAAGGGAAAGGGAAAGAAGAAGGAGAAGGAAAAGGAAGAGAGAAAGGGAAAGGGAAAGAAGAAAGAGAGGGAAGATGAAAAGGAAAAGGGAAAGAAAGGGAAGGGGAAAGGGAAGGGGAAAGAGAAAGAAGAAGGAGAAGGAAAAGGAAGATGAAAAGGAAGAGGGAGAGGGAAAAGGAAAGGGAAAGAAGAAGGAGAGGGAAGATGAAAAGGAAAAGGAAGAGGGAAAGAAAGGGAAAGGGAAAGGGAAGGGGAAAGGGAAAGAAGGAGAAGAAAAAGGAGGATGAAAAGGAAAAGGAAGAGGGAAAGGGAAGAAATAACTATTTATTTCCTTTTTTGCTTTAGTTGTGTTAGCAGTTCAGGTATTAGAGTGGCCAGACTTGTACCTGTAGTCAGGAAACAGCAAATCAAAGCAGAAGCAGCTGAGGGTTGAAAGGAGGAAAACCAGCCACGCTCACATTAGCCAACAAAACCAGCAGCCTCCACCCGCTCGATCTGGCTGCAGAGCACATTTCCAGTAAGTTTCTGCTCTAACAAGCTGTATCAGTTTCATCTCAGCAGATCTGATGGCTATTGAACAGTGCTCAATGTTCTGGAGGGTGCCAGGCACATAATTGTTTTTACAGCACTGTAAAATGAATCAGACTGGAATTAGCGTCACTCAGCAGAATCACTTCCCTCCCCTTTAAATTACTTCATCTGGGGGGTTAATCAAAAAGAAAATGAAGTTTTGACACTGCCCTTCAGCTAAGGGCAAGTGCAGGTTCACTTGTCTCCACTCCATTTGGCGGCGAAGAAGTGGTTTACAGTGTCTGCACTTGTCCGTGTGCCGCTTCCCCATGGCTTGGCCCGGGGGGAGGCAGCGCGGTGCCGACTTCTCAGCGCCTCCCACCTCAGAGTCGAGTGAAAAGAAGAAGGAGGAGGAAGCTGATGCCGTAGTTTTCTGCTGGTATTTAAATTTTCACTCCTCTGAAACGGCAGCTGGAGTGATGGGAAAGCTGGAAAAGAGTATTTCCGTGAGGAAGGTCCTCAAAAACCAGGCTGGAAGCTTCATTTACTGAAGCTCAGAGACACTCTAACCCTCCTTTGGTGCCACTGGAGCTCAGGAGCTGCTCCCACTAAGATACGCTGTCGTGTACCTCTATCAAACATCATCTTCTGTCCCTCTCTCTGTGTGTCTATCTATCTAATCTATCTATCTATCATCTATCCATCCATCTATTTATCCATCCATCTATCCATCCATCTATCTATCCATCTATCTATCTATCCATCTATCAATCCATCTATCTATCTATCCATCTATCTATCTATCATCTATCTATCCATCTATGAATCCAACCATTCATCTATCTATCCATCTATCATCTATCTATCTATCTATCTATCCATCTATCTATCCATCCATCCAACCATTCTTCTATCTATCCATCCATCTATCCATCTATCTATCCATCCATCCAACCATTCTTCTATCTATCCATCCATCCATCCATCCATCCATGCATCTATCCATCCATCTATCTAACCATCTATCATCTATCTATTCATCTATCCATCCATCTATCGATCTATCTACCTATCCATCTATCTATCATCTATCTATCATCTATCTATCTATCCATCCATCTATCCATCTATCTATCATCTATCTATCTATCTATCTATCCATCTATCTACCCACCCATCTGTCTGTCTCTGTCTCTGTCTCTGTCTCTCTATCTATTTACTCTCTATGTCATAAGGACAGGCTGAGAGAGTTGGGGCTGTTCAGCCTGGAGAAAAGGTGGCTCCAGAGGAACCTTCTTTTAACCTTCCAGTGCCTGAGGGGGGCCAACATGAGGGCAGAGGAGGATCTGTTCAAGAGGGTTTGTACAGTAGAATAAGGAGCAGTGGGTTCAGGCTGGGAAAGGACAGATTTAGGATGGATATCAGAACGAAGCTCTTCGATGTGAGGGTAGTTGATGGCTGGAACAGGCTGCCCGGGGAGGTGATGGGGATCCCATCCGTGGAGTCATTTAAGGTCAGGCTTGATGAGGCTCTGAGTGACCTGACCTAGGTAGAGTTGTCCCTGTGTAGAGAGGTTGGACTCGTTGACCTCTAGAGGTCCCTTCCAGCCTAGAACATGCTCCGATTCCGTGATCTCCGCTATGAACCAGCTCCTTGCTGAGACAGCCCAAAGCTCCTCTCCTTTGCCCACTTCCAAGAACAATCTTTGGGAAGCAATTCCAGTAAACGTTTCTGCCTCGAAGGCTTCCAGGTCCCACGAAGACCTGACTGTCGCTTCGTCCTGCTCACCCACTGTAGCAGCTTTTATTACTCTTCACTCCATCATATTTCGTAGGCGGGCAGGTTGCGCTGGCATTTATTAGCCCAATGTTTTCAGAACAACGTCTGGCTGATGAGTTGTATCAATAACATCTGGGCAAAGCACGACGGTCACGAGCCATCATCATGACACACAGCAACACCGTCAGCTAAAGGCTCTGGAGGTGAGCTGGGCTGAGAGGATACCTGCACTTCCAGCAGCACATAATCCCTCTGCGACGATGCAGTTATGCAAGAGGGGATTAAAGGGCTGCTCTGCACGTGGGAAAGGCACCGTTTCCATTTCTATGGATGTGGGTGATACTCGTCCTCTGATCTAGGGGATCCTGCTCTGGCAGGGGGATTGCACTGGATGATCTTTCGAGGTCCCTTCCAATCCCTAATCTTCTGGATTCTGTGGTAGCAGTAACAACAGGAGTGAAATCAGAACCACAAGAGACTTTAACGCAGATCAGGAGCCCAGACATTTGCTCATCATCTTTCCAGAGCCTGTAACTCCAGCACCCAGCTAGCGTAGGAAGTTGCAAGTCTCAGCTCCTGTGTGTGTGTGCAGGAGCTCTGCTGCTCCCAAGACACATCCCTTCTGCTGGAAACACGGGTTTGGGATTTAATTAGTTCCAGTGCCTATGGGCTGGCTTCTTTCACTACAACATATATCTGAAGATTTATATTCGAGCAGAGGCAGGGAGGGATGCTGCTTGTAGAGCGCTCTGACTCCTTTCTGCTGAAACCCTTCTAGATTTCCTCCTCTACAGCAGAGCCAGCAGCAGCAGAGTGACCGAAACCTCTGGGTCATTGTCCTCTAGAGATGGAGGGATCAGGGGGACCCTGTAGAACATCCAGGATAAACCCCCTCTATCTTTAGAAAGGTGAGAAGCCATTAGGGTCAGAGGAAAACGTCTTCTCTACAAGCAGTAGAAGAGGGGGAGCTCAAGTGAAGGGTCAGAGGAAAACATCTTCTTTACAAGTAGTAAAAGAGGGGGAGCTCAAGAGAGGAAGTCAGAGGAAAACTTCTCTACAAGCAGAAGAGGTGGAGCTCAAGTGAGAATTCAGAGGAAAACATCTCCTCTACAAGCAGAAGAGGGGGAGCTCAAGTGAGGGGTCAGAGGAAAACATCTTCTGTACAAGCAGAAGAGGGGGAGCTCAAGTGAAGGGTCAGAGGAAAACATCATCTCTACAAGTAGTAAAAGAGGGGGAACTCAAGTGAGGGGTCAGAGGAAAACATCATCTCTACAAGCAGTAGAAGAGGGGGAGCTCGAGTGAGGATTCAGAGGAAAACATCTTCTCTACAAGCAGCAGAAGAGGGGGAGCTCAAGTGAGGGATCAGAGGAAAACATCTCTACAAGCAGAAGAGGGGGAGCTCAAGTGAGGGATCAGAGGAAAACATCTTCTCTACAAGCAGCAGAAGAGGGGGAGCTCAAGTGAGGGGTCAGAGGAAAACATCTTCTCTACAAGCAGTAGAAGAGGGGGAGCTCGAGTGAGGATTCAGAGGAAAACATCTTCTCTACAAGCAGTGGAAGAGGGAGAGCTCAAGCGAGGAGGTGATTACAGCGAACCAGCCACGAGGAAGCAGCATTTACCATTTCATCTAATTTCTTGAGCACCAACAGAGCTTCTGCCACGGCCACGTGTCCCGTAACACACGGGAACCACAGAGCTGCTGCTGCTGCTGGCGATGTCACAGCTGCCCGCTTCGCACAGTCGGGGCCTGGGCACAGTGATTACACGAAGTCCCACGGGTGGTACCGTCGCTCCCAACCACCAAGGACCGAGCAGGCAGCATTTGTTGGCCCTGGCACTCATAAAGGCGAGCCGGCGGTGCCGGATGTCTTGTGGTACGTGACGAGTCAGCGGGAGAAGTTGTACTCAGCGACAGCGGAGGGGGCAACACGGATCACGAGCCATCTGCCAGACGGGTGCTGAGGAAGTGCTCTGATGTGGTGAACACGCTACACGAGGAGCGAGAAGCCGGGTTTGTCCCTCCTTCTGGTGGAGATAAAAGGATACAGGGACAGGTATTGACAGGTTGTGATTTATCTTGGGGATGGGGAGAGAATGACTGGCCAGGGAGAGCCAGCAGGCTGTGCGGGCGTGTGTGCGCCATCTCCTACCCTCTTGCTATGTACAAGCTGCTCTGGGTGATGCTGGAAAGATATTTCTCAAAGAGAATAAACTCAAACCGGTCTTTAAGGACTTTCCAGTGCAGCAGCAAATTACCCTTCTTCCCCTCCCAGCTGCTGTATTATACCTTGGAAATCCAAGTTACTGCCCAACCTCATCGATCGATCGACAACAAAGACTGGATCAAAATGGGATTCATGGAAGCACAGAACATTAGGGGTTGGAAGGGACCTCCAAAGATCATCCAGTCCAATCCCTCTGCCACAGCAGGATCCCCCAGACCAAGTCACACAGGAACATGGCCAGGGGGGGTTTAAATGTCTCCAGAGAGGGAAAAGTATATTGTGAGACCACTGAAAAGCTCAGGAGAGGTTCCCTAGGGAAGCTGTGGGGTGTGTGGAGTAGCTCGAATCTGCACCTGGAGCTGAGCACAGCAAACCTGCAGCTCCTCGGGAACTGTTGGTGCTTCTGGAGCTTTAAGAATTCAATGGTAGAATAATAAAAGAAATCAGAGTTCAGGGAAAGGGCAGTTTGCAGACAACCTTGATCTGGGGGATCCTGCTGCGGTGGGGGATTGGACTGGGTGATATTTCGAGGTCCCTTCCAGTCCCTAATATTCTGTGATCCTGTGATTGATTCTCTGACTGGATCTAGGTGATCCTGCTGTGGCAGGGGGATTGGACCGGATGATCTTTGGAGGTCCCTTCCAATCCCTAATGTTCTGTGATTCTGATTGATAATTAAGACAGAAATTCTTTTTCTGGAGGAAGAAAGAAGGATCCTCCTTGCTGGAGGACAAGAAGCTGTAGGGATCGTCTGGACCTGAAGGTATAAATCGGATTGGGGAAGGTTCTGAATGGTTCCTTATGCTTTTTCCCTCCGTGTTCCATGAGGACACGAAAGATTCAGCAAGGAAAATATCGAGTATTTCCAGGCGGATCCAAGAGTCCCTCCCTTCTTCAGGGATCCCCACAGAGTAAATTTGCTGGGAAGAGGGGGAGGAAAAAAAACCCAGAAGAAACCGAAAGCGAAATAAACCACAGGGCGGCCGGAGCCGGGGGGATGATCTCAGCTGAGTCGTTCCCGAACCAGTCGCTCCTTAAATTAACGGCTACATCGGCACTTTTCTGGGGTACCTTGGGGGCACCTTCGCTTCTGGCTCGTTTCTCTTAATTCGGCTGATTCACCTAAAATAAAGCGGTTGCCTTCACGGCTGAGAACTCGATCCCTTTGTCAGCCCGAGGAGGGAGGAGAGGAGTTCGCAGAATCACAGAGTCACAGCACGTCAGGGACTGGAAGGGACCTCGAAAGATCATCCAGTCCAATCCCTCTGCCACAGCAGGATCAGCTAGACCGAGTCGCACAGGAACATGGCCAGGCGGGTTTTATTCCCCTCTCCCAGTACGCCTTCCCCTCTCCCAGTACACCTTTCCCCTTCCCAGCACACCTTTCTTCCAGGGATGGGAAGGCATCGAGGGTTAATCCACTGCCCTCCAAACCCAGCCGGAGCCTCAGAGCCGGTGGCACCCAACCGGCAGAGGGAAAACCAGTGGCTTCCTCAGGGCAGCTGAAAACCTGGTGACGCTGGAATACTACAGCGGAAGGGAGGTAAAAACTTCCTCAGGCTCCTCTCCCGTTTGGGGACGATCACGACGGGTTGTTCGAGCAAAACAGGGACTAAATCGGGCTTGGGGACTGGGGGGGGGTGATAATTAGAATAATTTTATTTTCCATGTTTTGCGGTTTTAGCTCTGTACTTCGCTCTTGAGGTTTTGGAGTGGGGTTTTATGTTGCTTTGGAGGGGGTTTGTGGGGGTTTTCCCCCTCTTTTTCACGTTTTGGGTCCTTCTATTAAAAATAAAGGAACAGAAAAAACCTCTTCCGATCCATCGCGTGAATTGCGACAGAGAAAAAAGGTCTCTTTGAGACCTGAGGATCTCGATGCTTTCCCAGCCCTGAGCTCTGCTCTGTCCTGATGGAACCTTTCCACAAGATCCTTGGAGTACTCAGTAGAATCAGATACTCCACTGGAAAAAAGTCGTCTGGGTGATAGTTTGGGCTTATTGTAGTTATTGATGTATTACATATAAAATACTTGGCTTTATTATTGCTATTGTTGCTATTATTATACATAAAACACGTTAACATTGAAATATTTTAAGTATAGAAGTCTATTATCTATATTATATGATAGATGGATGTATTATAGTGTGTGTATATATAGTATAGAGATAGATATAGTATCGATAATATATCTCTGTATTATATGATAGATGGATGTATTATATAGTGTGTATATATAGTATAGAGATAGATATATTATCGATAATATATCTCTGTATTATATGATAGATGGATATATTATATAGTATATATATAGTAGAGAGATATATATATTATCGATAACATATCTAAATATATAGTACATCTATCTATACATAGTGTATCTATCATATAATATAGAGAGTATATATCTCTACTTATATATCTAAAGATATAATAAATGCAGTGAATAATAAATAATATAATAAAGAATATAAACTGTATATTTTATAATAAATCTGTATTTTTTATTTACTATTTAGTGTTGTCTCGATATTGACTATAATAACCTAAAGTTTGATTATATGTATTCACTAACATAATCTATTCAGTTACGTGCTTCAGTTACTTAAACCTCTCCGGGAAGATCTCAGAGCAGTATCGAGCCTTAATTATAATTAGGTCTTAATTATGGTATCTCCGTAGCCCAGAGTGGAAAGCAGGAGGTTTCCCAGCTTTGGGAAGCTCCGGACTTCTCCCTCTGTCATAGAATCACAGAAACATTTAGGTTGGAAAAGACCTACAAGTTCATCAAGTCCAACCTTTAACTCTTCCTGTATCTTTATCACCCCTAAAATCTTTAAGCATCTCATCTAGGCGGCTTTTAAACACATCAAGGGATGGGGACTCAAGTCTCTCCCTGGGCAGCCCGTTCCAGTCCCAGTGACCGAGGAAACCAGTAAGTGAAAGGGAGAGGAAGGGGCTCAGGAGTCTCTGGGCGGATGTGAGTCGATGTGGTGCCAGTCCAGGGTAGGTATTCGGAATAATCACAGACTCACAGAACATTAGGGACCTCGAAAGCTCATCCAGTCCAATCCCCCCGCCACAGCAGGATCCCTAGATCCAGTCGCACAGGAACATAATAGTAATAATTAACAACAATAATAAATAATAAAGCTCTCTGGAGATCAGTCCCTGGTAATTAATTGTTCCGGCTGGTCTGCAGCACAGGTCGCCCGAGGTCCGATTCTGCACCGCAGCGGCCACGGGGAGATAGAAGGAATTTCCTGGGTTTTTATTCTTTTAGGGAAAACGAGTGAAAAGGGGTCAAGACTTTGATGCTCCCGTAAATGTGAGGTCTGATCCGTGCAGCTTCCTCGCTGCTCTGCCACGGTCTTTATTTATCAGGAGAACGTTGAGCTGAGGGAATACGAAACCCTTTATCCTACTCGAGGAGACGGGAACTCCTGCACCTCCACAGACTCCATTCAGTGCCTGGATTTACTCCTCAGACGTAGGCACCGCCGCAGACCCTTCGGGCGGGATTTCCTCAGTCCTAAAGAAATTAATCCTGCATCCCCAGCAAGTGCTGCTTCTGCCATCCCCACCCGAGCCCCTGATCCAGCTCCCCTCTGTTTGTGCCGAAACCTGTGGGAGTTTTTCCACCTCTCTCAACGCAAACGGCCCGAACTGCCCGGAAAACCCCCGGCTCGCCCCTAAAAGCCGTCGGGGCTGGGGAAAGGAGCCCCGATTCCTCCTCCTGCGGGGTGAGGAAAAGGGGTTGCAAACGTCGGGCTCGAGTAAAGGGTGTTTTACCCTTTGAAAAAGGGACGGGATGAGGTTTCAGCAAAGCAGAACACAAAGGATTCGACCCCGTCCTTCTCGTAAACCCGCAATTCCGCCGCTGTATTCACGCGTGGGGTTTAATTCAGTCTGGCGCTTCTCGTAAACAAACAATCCACCCCCCGACCGACTAAGACTTGGAGTGATCTGTTGTTTTTCTTTCTGGAACGTGTGGGGGTTTAAGTTTTCCACAGGACCACATTTATTCTCCCTCTTCGCCCTCCCCCAATCAAATTAATTCGGTGTTCGCTGGCCAGGAATGGGTCTCTGGGGGAACTGGTGAATTCAGTGTCCAAAATGCCTAGAAATACCTGGATTTGGATAAATCCAGTTAAGCTAAAATGCTGGTTAGGTGCCCTGAGCCCCCAGACCGGCCCTGAACTCCTGGAGTCCCACAAAACCCAGCTGAAGCCCCGGGAAGGAGGAGGGAGGCGACTGCGTGTCTCTCCCCAGCCACCTCCTTCCCTCCCTGTCTCCCCACTCCTTCCTCCCCACCCTCCTCCCTCCCGACCGCCGCCCCTGCAATAAGGAAGGGGGTGGAGGGGGTGGGAAAAAGCGACCTTTGAAACCCCCCTCCCTGCTTTCCCCCGCTCTTCCATGGCACCCAGCGGGACCCAGAGGTGTTCTGTGGGCAGAGATGGGGTGGACCCAGTGCCCAGGGCCACCCCCGGGAGGGCGGGGCAAAGCTGAGGGCACCCACTTGACTCCCTCCCTCCCTCTCCAGCCCGGGGCACCCATGGGCCCTGTGGAGAAGAGTGAGAGACAGGGCAGTGGAGAGGGGAGCCCGGGGTGCTCTGTGGGCGACTTCGCCACCCACCCGTCTGATTTACAGGAGAGTTTTGCACCTCTCCGGCAGGATGAGCAGGGTAAGAGATGAAAATCAAGGCAGTACCGGAGAAGAGGAGATCTGCAAACCCAGTCCAGCCCCAGCGACTTTCCAGTGATGTTGAGCTCTCAGTCCTTCCTTACCGCTATTCCCACCTCACGCTAGGATCTCAAACTGGTGTTGAGAGCCAAGCAGAGAACAGAATTAGAGACTAAGTGAGTTTCAGAATAAGTGGAGATGTGGAAATATTCAAACCCTCCAAGATGGGGATGCCTCTCCCGTGGGGATGTTGCTGCAGCCTCATGGGCACTGGAGCTGGTTGAGGCATCACGCTTCATGTCTTTCCACACTACATCTGTCTGTCCTCACTGGGAACCGTTTTCCACCTCTGTGCAGTGGCAGAAGAGGCTGAGGAGACCTCCCTGCACCTGGCCTGGCAGCAGCAGTGGTGAGGGCAACACATGGACCACCTCTCAGATGTTGTAGGTCCCTTGATGCTCTATTAATCACAGTCTCCTCACAGGTTTGTCACTGTCTCCGCTCTGCATGAGCAGTGCTGAGCCCAGTCCTGGACCTGTTAGCAATTTTAGGCGTTACTGGTCCACCACCAGCCTCAAGAAGACTTTTTGGACCTGCACAGGTTTCTCCCTGACGCTGCTGAGCAACACACAAGATGCAGTGAGAAAAGCAGCAGTGCTGTGCCCTGGACATCCCTGTAGGGTATTTCCACTCTGTGGCTGCCCTGAGGAGTTTCAGACTCTCCATATTTTACCTGCAGTGAAGACTTTGGCCCCGGAGGAGGTTTTGTCATGAGGAGCAGGAGGTATCATACCCACTGCAGCAGTCACTGCAGGTCTGGGCAAGTCAGTCACCATCCTGCTGGGCTGGTCACCTCTTGGCCCAAGCTGGGACTAGGAGCAGCCATCGCTCATCTTGCCATGATTTATGGTCCATCTTACTGAGCTCAGTGAGACTTCCGTGAGCACAGGGCATGAATCATGCTAGGTGTGCGTTAATCTCGGTGGCGGTGGCCATATCAGTGGCTCAATCCGAAAGTCAAAGACATCGTGTTTGGATTGGAGCTCTAGGGAGAGACCTCTGATCTACTGGAGAGACCAGAGAAGACATCAAAACCCCACTGAGCGCAAACAAGCAGCGTTGGAGCAAAGGCACAGTCTGGTTTATGGGCTTTTCTATAGCTTTATGCTGTGAGAGAAGGAGATTCCGACCTTCAGGCTGCCCTGTGGCCCAGGTACCCAGCGCTGAACAAGAGAGCTGCTCCTGCCCTGGCTGGAGACAACCAGATTCACCTCCTGCAGGACACATTTTTCATAACGGGCCTCAGCATCCTCACAATTGCATCAAGAATGCAGCTCATCTCCAACCCTTTCATGCATGAGGTCAGGTTCTGCTGCCTGTGGGACCGCCAGCAGACGGCACGCCATGAAGGGAAGAGCAAAGATGCCTGACGGCTCCTACCGAATTAAACATCAGAAGCTGGGCTTGAAAGCCAAGCACAAAGCAACTCCCCTTCTCTCCCACAACAGCTGAAATTGCTTTAGCTGAGCAGGAACTTGGGGAACACAGAGTCAGGCCCTGGTGCGTGCAGCCATGGGCCATGCTTCGGGCTCGGCGCCGATAGGGGAATGAGCTGCTGTGACTGGGTGGATGGGATGGAGTGGGGATGATGCAGAGGGCACGATACACATCCAGGCACATCCAGGGGTGTGGGGAGGGGTAGTATCTAAAGGGAAGGGTGTTAGAAGAGCTGGACTGTACACTGAGGCAACACAAGCAGAGGCACCCAGCTGCATTCTGTGGCTGTCCCCAGGTCAAAGGTGTGCAAATGTCTCTCGCTGTCACAAAGACATCATCTAACGTGTTTGTCTATTGTCCCTCTGCTCCCAGGCAGGAGTATTTGCTCTATAACTGCACCCAGGCCACAGCCCCTTCAGGCTTGTGCTCTGTGGGTGAAACCCTCAGAGGCTCCCAGCACATTTCTTCCCCTCCCAGAGGCAGGAAGGGGGTCAGGGTTGGTCCCATTTGAGGGTTTGGCCTCCCTGGATGGTTTGCTCAGACTGGGGGAGGATGTGAGAGGTGCAAAGACAGCTCATAGAGGGGCATTTTGCAAGGGAGTAGATTGGTTTGGGGCTGGGAGTGAGGGGCGGCAGTAGCTGTGACCTTCAGGCAACCACCGTGGTATTTCATTTCTCAATTTGGTGAGCAGGAGGAAGAGAACTGGACTGGAAAATTCAAGCTGGACAGCCTGGGAACAACAGACCAGCGGTGTGAGGTGGAGCTCAGCCTTCCTGGTTAATCAAAAAGGAATTAAACAGCAAGGAAGGAGCTTCCAGTCCAGCCCAGGGAGGATAGATGAAGCCTGGAAGGTGACAGGACAGCAGGAATAGGGCTAAACAAAACACCTCGAGTTCCAAACCAGCCCACATCCCACCCCAAAAAGGAGCCTGGAGGGGATGTCAGAAATGCTCTGCAGCGGTTGTGGCGCCGGGGCTTCAGCCCCGAACGGGGATAAAAAGAGCAAAGAGAAGTCAGGCTACGTTCTCTGTTCCCATGCCAGCTGATTCGTTCAAAGGATCCACGAGAAACGCGCTATAAAATTCAGATTCTGACCCCTCCAGCATCAGGAGAGACAAATATTCGCACCTACATCTCCCCCTCCCCGACCCCGGGGCTTCCGGGGATGCCTGTGGGGTGGCAAAGGAGAGGCCGCGGCGGTGGAGGAGAGAGAAAGAAATAAAAGATCAAAACGTTCGCCTGTTATTTGATGATTAATTTCTCCCCTCACCCCCCCACCCCCGAAATATTGCCAAAATCAAAACCCAAAGAGAGCTGGGCTCCTTTCCAAACCCAGAATTCAATTTTCCAACAATTGATTATTTCCAAACGTGAAGTCTTTAAGGACTTCCAATTTATTCCTCCTCGTTTTTCCTCTCTTCAAACCGCTTTGGGGTTTGGGTTGGGTTTTTGAAGGTCGGGGTTGGGTTTCATTTTTTTTCCCCCCCCCTTTGTATTTTGCAACGAAATTCAGTTGCTTAAAAGAAAGAAATGAAGCCCCAGACTATTAAAAAGAAAACCAAACACGTCGTTTTCAGATTCCAGATGGTTCAGATACGAAATGGATCCTATCGGGAGCATCGTGAAAAGAAGAGTCGCAAACTGATAAGTGCGTGTGATCGCTTGGAGCTCGGGGGTCACGGAGAGAAGAGAAGGAACTAATAAAAGAAACCCAGGTTTTCCTTTAAAAATAACCTCCATTCCCTCTCCTCACCCCGACATTTTTATTCCCCCATCTCCGGTAAAATTGTCAAAGAAAGGAAATCGGTTCCCACCCGGTTTGGAAAAGCCGCGTTCTGAAACCACTTCCACGGCAAAGCCCGCTCGGAAAATTTTCCAGCCCTGGAAGCTGAGCTGAGGAGAAGAGAGGTCTTAGAAGCACGAGGTACGCTGCGATTTCACAAGGTTAAAAGAAAACCTCCGGATCAAATCCGCCGAAGGGCAAGGAGAAGGGTTTTGGAATGGGGGAGAGGGGAGGTGAACTAGGTGAATTGTCCCCCCCGCCCCGACGCCGGGGCAGCATCGGCGAGAGGCGGAGGGGAGGCTGCGGAGCCTGTCCCAGGAGAAAAGAGGAATAAAATCAGATTTCCATAAAGCGGAGCTTCCTTTCCCTGGTTCCTAGAGGGGGGTCCTGGCCGGTGGATCCCATTCCCTTCTTTTTGTTTGGGATTTTGTTTTTAAGCTTGGGGAGGGGGGATTTACTTGGATTAAACATTAGCTAGAAATTAAAGAAAATAAAGAGGCTCAAACTACCAGGAAAGTCCTGCAGAGAGTCGCTCTGTCCGCAGATCCCGCTCCAGCTTCACCCCCGGGAGCTTCTCCCTGCAGAGCCGCAGCGGGGACCAAGCTCTGCCCGTGACCGTGGAGGGCTCTGTGGGGTGGCGGGACTGGGACAGCCCCGACGGCTGCGGCCACAACGAAGCCCCGAAGTCAACAGGCTCTTAACTTTCAACTTGGCCTTGACCTCCGGATTAAACCCCGACCTTTCCGTGAAGGAAGAAGAGGGAGCTGCGGCCCCGTTGGCAAACACTCGCCCGCCCGTCGCGGCCGCCGTGCCCCAGCTCCCCGGTTATGGGTTGGTTCAAAGCAAATGGGGAGAGGGCAGGAGCAAGGGAGAATAAAAAAAGGGCATCAAAGAAGGAGAGCAGTCGTTAAACCATGGAAAGGGAAGAAAGAAGCTTTAAAATCACAAAGGTGAAGGCTTAAAACACGGGGAATAGGGGGTTTTTTTTCCCCAGAAAAATAAATTCGTGGTTTTCTCTGAGGCACTGGGATTTTGAGCAGACGAGAAGGGCCGAAGAACCAAGATACAGCTTGACAACGTGATTTATTTATTCCTCTGAGAGAGAGGAGCAGATCTCGCCGAGGCACCTCAGGACGAAACCTCTGCAGATGCAGGAGCTTGAAGAAGCTAGGGAAGTTTTTTTTGGGGTGGATTAGCGGCTCCCCTCAGCGAAATTGGGCTTTTCCCAGCCTGAGCGAGCTTGGCCATCATCACTGACCCCGATTTTCTATCCCTAAATGTCAAACCCTGTGGTGGCTCCTGAGCTTGAGCCCATGCGTTGCTTTGGCAGCCCAAAAACATGGCAGGAGGAGAAGTTTTGCTGCGAGCTAATAGGCAGAAGGCAGCAACCTCTCCATTTCTTTGCACGAAGGAAACAACCCATCTGCTCAAGCTGCAAGTCGGGAAACTTGGGCAAAGCTTTCCCTTCGGCCAGGTCTCTGGGGAGAAATAAAAGGAGCTAGAAACGCTGCTCTGTATTTGTACCATGAGTGCAGACCATTAAAAATGATTCCAGATGATCAAAAACGATGATAACAACCTGATCGATTAGCACACAGCCTCGGTGCTAGCTCTCCTAGACCAACGTAATCCCTCAACGCCATGTCTGGCTGTCTCTCCATCCCTCTGACCATCTCTCCACCTGTCCAGTGCTCCTGCACCCCAAAGGGCATCTCTGGGTAGTTTTCCCCACTCCTTTGTCAAACCTCTTTTCCTTTGGCATGTCTCTTAGCCAGGATCTGCACCGACCTGCAGAGGCAGGACTATGCCAGTGCCTTGAGCTGGGTGCAGCCGCATTGATCCTCACCCGTCTGCAGTTGTTTTCTCGGGGCACCAGGGACCCTTTTTCCCCCTCTCTCTTTGCTTTTAGGGCCATGACCTGTCCCTCTCGCCAAAGGCACATGTTTTGGTCTTCTGCAGCTAGAGCTGGGGGTGCAGAACGTTGTAAGTGGGATAAACCCCCCTGGGCAGGGGCACAGGGAGATGCATGGAGGGGGTTGTGTTTAATCTGCCTCACTGCTGCCCACATGGACTGAGGGTGGTCCCCATCACTCCTGGGAGTTGACCGGGCTTTCCCGGAGGGCAGAAAGCCCCGATCCCGGTGGGACAAGGGGACCACATTGCAACAAGAGAATAAAAGAAAAAAAGGTGATTTTAATCTTAACCCAGAGGTTTTTTGCTTCTCCTACCCTTTCGTGATCCTCCCTCTCTCTCTTTCCCCTCGTTCCCTCCATTTCTCCCCCAACCTCCGCTCGCCCCCCCCCCTATTTTTTTTGGCAAGAGGCTCCTCCCGTGTACCCGCCTGTCACGTGTGGGGAGAGGGGGGGGACGGATTGTTCCCTCCTCCTCCTCTCATTACAATAAAAGTATTTTCGCAATTTCTGCAGCCACGGTTTATTTGGGCTGAAGGATTTTTTTTTCAGTGGGGAGTTGGCTTTTTTTTCCCCCCCCTCCTTCTCCGTCCTTTTCTCCCCACCACGACCGCCCCCCCAGCATCGAGCTGCAGCCAATGAGGCAGCCCCCGGCCGTTGCGTCAGGGCAGCCCGGCGGGGAAAGGCAGCTCTCGGCAGCTCGCAGCCTTTTAAAAAGATCCGGGGACCCCCCTCGGGCAGTGCCCGGGTGCTGCCGAGCAGCCTCTCCCCATGCCCCGGCTCCCGAGCCGCCCCCAATGCAGCCCCCGGAGCCCCGCGGCCCCCCGGGCCTCGAGGGGCTCCTGGCAGCCGGCGGCTTCGCAGGCGGCCAGGGCAGGGGGCTGCTGCCTCCTCATCCTCCTCCTGCCCCACCAGCCCTCGGCGGACCATCGCCTCCCCCCGGGATGAACCCCGGTTACCCGGTGGAGGGCCCCGCCGAACCCCCCAAGCCCTGTCCCACCGCCCCGCCGCCGCCACCGGCTGCC
>JAOXOE010000863.1:1822185-1835824 GCA_028565055.1 Phoeniculus purpureus
AGATGCCACTGAGCAGAGCCTGGCTCCATCCTCCTGACACCCACCCTTCACATATTTATAGACATTAATGAGGTTACCGCTCAGTCTCTTCTTCTCCAAGCTCGAGAGACCCAGCTCCCTCGATCTTTCCTCATCAGGGTGATGTACCACTCCATCATCATTGTGACTCTGCACTGGACTCTCTCCAGAAGCTTCATATCCTTCTTGAACTGAGGGGCCCAGAACTGGACACAATATTCCAGTTGCAGTCTCCCCATGGCAAAGTAGAGGGGGAGGAGAATCTCTCTTGGTCTGCTAACCACCCCCGTTCTCATCCACCCCAGGACGCCACTGGCCTTCTTGGCCACAAGGGCACATTGCTGGCTCATGGTCATCTCGCTGTCCACCAGGACCCCCAGATCCCTTTCTCTCCACTGCTCTCCAACAGGTCAGTCTCCACCTGGTACTTGGGGTTGTTTTTGCCCAGATGCAAGACTCTACACTTGCCCTTAGAGTCAGAGTTCATTCTTCCCACCCATCTCTCCAGCCTGTCCAGGTTCCGTTGAATGGCAGCACAGCCTGCTGGGGTGTTGGCCACTCCTCTCAGCTTTGTGTCATCAGCTGACAAAACTTGCTGATAGTGCACTCTAATCCCTCATCCAAGTCAATAATGAATACATTGAACAATACTGATCTCAGTACTGAACCTTGGGGGACTCCTCTAGATACAGGCGTCCAGCTAGACTCTGTCCCACTGACCACTACTCTCTGGCTTCTATCTACACTGCATCAGTTTGGCTGCAAGGATGCTGTGGGAGACTGTGACAAATGCTCTACTTAAGTCAAGATGGACCACTGTTCTGTCATCATCTATCCACGTAGTTATGCCCTCCTAAAGAGCTATGAGGTTGGTTAAGCACAACTTCCCTTTGGTGAAACCATGCTGACTGTCCCTAATGACCCTCTTGTCCTTGCCATGCCTATAGATGACACCAAGGATAAATTGTTCCATCACCTTTCCTGGGATGGAGGTGAGGCTGACTGGTCTGTAGTTACCCGGGTCCTCCTTCTTAGCCTTTTTGATGATTGAAGTGACATTTGCTATCGTCCAGTCCCCAGGCACCTCTCCTGATCCCCATGACTTAGCAAAGATGATGGACAGTGGCCTAACAATGACTTCCATTGTCCCCCTTAACACTCTCGGGTGCATCCCATCAGGACCCATAACTTATTCAATTAATATGCATTAATTTAAAATTTAAAAATTGTTCTATTATGAATTCTGAGAACTGTGAATGTTTTGTTTCCAAATGTGGTTATTACTTCTATGAGAAAAAGACAAAGCTGGAGGGGAGAAAACCCGAGCAAGTATGCAAAGTATAAAGAATAGGAAAAGAACATTAGGTGGGAACAGTTTGGCGCTTGTATAGTTACGTGTTTAACTTCCACACTACTGATGTAATAGAGTATTAAGATCTCACCGAGGGCAAACATGCTTCTGCAGCAAAGATATCATGGCTCACATAGATAATACCTTCATTAGCTTGGCTGTCCTGGAAATCAATAGATCTTACACAATTGCATGCATGCACATTTATAACAAATCCTGCACTCCTTTGTAGTGGCTGTGGCCAGGAAAGAGTTGACTTCCTTCATAGCAGCTCCAGTGTTGCTGTGTTTTGGATTTGTGGCTAAAACACTGTTGACACCACATCGGTGTTTTGGTTTTTTCCAAAAGGTGCCTGCACAGCCTCAAGGCATTCTCTTTTTTCCCATTCTGCTTTCCTCTCTGGGCACCCCTCGACAAGAAGGCTGGGGGTGGCAGAGAGCACAGCCAGAAGAACTAACTCCAATTGGCAGAAAGGGGATTCCATATGATAAATAATCAAGTTCAACCATAAAATATAGGGGTAGAGAACAAGCGTCTTGGGGAGGTCTTCTTCCAGGGTGGCTACTGCTCAGACACTGACTGGTCATTAGTCTGCTTGTGGAAGGCATCACTTGTTTCTTTTTCCCTATCCTTCACTTATTCAACTATTTTTATCCCTTCCTGTTCTCTTCCTCATCCCACTGAGGGCAAAGGAGGCACCAAGCAGCTATGTGAATGCTCGGAGTGAACCCAGTACAGCACTGAGTAATTTCAACCAAATTTTATGCATCTCCATTTAACCCTCCCCAGAGTTTCCTGCAGATTTTGCACAAAGAAGACCTTGCCAACAGCTCTATTGACAGAGTAACTACAAAATGAACTCCTTTCTTTTGAGCAGCCAAAGAGTCTACATAGCACCACAATGTAAGACCCGGACTACAGGAAATCAACTTCCTTTATCTCTTCTCTGACACTATGATGAGTGCAGTTGCAGCACTTTCTCCCTCTTACACTTATTTTTGCTCTAGAATGGTTTCTACATTGCAGGATGGCAGATAGAGTGAAAGGAGCTTCAGAAGGATTGGTTTAGGTTCAACAGGACCCGTAGTACGAGGTTGATTACTTTGCGCGTCAAGCTTGGGATGTTGCCCACAGAAGAGGAATCACGATTACCATTTGATACCAGACATTTATCTCAGGGCAGAGACATTCATAAATCCCCATTTCTCCACCGTGTCCAAGCTGCAGGGACAGATTTATGTAACATCTCAGCGTATTGCAGAGCCAAGTTCAAACTCCTTTGTAGTACTGCAGCACTACTTGAATCTGCAAATGCAGCCTGAATAATCTAAACCAGATCTAGTTTTACTGTTCTCATCTATGACATGGTGTGCTTTCTGATCAAAATGTATTCTCCCTTGGAATGGAGGCATCAGGCTTGTTAAGGTGTGATGAGATATGTAATTAAGTCACCTAAAGATAGTAGAGTAGGAGAGGGGGAAAGAGCTGACCAGTAAGCGCAGTCTGTGAGATGCAGCCATGCCAAAAGAAAGACCATGGAAATCACAGTGGTCTGACAGGCTAAGGACCCACGTCTTCACCTCGCAGCACGGAAGAGAGAGCGTGCACATGCTGGGTACTTCTACGGTGAAAAGCCAAACCGACTTCTTTCCTGTCATTCCTTAGTTACCATCTGACACAAGCTTAGGTGCCAGTGTATGTGTCGATCCTGAAGGGAACATATATCAAACGTATTTCTTTAACAAAACCAAGCCAACCAAAAAACCCCCACAACTGTGAAGGGAATGACTCCATAAGGAATTGTTTTTCACTGCTATGCATAATACAAGACGTCTTGTTATTATTTACAGAGGTCTGGAAGCGTTATACAGCTTGTACTACAGGAAAGGGCAAATAAGGCTGAGTACATTATGTTGTGTCTAGCAAGAACGGGTTCAGAGCTCAGTCAAATCACTTGGAAGTCTCTGGTTTCAGGACAGAATGTAAAAGAAGGAACAATATGGATTTCAGAGGCAAAGCTGACAGCGTGAAAGACAGCACAAAGATTTTTAATATTTTATATTATCCTCTAACAGCAAAGAATAGCAAAGAATCCTCGTATTTATTATCTGCCATATTCCTTTCCTTTTCCACCTCAACTTCACTAAAATTAGAAGAGAAAGAAGAATTTTTATTTTCTCCTAATTCTTACATTAAAGTGCCCTTTTGACAGCAGTAAATTTTCCTGGAACCTGCAGAAGCCACTAGAGATTCTGTTCTGGGAGATTTTATACCCTTTATTAAATTTTATATATAGGTACTGTGATTATAAAATAATAAACTATATTAATTCCCTATTTTATCAGCAGAAATTAAAAACTTAGGACCCTCGGAAAGAGGATTATCAAATAAAAGTAATAATATTGGAAACAGAGATATTCCACAATGATTGAAGGAGTAGATGGCAGAGTGCTTTATAGCTGCTCGGATTAAGACCGGTAGGTTTTTCAGTCTCTTGCAAAGGCTGAAGATGGTTGTAACCCTTTGTCTGGGAGTAGATCTAAAACAAAGCACTATGCGCTATCGATATCCAGATTTAAATCTGAAGTACTGACAGAGGAACCTCTGCAGACGTGCACTGTAACTACCTTTTATTTACCACACAGAGTAAACCCTAAGACATTGCTAAATTAGATCAAGTGATAGAGAGAAAAACTGAAATGGTAAAAAGATCACCAAACTGGAGACATGCCATTGAAAGGAAGAACACAAAGAGGGAGGAACTAGTAAACCAAGAGTTTCCTCACGTCTATGAGGCTGTACATCAGCTGCTAGAAGATTTCTATTTTTCACTTATTAAAGGTTACAACCTTTACAACCACAATTACATCTTGTGACAGATTATGTAGGAAAAAGATACGTTCTTGACACTTGGCATCCGATTTTTCCGGGGAACTGAAGTTGTTAACAACGTGAAACAGTGTTTTATAACTTCTGAATAAAATCAGTGAAATGGAAGGAAAGCATGGTGAAAGTCACTCGAGGTAATAGAGCTGCTGATTTGCCTCAGTATGCCGCTGGCGGACGGGACAGGATTCATGCTGCTTTGAATATTCTATTCAATTTACTGAAATCATTGAAGTCCTGTACTTATTCTTGATGAACTTATTCTACCTTTAACATGTTCTTTAACTTACAAATGCATGCAGACTACGAGAGATTTGGAAAGGCAGCGGGTGTAAGGGTTCTTGAGCACGTCTAACTTAAATTGTTTCTTACGTATCTCATAGTACTATAATGATTTTGGAAAGAAATTGAAGCAAAAACTATTTTAACATTTTTGTGTGCACGTGGGATCCATTGTAATAATTCCATGATTGAGCGGAAGGAAGAATAACACGTGTAGCTATGTGTTCACACGTGAAATGCCCAAACATACATAGAAAGAACAAAACCACATTCATGCATGGAGAAGATGCATTTTTGAGCAAGTTCTAGGTTGAGGGTGTGGGGTGAAGGAAGTATGAATTAGAAACTCTTGGCAGGTGAAACACAAGAGGTAAACACACCTCTCCTGTGGCGTTTCAATGCACAGACAATACATACACTCCCCTCGATGACATTGCTATAGTCCCTTCATTCCTGTATAAACATGCATTAGTAATGCCATTGAACCTGTTCTTCATCCTGCCCCTCTGATAGGATAAATAAATTGTTACAGGAGCAAGGAGAAGGAGAGGTGAAAAAAGATGGACGCTGGCTGAGATGCCAGAATGTAAATAGTTTCTCCTCTCCCGAGCCTCTTATACACATATTTAAAGTAAACGTAGACTCTCAGTGAAGCCAGCGATCTTATCTCGTGCTTTCAGAAGTTCAAGTGCTGCCCCAGAGGCACACAAAAAATTAGTCCTCATTGCTGTTATCTTTTCGTACCTGAAGAAACTGCAGCATTGATGAATAAGAAGAAAACATTGCACCTCTCTGATAAGACCGCATCCCTCCCAGCATTCTGCCTCTGTAAAGTGCAAATGAACACGCTGGAGAGAGGAGAACTGAAAGTCTCTGTTTTGGGGTAAATTTATGAAATTCTGAATTTAAGGTAGGACTAGTAAAGGCCTAAAGCTACAAAACTTTGGAAAATCCTATCCTGGCATCAAGAAGATGGAGTGACCTACACAGGCAGCACATTCTGAAGAGTCGTGGTGCCTTCATTTAATAGTCACAAAGCAAAGAGGAAAGCTGTGGAATTGAAACTGTCATTTCTGTTTACTGACCAGACTTTTGTGGTCTCTTCTACAGTCTACCCTTAGAGACTGAACCTCCACGTTTAGACAGAAAGGATTAGCGAGCAGTAACAGGATTGATTTGCAAGCATGGAGCTGCTGTTGTTGACATGATACCACCCCTCAAAGTCAATTGCATTACTTCTGTTTTTGTTTCCTATAGACACAAGTCTTTGTGGAGCTCCAAAGACAGCTCTTCTTAAACCCTACAAGAAAAAAACGAGTAGCCTTGCTGGATGAGAACAAACATTTCTTTTTCTGCTGTTCAGTTTTGCTGTATTTGCATTTATTTCTCAGTGAGCTGTTTGCTGGAATCCTTAGATTGGTTAAGCATAAAGAAGAGTTGCTTCTGAAGGATCTATATCTAGATACCAGGTAATGTATTTTCTTCCCAGGCACAGATAACGTAGTCATCATTAAACAATAATGATTTGAGCATATGTGAATAACAAACCATAAAGATAACCTCAACATTCACAAAAGGGCCAATAATAACTTGATTTTCTGAGGCACTGGAAGGAGCACAAACACCTGTTTAAATTCTCAGTGCTATTCACTTTGGCTGAAGGTGGCACAATAGGTGACTTTGCTGCCATCATAGTTTGTGATGAGTTAGTGAAATGAATTCAATGACCTGCAGGGCCGTGCTGAACTCTCAAGGCACAACCAAGTTGAGTATTACACTCCACCTTCTATAGCGACATGTTAGAACAAAAGCCACTGCAACTTTGCAACCTGCATGCCGTCCACAGAAAATTAATAAGATCATGCCCACCTCTGCAGTGCAATGGTTTTAAAGTTTGGTTTTAAAAAAAATCCTTACAAATTTGTACTGGAACATTTGTCTCAATACAGATTTACAAGCCAACACCTAGAATACTCGGTGTGAGAGGGATTTTGGTGTACATATTAATTTACAATATTCTGTGTGGGGTTAGGAATACAAGAGTACCAGGCTTTGGAATGAGCAGCTATAGCCCAAGCCTTTTGCTCGGGACTGCAAGTCAGTTGTTATTTACTCTGTTTATAGTATTTACCTCTGTATTAATCACTTTGTGCAATCCTGATGCCTTTATTTGCTGCCAATGAAATGTACCACCGGCTAAGGACTTTACAATGGTGTCCAAAGTGTCTCTGACTTTGTTCAAGAACATAAGCAGAAAATTACATTAGGTCATCCTACAGAGCAGAACATCTGTCATGGCATATTACTATGAACACAGAAAACTCTCCTTGGCATGAGTGTGCACTTGATTTATAAAACAATGTAGAAAGTCATAGACGATTTAACTATAATCAAGACATTTCAAGTGATACAAGAATCTTAGTCTTCATCTTGATCAGCTTTAACTACCTTCTATATGGAACATCATGTTATATCAGCAAAACACACATTTGTTTTCCCTCTAGCTACTGTTAACTTAAGTCCTCAGCAAGAGATTCCTTCTTCTGCAGTATTAATAATAATAATAACAAATAACAACAATTATCATTCTATGCAATTATTTTGGGTCTTTGCTCCAGAATATGTTGTCAGCAGAATGGACATCAAGTTTTTCAAAAGCAAATTAGGCATCACAGTTTTTCCACAACCATACATCAGCAGGTCAAACAGCAACAATACAAACCTGTGTATTTATTTGTTATTGCCCTTCGAAGGTTAGCAGGATTTGATGCACCGCAGCACATCTCTTGAGCTTTTTTCTCATCCACAAGGAGTGGGGTAGATGTTACCTACACCAATTCTGGCTTACAGAATATGAGACACAATTTTGAAGGAATGGTCTTAAAGAGAGTCAGCCTTTTGAACTTGCCTGTGATGTCCTTAACTACTCCAGTTCCAATTTCTGACAGTCGTAAATTTATGTCTCTTTCATTTTTTGGCCAAACACAGCTCATGGTCACACTTGTTGCAGTACTAAATGTACTTTAACCAGCCTTTATACATGAGTGTCTCATTACTAGCCAAGACCCGAGCTGCTGGTTGGCATCATTTGGGACACAGCAGTCAGCTGTCCAAAGCCCTCAAGGCTTCTGAAGGCTGTGGAAAAGCAGATACCGGGATGCCCAAATGACAGTTCCTTCTGCTTCAGAGCAAAACCCAAGCTCTTGGTGTCTGAGATTAGAATACAATGGTCTCTGTGGATAGCCTGTTTGAATATCTCCTCGGAGACATCACATGCTAGCCACCAAGCAGAAGGTATTAAAGATCAGCTGAACACAGGGACTGATGTGTGTCTGCTCCTGAAATGATGTGCCCTGAGCCATCAAGTCAGAGCCACATGAGTGGGTGCTATATTCAGAGAACTATGTTTTATTCATTATTTTTTAATTAGTCTCCATCCAGTGTTTTCCAGCAGGATGTATTTACCTGTGCAAGTCATTAATTCCTACTGTTCATGCAGTCATATACTTTTGTCTTATACATTTAATTATAAAGGGGATAGCTAAATCAAGCACTAAGAATGTAGATACTGATGACCTTAATGGAGAAATAGTGATAACAAAACTCCTTATTGCCTCAAAAAGCACATGATGTGGTAAAGTTCTCAGACACTATCAAGCTTAAGGAACATTAAATGTCAAGAGAGCAGACATATCGTTGAAAGCTGCTGGGAGCTCCAGGAACCTTCAGTATCAAATGTTCTCCTCTATAATAACGGGCACTGACATCAATCTGAGAACAGCCGGTACCAATGTGAAAGAAACTCTTACAGTGTACACAGATTAAAATTTTAGTGAAAAGATGAGGTCCAAATCAAAGTTTTAGGTCTTAGTGTTCCATCACTGAAACCTCAGAGACAAACATTCACTTACTTATCAAAAAATGGAATCTGTAGCACAGCACTCAAACGTTCACATTTTTCATGTTATCAAGAAGGTTTATAATAAGGAAAGGTAGTTTACCTTCAGGTTACTACAGTAGAAGCTCACTTTTTAAATTCCTTCCTTCCTTCCTTCCTTCCTTCCTTCCTTCCTTCCTTCCTTCCCTCCTTCCCTCCTTCCCTCCTTCCCTCCTCTCCTCATTTCTTCCTCTCCTCTCTCCTCTCTCCTCTCTCCTCTCTCCTCTCTCCTCTCTCCTCTCTCCTCTCTCCTCTCCTCTCCTCTCCTCTCCTCTCCTTTTTTTATTTACCAAATCTCACTCGCCCCCGGTGGCAGCAAGAGAAGGACTGGGTGTGACTCATATTGCTCCACTACACACTCCCCCTCTCCCCAACAATGTGCTAATTATCCTTCTGAGAAGCCAAAGGGATCTTCTTCTTCTTTTTTTTTCCCCCTCATGTCTTTCCTGGCCACAGAAACGCCGGTTGGGAGGCTGCCCGGTCCTTATCTGCCTTGGTGGGGCTTCGGGGCTGGCGGCAGGGCCAGCTCGGGCTCTAATTCTTCGATTTCTTTCACTTCAGAGGAAGACCCCGATTATTCACCGATTTATTTGCAATAGTCCTGTAAATGACTCCAGCCTACACCCGCGCCCCGTGACCTCCCCAAGAAGCCAAAGCTTTCGAAGGAAACCAGCTCCTTCCCTCCAGCTCCTCTCCCCGAGCCCCTCTCCCTCCCCCACAGCTGAGAAATGGTCCTTTCTTCTCCCCCCAGCCCTAACCTCTTCTTCTTTTTTTATTAAAGGGAAGGAGCCGACGGGATTATTTCAAATCCTCTTCATAAAGGTCTCTCCTCAATTAGGGAGCCCGAAAAAGGACTTTTATGGGGGTTTGGCTCCTCCTCTGAGGGTCTCTTTCCAGCCCTAGAATGGATCTCCTACTGACATGTTCTTTCAGAGTGCGGTTCTTTCGCTGTCTGAGGCTGATTTCCCCCCATCCTTCCCTCTCCTCACGTTAAATAAATGGTATTTGGAAGGAGCTTGATAACTTAAACTCGAGAGGTGTCCACCCGGTGTAGTTTTTTCCGTGTTCTGTTACCCTGAATAGCTCTGAAAAGAAACTATTTTGACAGCGGGCGTTGAAAGAATCAGACTAGGACGAGGGGAGGGTGGTTTTTTCTTCCCCCCCCTCCCCTTTGATTTATCTCTTTTTAACCTGTGCATGGCTCTGGATGTACACACACACGGACGTGTATACACCCTTCAAGTCAAAACAAATGACGGCCCCGGGACTTTTTGGTGGAGAAGACGTGTGTTTGGTGGCAAATCGGGGCTCTGTTTATGTAGGGAGACCTCGCAAAAGCAGGGCAGGGGGTTGAAGGGGGGAAGAATTTGGGATGGAGAGGAGGGGGAAGAGGCGAACCCCGGGCAAAAGGGGATTCGGTGGAGCTCGCCTTGCTTGTAACATCCCCAAGCAGCCAGCAGAGCTCGCTTCAGACCAAGTTCACTGCCAGAAGGGACGGGCCGAGCCGGGTCGGGCTGGAGCCGGACTGGAGCCGAAGTCGGAGCGGGACCGGCTGTCCCGCAGCCCAGAGACCCCCCTCGCGGTGAGCTCCGGATCTCTCTCCCTGGGGGCTGCTGCGGTGCTGCTTGGTGCTCCAAAAATAATCATATGAGGCATCTATAAACATCTTTACCCCCCCCAACAAAACAAGGACAAAACAAATCAGAGCTCAGCCAGGTGAAATCAAAACAAAATAATTAAGGGGTTATTTTTCTTCTCGTTCTTTTAAATATTAAAAAAAAAGGAGGGTGGGGGGAAGTAAAGGCAGAAAAATCAGCAATGAGTGAGCCGGAGAGATAAACATCTAATGTTTGCAAAGCTCGGTGGGTTTTTTTTGTTGTTGTCCCCTGAAGGAGAAAAAAAAAATCACTGTCTAATATTTTTTTCATCTTCAAGTCAAACCCTCGCCAACTAAAATCCGACAGGAAAATGAGCACCGCATTAGTTTCGAGAGACGTAGACGGTAACTGTTGTCTTGGGGGGCTTGTTAGTACAGCGTTATGGCTCGAGGGGTCAAAAAGTTGAGGGTCAAAAGTTTACGCTGTGCGTGACTCAGTCTTGTGTCTAACCCCGATAGACTGATGTCAGGGGGGGAAAAAAAGACGGAGAGAGAGAGAAAGAAAGAGGGGAGGGGGGGTGTGAGGTCGGAGGAAGAGTCTGGGCTTAAGGGCAAGAGATGGGAGAAGATGATAGCGAGGTGGGAGCGACCTTCAGCCCGCGAGTAGGAGAGACGGGAAGGAGAAGGGGGGGTGCCGCAGGATTTGGGGTGGGATATTGGGTAGAAACTAAGGTGGATTGAGTTGGGTTGTCCCGTGAGGGAACGCCGAGTATTTCTCTAAGAGAACCCCTGAAACGCTACTTGAAGCCGAACTCGCAGAATCTAGGTCTAGGGTGGAGAGATGCATTTATTAAATCCAATTACGGTGAAGGTCCCTCTAGGATATTAACGCGAGCGGTTAACAAACAATTTCCATCCCGGCGTCAATTTTCTTTAAATTATAAAGAAAAAAAGGCGATTAAATGTGAAAATCTGACACGGTTGGGGAAAATGGGGTCTAACGTCTTCCCTTGGAAACCTTTCCAAAGCCTTGGAGAGGTGCCTGTCTCTCCCCCTGCACCTCCATCCTGCGGGAGCTGGAGCTCCAGAGCCAAATCTTTTTAATATGAGAGTGAATATTCATCCCAGAAACAAAAACCCGGAAGCTTTACACGAAATAACGTCCAGGATTTAGCGTTTGCTCTGCTACCGTGATCGTAGGGAATGTCGGATAATGACACGAATAATGAGGCGAAGTCAGTGGAGGGATGGCTTTAAAAAAGCGCATTTTCCGTGTTTAAAGGGGGTTTAAGTGGCCGTTTCGTCACTCGGCCGGGTTAAAGGAGCTAATTTTGTCGGCGCAACCCGCTTTCCGTCGGAATTTGAATGAAATGCTTTCTATTTTCGTGCCTGAAACGTGACTCCGGCTCGTGGTCGCCGCAACAGTTTAATGAACTGATATAATAAATATTTCCCTTGGCGTTTCTAAGTTATTTCTGCGCTGCCAGACTTTGAAGCCTCCGAACTCTTCAATATTATTTGCACTGGGACCGGGGTGGGGGGGAAGATCTTTTCAATGGGTTTCTTAAGCAAACAGTCGTAGCGAGCAAAGTCTTCCGAAAAGGAAAAAAATAATAATAGGGAAGAAATAATAGGGGGAAAAGGAGAGGAAAGAAGTAGTAGGGAAAAAAAGGGGGGGGGAAAAGGAAAAAAGGAAAAAATAATAGAAAAAGAAAAGGAAAAAATAATAGAAAAAGAAAAGGAAAAATATAATAAAGAAAAGGAAGAAGTAGAAAAAATGAAAAAATAATAGAAAAAGGAAAGGAAAAAATAGAAAAAAGAAAAATAGAAAACAGAAAAAAATAGAAAAAGGGGGAAGTAATAGAAAAAAGGGGGAAATAGAAAAAAGGGGAAATAGAAAAAAAGGAAAAATTAGAAAAAAGGAAAAATAATAGTAGAAAAAGGAAAATATATGAAAAGAGGAAAAAGTAATAGAAAAATGGAAAAAATAAGGAAAAAGGAAAAAATAGAAACAATGTAAAAGGGGAGAAAAAGCAAATTTGCTTTTTAAATTTGCTTTTTTACCCCCCCATTAGCTTTTAAATATTTTCAGTGAATAAAAGACTTAGAACAAGGGTCATTTTTCTTGGAAGAGAAAGAGGGAGAATATTAGAGCCCTGGGAAAGGCGCTCTGGAAAATCCATTTGCTTTCCCGATGCGGATATATTCGTGGAGTAGGTGAAATTCAAGAGAAACCTGAAAGCGTTTTTGTTTCGCGCGATAAGGCTCCGGTTTTAATTAATTGCCGCGAATTTGCTGGGTGTTTTATAAAATATCAGGGTACGAGGGCTACCGTTTAGTCGGAACTTGGATGATCCATCTCCTCGCCCTTGTAATTACTGCACTTATCTCTCTAGAACAGTCATTTCGACTCCAGGTTTATAGAACAGGTAATAGATAATAAAGGCCATTTGTTTTGGGGATATTAAAACCAGCAGCTATAATTTCACGGCGATAAAGACACCCCCCACCCCACCCCCCCAAAAAAAATCCCCTAGTAAAAAATAAAAGGCCACCTCCCAACTTTCCTTCTAATATTCACTCCTACATCAGAACGTTTAACTTTCCATTTAGGCTGCGTGTTCGTTTGAAGTGGGTTCATTTGGCGAGATGGAAGGAAGGAGGGAGGGAAGGGGAGGAGAGAGAAGGAGGAAATTAAAGGTATCGTTTTCAAGGATATTTCTAATTTATGTCCTTTGCTCGGGACACACTCGGCTTGGCCCGGGGCTGAGGAGCTCAGTAGCCGTCAAGGAGCTGCAAACACAATTCAGGGTGGGATTTCCTTCTATTATGATTTTTTTCCTCCCCCCTCCTACCAGACAATCAGCTTTTTAATCCCGATTTACTTTCCAAATGAGCTTTTTATCGCGGGCAGCAACACGGGGTTGGTGCTGGTGGTGTTAAGGCGGAGATGGATGGTGAAGCTGCGCAGCCCCCTGGCAGGGGATGCTGCGATCCCCTCAGCCCTGCCCGAGCTCCCCTCAGCCCTGCCCGAGCTCCCCTCAGCCCTGCCCGAGCTCCCCTCAGCCCTGCCCGAGCTCCTCGCTTGCTGCTTCGTGGGGTTTTAGGTGAAAACATGATTGCTTTTTCTTTTGCTCTCATTCGAAACGGAAAATACACACAAGAGCGGCTGAGATTCCAAGAGAAAAGCTTAAATCTTGTTGCAAAACAGGTGTGGGCTGCTTTCCAGCCAAGCCTGCAGCCACCCTCCTCCCTATCTGCTCCTTTCTACAGCTCAGACGCAGCGGAGGAGCTGGTTTGTTCTAATTAAACGTTCTCCTCTGAAAGAAGCACCTCAGACTTCCAGCGTTCCCCAGTTTACTGGAGGGGAAATCCCAGTTTAATACACAAGGAGGTTTTTTTTTAACTGGTGGGGACAATCCAGAAACCCGAAAGATAAAAAAAAAGAGGAGAAAAAACCCCACCCTTAAAAATTAATAAATTAAAAGAAAACCCCTTCCTCATCGCTGCCCAGACCCGAGAGTGAAATCTCCGGGGGGAGGAATAGACGCAGAAGTGGGGAGGGAGG
>JAOXOE010000863.1:1847526-1861208 GCA_028565055.1 Phoeniculus purpureus
GGGGGGTTTGGGGGAGCCCCGGCCGGGCTCTCAGCCCCTCCCGGCAGGGTGGGATCTGGAGACCTTGCAGTGTACAAACCTTTTTTTAAAAAAGCATGGTGTTTAGGGTTTCTGTGAAAACGTTGTTTAAATGTAAAGTACGTGGTTGGATTTTAACTGCAGACCGAGCTCTGTCCGTTTTTTTGTCTCAATAAAATTCTAGATTTATAATCCCGATCTTTTTCCCCTTCTTTTTCCTTTTTTCCCCCTTGATTTTTCTTAATTTTTCTTTTTCTTAATTTTTCTTTTTTAATTTTTCTTTTTCTTAATTTTTCTTTTTATTTTTCTTAATTTTTCTGATTTTTTTTCTTTTTTCTCCTTTTTTCTTTTCCTTTTTTCCTGATTTTTTTTTTTTTGGTTTGTTTTTTCCTTTTTTTTTCCTTTGTTGCTTTTTTTGCTTTTTGCTTCTTTTTAAAATTTTTATTCCCTTTTTTTTAGTTTTTTTAATTCTTTAAGAATTTTTATTTTCTTTGTTTGTACATTTTTCAATTTGTCTTTCTCATAACTGTTTTCAATGTTTTCAAATGTTTGTCTTTTAAAAAAATTTCTTGTAGACTTTTTTAGTTTTTTCTTTTTAAAGTCCTCTTTAAAAAATCTTTTTCTTTCTTAATTCACATTTTAAAATCTTTCTTAATCTTTTTTTTCAACTTTAATTTTTTTGTGTTTTAATGTTCTTAAAATATTTTATAATTTTTTCCTGTTTCATTTTTCTAATTTTTCTTTTTAATTTTTTCTATGTTTTTGGTGGTTTTCTTTTTGAAAAAAGTTTTTAGGGTTTTTATATAATTTTTCTAAATTTTGTCTTTGTAAATTTTCTTTTTTCAATTTTTTTCTTTTTAAAAAAGTTTTGTAATATTTGTCTTTACAATTTTTTTATGTAATTTTTCTAGTTTTTCAATTTTTCTAATTTTTTCCTGTTTTCAATTTTTCCTTTTTTCCAATTTTTTTCCTTTTTTATCTTTTCTTCCCTTTTTTCTCTTTATTTCCTCCATTTTTTTCCCCCCCTTCTTCTCTCCCCTTGTACCTTCCTGCAGCTCCTGGTGGTGCAGGATGGGAGGGAGGAGGCGCAGCCTGGGGTCAGTCGGGGGCTCAGGCTGGGGGTCGGCCGCAGCAGCAGGAGCTCTGGAGCTGCTCTGGAGCAGCCAGCTCCCATCTGGACAAGGGTGGAAGTCGGTGTCTGGAGACCCAACTCTGGTCTCCCCCACAGCAACTGCAACACTGGAAGTTACTTGGGACCTCATTTGCTGCCACTCGAGGCTCCATGAGTGACTCCAGCCAGGACCCGGAGCCCGCAGTAGGGTGAGTGACCTTCCCTCTGTTCCCAGCAGATCTCCTTGGGCCACTCTGGTGGCTACAGATGGGTTTGTGAGGTCCTGGTTGGTGCCTCTGGGGAGAGTCAGGGTGAAATGGCCCCACCAGAGTCTGGAGTGGCCCTGGGGAAAGGCCACAGGCTCCAGTGCCTGGAGGAGAGCCCAGCTCTCAGCCCCACTGATGCTCCAGACCCCCATACAGACAGTGGAGGAGATGGGGTGTCCTCAGAGGGGGAGGGATGGGGAGAGACTTCTGCTGTGGAATCCCAGTCCTGGGCACTGGGTTCAGTGGGCAGAGTGTGGTTGGGTTGATAGTTGGACTGGATGATACTGGAGGTCTCTTCTGACCTCGATGATTCCATGATCCTGTGACAGAGGGGGCCCCAAAGATGCTCAGAGGGCTGGAGCCCCTCTGCTCTGGGGACAGGCTGAAGGGAGTTGGGTCTGCTCAGCTGGAGAGGAGAAGGCTCCAGGGAACCTTGGAGCAGCTTCCAGTCCCTGCAGGGGCTCCAGGAAAGCTGAAGAGGGAGTTTTTACTGTGGCTGGGTTCAGGCTCAAAGAGAGGAGATTGAGATGAGAGCTGAGGCAGATAATCTCTCCCTGTGAGGCTGCTGAAGCCCTGGAACACGTTGCCCAGGGAAGGTTGTGGCTGCTCCATCCCTGGCAGTGTCCAAGGGCCAGTTGAATGGGGGCTGTGGGCACCCTAGTCTGGTGAGAGGTGTCGCTGCCCATGGCAGGGGGGGAGTTGGCACTAGGGGACCTCTGAGCTCCTTCCAACTCAACCCAGTCTGGGGTTCTGTGGTTGTGGTCCTGGCTCAGGGGTCTGTGGAGAGCAGGATGGAGCAGGGGGAGGGTTTAGCTGGTGGTCAGAGCTGGATGAGGGCCCCTCTCTGGCAGCAGAACTCCCCAGTCCAAGGAGCTCCAGGGGGTTCACACCAGCAAAGCCAGTACCCCATGGGACAGTGAACCGTCTGCCCTGCCCCAGCAGCAGCAGTTAAAGGGGAATTAATCACTGGAGCTGGAAGGGGGAGAGCGTCCACTTAATTGAACACAAGAAGGCAGCAGCTCCCTGGGGGGCTCTGGGGCGATCGATCGATCGCAGCCGGTGACTGCAGGAGGCAAACGCTGCTGAGTCTTGGGGTGAGGGACTGCAGGTGCTGAGATGAGGGGCTCCAGTGTGGCCCACAGGCAGGTACTGGGTTGCTGGGTGCTGCTGGTGTCTCACACAGAGAGCTGCTGGGGTGGTGGGCAGGGTGCTCCAGGCTGGAACTGGGCTGCTGGAGACTCTCTTCAAGGAACTGCATCGGGGTGGGGTGATCCCAAGGACTTGGGAGTACTGGGGGAGCCAGCAGGGTGGGAGGGCAGTCCAGACCCAACCATGTGCTGGGCTGGGGGTCACAGCCACTGTCAGCAGCAGGGCCACAGAGGGGATTGCCCCCCTCTGCTCTGCTCAGGTGAGATCCCGTCTGGAGTCCCCAGGACAAGAAGGAGCTGTTAGGGCAGAACCAGAGGAGGCCATGAGGATGCTCAGAGGGCTGGAGCCCCTTTGCTCTGGGGACAGGCTGAGGGAGTTGGGGCTGCTCCGGTTGGAGAAGAGAAGGCACTGAGGGGGCCTTAGAGCAGCTTCCAGTCCCTGCAGGGGCTCCAGGAAAGCCGGAGAGGGGATTTTTCCAAGGGATCCAGTGGTGGGACAAGGGGGCTGGGTTCAGGCTCAAAGAGGGGAGACTGAGATGAGATCTGAGGCAGAAATCTCTCCCTGTCAGGGTGCCAAGGCCCTGGAGCAGGTTGCCCAGGGAGGTTGTGGCTGCTCCATCCCTGGCAGTGCCCAAGGGCAGGTTGGATGGGGCTGTGGGCACCCTGGTCTGGTGAGAGGTGTCACTGCCCCTGGCAGGGGGGTTGGCACTGGGGACCTCTGAGCTCTCTTCCACCCCAACTCAGTCTGTTGAATGAACCCAGGAAGGAAGGGCAGAGGCAGCTCCTTTGTCCCCACTCAGGGCTGGGTCACAGCACCACTGAGCCAGAGCAGAGTCAGGAGGCCCTGCTGGTGGCCAAGAGCTTCTGCCTTGGGAAAGGGAAGCTCTGGCTGGGCCAGGAGCAGGGCTGGTTGGCAGCAGGCGCTGGCAGCGGTGATGGGAGAGCGACAGCGGCTGGGCTGTAGGGCTGGGGAAGCTCCATCTCTCCTGCCCCTCCTCAGGACCAGCTGGGCACCAGCAGGGAGCTAGAGGGTTGTGGGATCTGCTCAGTTGGCTGCTCCAACACTGAGGTTTGGCTCTCCTGCAGCCTCCCAGTAGGGCAGCTGAGCTTTACTGGTGCGGCTGTGCCCGAGTGCAAAGCAAAGTGAATGGAGGTTCCCTGTTCTGTAGGGTAGCAGCAGCAAAAGGGGGACTAGAAGAGGGGGTAGAGCAGCATTTCCACCCCAATCCTGACCCCACATCCCACTCAGGAAGCAGGGGGTGACCGCACTGTGAGGGCTGGAACCTTCTCCCAGCATCACTGGGTGGGGGAAATAATTCTTGTGGCTGGTTTTGGTCCTTGCAAGCCAGGATCAGGTTCTGAAGCAGCTCTTGAAGGAAGATCTGAACTAAATCCCCTACAGCCGAGGAGGGGAGGTGGGAAGCACCCCACAGGGTGTTTTTATGGCTTCACCTTCCCCTCAGCTGAGCTGTTCCTTCATGGAGAGCTGCCCTGGGCTCAGCTCCAGCAGCAGGAGGAGCTGAACCCTCCCAGTGCCATCAGGAGGGGTTTAATCCCCAAGGAAAAGGACAGTTTTCCTTATAGGATTTTCTCTTTGGGTCCAGCAGGATGTTTGCTGGTCCAGGGCTGGCGACCCCAAAGTTCTGGTGGCCCTCTGACTCCCATCTTCTCTCTGCAGGCTCTGCTGATCCCTCACTGTAGGGACACTGGACAGCTTTGGCATTCGAGGGGGGAAAACAGGCAGCAGCAACCGTAAGGTTGGAGGGAGGGGGCAGTAAAGCCCTAGAGAACCCTGTAACTTACAGGAGCCCATAGAGACAGGGACGATAGGGTGTTGCAGCTCTTGGTGCTGCTCTCCAGCTCTTCCAGCCCAGCTCTCGCTGGGGCTGCAGCAGATCCCAGGAGCAGGGCTTTTTCCATCCCTCCAGTTTGTTGGGGTTTTGTTTTCTATGGGGACTGGGTGTTTGGGTCAGAGCAGCCACCCTCCAACCCCACAGCTCTGCCCTCTGTGGAGCAGCAGCAAAGTCGGGGGTTGGTTGCCCTTGGTGCTGGATGGATGAGGGCTGAGCTCTGCTGAGCCTGGGCTGGGGGACAGAAAAAGTCATCAAACCCAGAGCCAGAAGGGGGTTGGTAGCTGCCCACCAGCTCCCAGCCAGCCCTTCCCAAATGGGGACCAAGCCCAGGGGCCAGCAGTGGCCCTACAGAGGGCTTGAGGGCTCCATGATCCTGCTGGCAGGGGGATTGAGGCCAGGGCAGGAGCCAGTGGTACAGACAGGCTGGTGGGGAAACTGACGGCCACAGCCTGCAGGTGCCCCTTGCTCAACCAGAGATGCCACTCACTCAAAGATAACAGTTACTGGCCCAAAGGGGCCACTCACTCACCTAAACAGGCCACTTACTGGCCAAATGATGCCAGTCACTTGCCCAGCAATGCCAACTGCTCACCCAAAGGGGCCATTCACTCACAGATGCCACTTACTCACCAATAGATGCAAGTTACTAGCCCAGACAGGTCACTTGCTCACCCAAAGGTGCCAGTTCCTTGCCTAAAAAACTCCCCTTACTTGCCCATAGATGCCATTTGCTCACCCAAGATGCCTGTCACTTGCCCAGAGATGCTGCTTACTGGCCCAAAGGTGCCACTTGCGCTTACCCAAAGAGGCCATTTCCTTGCCCAAAGATGCTATTTGATCACCAGAGATGCCACTTACTCACCCAAAGATGCTGCTTACTGGTCAAATGATACCCTTCACTTGCCTTGGGATGCCAACTGCTTACCCAGAGATGCCATTTGATCATCAAAGGTGCCACTCACTTACCCAAAGATGCTGCTAACTGGCCCAAAGGTGCCACTTACTGGCCAAACAATGTCATTCACTTGCCCAACCATGTCACTTACTTGTCCAAAGAGCTATTCACTTGTCCAACAGCAAAACAGGACAGCAGCTCCAGGAACAGAGGACCCCAAGGAACAGATTGGGCTGTGCCAGGGTGCTGTGGGGCCACACACAGGAACTGGAGTTGGCCTCAGCTTTGAGATCTTGAAGGTGGTTGGGCAGAGCTGAAGCAGAGGAGGTGTCAGTTGTACCTGCAGGTCAGGACCAGAGCAACTCCCTTGTTAGAGCCCCAAAGCTGCTCTGAGCTCAGGAGCCAGTGAGATGGATCAGGAGCCATGGAGGGTAAGTAGCAACCACTGTTGGGGAGCAGGAGCCATTGCAGGGGTGCAGAACCCACCAAGAAGAAGGGACCCAGCATGGGTGAGCAGGCTCTACTGTCAGACAGGAGGACCTTCTGAGGAGGAGCAGGACACACTTTTGAGGAGAAGGACCCACCAAGGGGAAAATGGATCCACCCCGACAAACCAGAAGCCACCATGAGGACCCACCGAGGGGGGTGCAGGAGCCATCCAGGAGCAGCAAGAGCCACGAAGGGGGAGCAAGACACACTGAGGGGAAGCTAGATCCACCCTGGCAGAGCAGGCACCACCCCAAGGGAGCAGGACCCATCGAGGGGAAGCAGGAGCCACTGTGGGATACCAGGACCCAGTACTGGAGAGGATGCACCAAGAGAGAGCAGGAGCCACCATCAGGGAGAAGGACCCACCGTGGCTGAGCAGGACCCCTCAGAAGAGACTGTTGCCAAGAGGTGAAGCCAATGAAGAGGCAGCAGCCAGCCCGTACAGTGAATAAGCCAGTTTTATTTGAGTCCTGTGCTCACACAACCCCTCTTCTTTTCCCCCCACCCCCGAACAGGGTCACAGAGCAATTCCAATAAAAAAACCCAACTTCCTAAGAGGAAAAGAATTGAAAGCAGATGCTCAGGGCTCCCCCTCTGACCTCCCCACACCCCCAGCTCCACCCCTTGTGCTTCATTCTCCTACCTAATGCAAAGCCTGTGGATCGCCGGCAGTCACAGGGGTGTTATAGAGGGAGTGAGGTGAGATGGGGGGGATGTCTCAGACCTTCAGGGCTGTAGCCATCACCCCCCCTCCCCAACACCCCGGGGTCCCACATCCTGCCAAAACCCAAACGCAAGGTGCCCCCCCCTTAGACCAAAGCTCTTCGCTCCGGGCATCTCCCAGGGCTACTCCCGACCTCTTTTCCTCCTGCTTCACTCCATCACTTGAGTTCCTACCGCCCCGAGCCTTCCCCCTGCCCCGCACAGGACCGGCTAGGAAAAGCCTAATTTTTTTTTTTTAATAATTTTCTTTTTTTTTTTTCTCTTTTTTGAAGCTTTTTCTGGGTTTTTTTTATCGTTTTTAAGGATTTTTTTTTTCTTCAGTTGCTGGTCAAGTCAGTGAACTCCCAGCTGTGCTATACTGGAAATACAGCTTCTAGGAATCATCTCCGGCCACGGAGACGGACAGTGATCAAGGCACTACCCCCACCCCCCCCCTTCCTCCTTCTCTCCTCCTTGAAAACAAAAAGGAAGTCAAGAGACCAACACCTAGGGACAGAAGAGAATCCTATAATGCGATCACACAGGTTACGAGGAATCCTTTTGATAGGGTTTGGGTGGTTGTGGGGTGATTTTTTTTATGGCAAAGAGAACATTTAGCAGCTTTGGGAAGGGTTGGGCTTCTCCCTTTTGGTGGTTTTACAGTCAACACAAGCATTCGAGATCCTATGAGGGAAATGAAAGCAACCCCAAGGCTCTAAACCCAGTGATGTAGACCCCACAGAGAAAAAAACCCAACCCCAAATCCCTGGCTCTAGACTCTAGAGGGGAAAAAGAACCCAAAAACCCCCAATCCAGGGCTCTAAATCCTATAGAGGGAAAAATAAACCAACTCCAAGTTCCTAAATCCAGGGATTTAGACCCTATAGGGGAAAAAACAGTCAACCCCAAATTCCTAATTCAGGGCTTTAGGCCCCATAGGGAAAAAAAATATCTACACACCCCCCCCCCCCCAATTTTGGGTTCTAGACCCTATAGGGAGGGGGGGAAAAAAATCCAACCCCAAATCCAGGGCTCTAGGCCCTATAAAGGAAAAAAAAACCCCAACCTAAAACCCTTAATTCAGGGCTTTAGGCCCTATAGGTGAAATAAAACCCAACCTAACCCCTAGTCCAGGGCTCTGGACCATGTAGAGGAAAATGGACCCAACCCTCCCAATCCAGGGCTCTAGATCCTAGAGGGGAAAACCCCTCCAATTTAAAACCTCTAATTCAAGGCTTTAGACCCTATAGGGGAAATAAAAACAACCCCAAATCCCAAACCAGGGCTCCTGACCCTATAGGGGGGAAAAAAGAAAACCCCCAATCCAGGGCTCTAGATCCTACAGGAAAAAATAAAACCAACCCCAAATCCCTAATCCAGGGCTCTAGATCTCACAGGGGAAAAACCCCCACCTCAAATCCCTAATTCAGGGTTTCAGACCCTATAGAGTAAAAAAAACCAAACCCCAATCCCCTAATTCAGAGCTCTAGGCCCTACAGGAGAAAGAAAAACCCAACCTCAAATCCAGGACTCTAGATCCCTTAGGGGAAAAAAAAAAACCCAACGTAAACCCCCTAATTCAGGGCTGTAGGGGAAATAAAAACAACCCCAAATCCCAGTCCAGGGCTCTGGCTCCTATGGAGGCAAAACCCCACCCCAAACCCCCAATCCAGGGTGGAAACCCTACAAAAAGAACCAAATCCAAGCGGTGGGTGTGGAACAGGGATCCTAACAGCCAACTGGTTTTGCTGGTGACCAGTTCACAGCTCCAGGGGGGGACCCTCTGCTCCCCCTTGTGCTGTTTGCTGACCCTAAAGGGGTCCCCCAAGACCCCTCCTCAAGCAGCTGGACAGGAGGGAGAAGACAGTGGGTACAGGCATCATCCCCCAAGGGTGCTGGGTGGGCAGTGCGGTGCTCCCAGTCCAGGTGCTGGGGGAAGGCAGCTGGAGCTGGTTCTGTTAACCCTTCCAGTTCCAAGCACAACCCATCCACCAAATCCTAAAGCTCTACAGGCATCACAGGCATCACAGCTCCTCCTCACACAGACACCATGGGTCACCCCCATATCAGGCTGGAAAGGGTTAACAGCAGTCAAACCATTGCAGTCAGAAGCAGAGCAGCTCCGGACCTCCATGTGGGGGAGAAGGGGTCACCAAGGGGGAGCTGGACCCTCCAAGGGGTTAGTGGGGCTGACAGGGGGAGAAGGACCCTCCAACTGGAGACCAGGATCCTCCAAGGGAGAAGGAGCTGAACCCTCTGACTTGGGAGCAGGACCCCCCAGTTGGGAACCAGGACCCACAGAGGGGAGAGCGGGACCCTGCAACAGGGCAGTGGGACCCATTGTGGGGGAACAGGACCCTCCAATAGGGGAGGTGGGGCCACTAATGGAGGAGCCAGACCTTCCAGTGGGGGAGCTGAACCCACCGGGGGAAGAGCAGGACCCTCCAACAAGAGAGTAAGACCAATCATGGGGAGAGCAAGACCCCACAACAGTGGACCAGGACCCACTGCTGGAGAGAAGGAGCCACTGTGGGGGACCAGGACCCACTGTGGGATAGCAGGACTCTCCAATGTGGGAGCAGGACCCACTGGTGGGGGAGCCTGGCCCTCTGATGGAGGACAAGGACCCACAGCTGGAGAAAAGGACCCTCCAACGTGGAAGCAGAACCCACTGAGGGAGGAGCTTGACCCTCTGATGGAGGACAAGGATCCACTGCTGGAGAGAAGGAGCCACTATGGGGGAGCAGGACCCTCCACCAGGAGAGAAGGACCTTCCAGTGGGGGAGCAAGACCCACTGTGGGGCACCAGGACCCCCCAGCAGGGGAGCAGGACCCACTGCTAGAGAGAAGGAGCCATGTTGGCGAGGAGCAGGACCTTTTCCCCGGGTCAGATCTGGGAAGGGAAGTGGGTTCATCCAGAACTCAATGGGATGGGGTGGGGGGGTGGAAAAATAATCACACAACACCGACGGCAAAAATAAACCCCAACAACAAGCACCCCACAAACCTGGTTGAGGATAAAAGGGAGGGAAAAACCCCCAAACAACAACCCCTCCTCCCCCCACAAAAAAACTCCCCCATAAAATAATAATAAAAATAATATAATAATTAATAATAATAAAAGGAAATAAAATAAAATAGAAACCAACTACCTGAAATCACTGAACTTTGGAAGTTCGGAAAAAAGTCTCTCTCTCTCTCTCCTCTAACTCGGATTTAAGTTCCTTTGCTTCAAATCTCTTTTGTTTCCTTATTTAAAGCCAGTTCCTACCAGTAGTTTTGTTTTCGTTTGTTTGTTGCCTCTGCCAATCTCTCCCCTGCTCTTGCTCTCCCCCGCTGCCAGCACTGCCAGTCTTTGCGCTGCTCAAAGGCTCCCGGAGGCTGCGGAAGGTGCTGGGTTCCTCCCCTTGTCCTGTCCCATCCCTCCCAGCCCCACAGCAGCAGCGGCAGCAGCGGTGGTAGTGGTGGTGGTGGCAAGGAAACACCTCAAACCTCAGCCTGCAGGTCCCCGCAGTCTCTCCCACACCCTGAGCGGCAGCAGTCAGTCAGTCAGTCAGTCAGTCCCGTTGTGTTGTGGGTTTTGTTTTTGTTGTCGAGAGAAGATAAAGCGGATAAGAAGGCATGAAAGTTCCTCTTAAAAAGTACTTTCCAGGCTCAGCCCTTCTCCAGTTCGCACTTGAGCGAGCGTCCCCTACTCCTCCTCCTCCTCCTCCTCCAGCTCCTCCCCGCATCAAGCAACCCCTCACTTCCTCCGGTCCTTCTGTTTGCGCTCCTGCCGTCGGGCCTGCTGGTCAGCCACGGCTCGGGGTATCAAGATGACGCTGCCGTCGCTGGCGTACTGCAGGGCGTACTGGCTGGGCGAGTAGGGCTGCCCGTTCTCGTCCCGCAGCCGCCCGAACACCTCCTGGTAAAGATTCTGCACCTTCTGCTTCATCTGACGGATGGACTTGAGGAATTCCACCTTCTCCCTGAGCAGTTTGGATTTATCCCGCTGTAAATCCTCCACGTCCCGTTCCAGGTTGAGGATGGTATCCAGTTTCCTCTTGCGGCAGTTCTGCGCGGCCATCTTGTTCTTCCCCCGCCGGCGGATGTCGCGGATGAGGCTGAGCTGGGCTTCGCTCAGCTGGTACTTGGAGAGCAGCTCGTTGAACTCTTCCACGGGCAGGTTGATGATTTTATCGTTGGTGAAAGGGATCTTCATGGCTCTGGCTCGATGCTCGTCCCTGCTCAACTGTTTGTCGAGGAATTCTGATGGTTTCTCCTTGTTGGTCTTCTTTGCGGAGCTGGAAAGTTTGGGTTCCTCAGGATCCAGGTGGCCCGGGGCCATGTTGTAGGTGTGGTTGTGGCCAACGTGCTCCAGGTACGGGAGGTAATGGAGCTGCGACGGCTCCTGGTAGCTCATGCGGCAGAACTTGCTGTACTCTGGCTGATATCCAACCGCCCCTTCCGCTTCTTCAAAGTCTACGTTTTCCGAGTCGGAACTGTAACCGACGGCTCCTTCTTCAGAAAATGAAGAGGATGAAGAAGATGAGGAAGAAGATGACGAGGATGAAGAGGCTTCAGAGCTGCTCAGAGAAGCAGGACTGTGGCCTGAATCCAGAGAAAGACCTGAGTCGGAATCAAACTCCTCTTCCAGCTGCGAAGCCTGAACTGGGTTGAAACCTTCTTCGATGGCCAAGTCCATGAGGCTGATCTCATCCAACATGGCCTCATCCAGGAGCCCCCCCAGCGGGTCGGGCAGCTCAGGGCCGGCTGTCTCATTGACGGTGCTGTTGAGCTGCGGAGGGAAGAAGATGCCGCTCAAGTTAGTGGAGCCGAAGGTGCTGTTGAGGCCAGTGGAGTTATCCGGGGTCAGCTGGAGCAGGGCTGAGCTTCCAGCCATGGAGGGGCTTTCGATTTCCGAGCTGAACAGGGAGAAGTCCTGCGAGCAGCTGCCCAGAGAGGCCTGATGCAGGCTGACGTTCTGATTGATGGGAGTGTTGGGAGCCAGGCTGTAGTTGGAGCTCAGCAGGTCTCCACTGGTGCCGTTGTAGAGGTTCTCGGCGCTCGTGCTGTTCACTTCCATCGCCTAGAAGAGACGTGAAACATCTCCGCTCAAGGAGCTGTGGCCTGAGCCCTTGGGTTGTGCCAAAAGGACAGGGGACAGCGCTGCAGGATCCCACACAGGGAGCTCTCGCCAGCAGCCCGGCACCGTCCCCAGCTGCAGGAAGGCTGCGACAGCCGCAGCAGCAGCTGCCACTCAGCTTGGGATGAAAGCAAAGCAGCCACCACCAACCCCAAACTGTAACCATCCAGGGATCAGGGAACTTAAGGTTGTTCAGCCTGGAGAACAGGAGACTCCAGGATGATCTTAGAGCAGCTTCCCAATCTCTGATGGGGGCTACACGAAAGCTGGGAGAGGGCTTTTGACAGGAGTGTTAACGAGGATACGGAGACTTGAAAAGGGAAGACTGAGGTTGGACATGAGGAACAAATTCTTTGCTGTGAGGGTGTTGAGATGCTAGAACAGGTTGCCCAAGGAAGTTGTGGCTGCCCCATCCCTGGCAGTGTTCAAGGTTGGCTGGGGCCCTGAGTAACGTGCTCTAGTGAAGGTGTCCCTGCCTCTGCAGGGAGGTTGGGCCTGAATGATCTTTAAGGTTCCCTCCAACCCTGGCCAGGCTACGATTCTATGATCTTGGGTTACGGGGCCAGTGTCGCCCTGGAAAGTCTAAACAGCTTCGTGCAACTTCTCCTTCCTAGAGCTCACCTGCATCTCCATGATAGACATGAGGTCCTGCCACTGCTGCTCCAGATCGAAGGGCGACTCGGTCTCAGCGAGGAGAGGAGACAGCAGGCTGCTCTGGATGCCTGCGGCCCTGCTCTCACCGGGCACGGCCTCACTCAGGGTGGAGACATCCGCAGCTGGAAACTGAACCACGTGAGGCACAGTCAGTCCCCGGCTGCTCGAGCGGACAATCCCCAATGCCCTTCCACCTGGGTGCTGGCAACGCTTCGCCTTTGGCCACAGCAAACTGCACGCAGCTAGCCCTCCACAGTTCATTATCAATTCATTAGAAGCCAAACCAGAAAGTCCTCAATTAATTAAGACCATCCCCCCCACCCCCAGTTACGCAGGACAACCCCTTCTGCAGTCGGGGTTAGGGCCTACGGAAGGCACCGAAACGCCCAAGGGCAACAGAGAGCAGCTGCCGCCACCTCTAGATCTGCTGAGGGGTGGAATCCATCGCCCCATCCGCTCACCTCAGAATTCTCCCCGAAAGGGAAGGTGGCCTCCAGCAGCCTAAGGCACTCCTCCAGCGACAAGGCTGTCTGATCCTCGGCACCGGGCACCTGCCGGGAGACACAAGTGAGACAGTAATCCCTCGGGATTAGGGAGGTGGTGCTGAGAAACGACGCTTCGTCCAGCACAGCTTTGATTCCAGCGCATCCTAAAAAAGAGCCAGAAGCCCCACCCAGTGCTTCGCAGACTCCATCCTCCTGGCTCCCGAGAAGCATCACAACGGCCTCTCTGAGAGCAGTGGGGAAAGGAAACGCTTTGAGCAGCCTCACCACCCGCACAGGGGGGGACTTTGCGCCTTCCCCGCAATCCCCCTGCCTGCGTCAGAGACCCGACAGCACCGCAAGAACCAGCTGCTCCACTCCAAGGTCTTGCAGACGGTGATGCTCCCCTGCAACCTGCGTGTTCCCCCACATCAACCCCAGGCAAAGCTTCACCCTGCAGCTCAGCAGATCATCAGGAGTTGGAAGCTCTCGCTTTGACAGCTGGACAGAGTGACTCCCCGCCATCTCCTGGCTGACCCTCACCATGGCGGCACAGAAGCCACCCAACTGAGGGAAAGGGTGTTACCTGCGCAGGGAAACTCTCCCCAGTCTCTCCATCAACTAACAGGGGTCTGTCCAAGCCGTCGGTGCCCGCGCTCCTCCAGCCGTCCCCGCGCTGCCGCCCATCGCTCAGCTCTTTGTCCACTTCGCTCTCCTTCTGACGGTGGCTGTAGTCAAAAATCTCTCGCCCAGCGCCCAGATCAATATCCTGTCTCCACAGGATGTCAATCAAATCGATGTCCTGAAAGACAGACCCCCAACGGTTCCTTCAGATCAACCCCCCAGCCCACCTCACAAACAGGGTTCCCACCCAAGGGACACCCCACCACCCCCACCCACCCCAACCCGCAGCCCACCCGCTGCTCCTCCTCCTCCTCC
>JAOXOE010000863.1:1874848-1891631 GCA_028565055.1 Phoeniculus purpureus
CATCTGGGTGGGAGGGAGGGAATCACTGAGCTGCTGAGTGAACCCCACACCCCACAGGAGACAGAGAGAAGGGAAACCAGGGCAGGATGGGAGAGGAGGGGGCACAGAGAAGACAGGGAAGGATTTACCTGGAGTATTTCTGGGTGGAGTTTGGGAGCTGCTCTGCAGATTCAGAGGTCAAAGGAAGGGTCCTGAGCCACATCCTCAGTCCTAAACCCCACATCCCTAGCTCTAGACACCCATTATAGCCCTTAACCCCACTTCCATACCCCTAGACCCCACATCCACAGTGCTAAACCTCTATCGTAGCCATAGACCCCACATCCCAGTCTCAAACCCCAGATCCCAGCCCTAAACCCCATATCCATAGCCCTAAATCTGACATCCCAGACATCCCATAAATCGCATGTCCCCAGCCCTAAAGCCTATACCCGCTGTCCCTGTCTCCCCAGGAGTACAACCCCTACGGCTGGTGGGTTGGGGAGCTCAACCAGGCTGTGGGCATTGTCCCCAAGGACTATCTGATGGCAGCCTACGAGCTGGAGGAGCGGTGACACCACAGCACCGTAAGGTGGGACCTGGCACCCCATCGTGGGACTTGGAACCCCTGGGTGGGAGGGACCTGGCTATCCTGGGTGGGACCTGGCACCTCAGGGCGACACCTGGATCTCCAAAGTGGGAACTGGCACAGCAAGATGGGACCTGGAACTCATGGTGGGATCTAGTATCCCCAAGCGGGAACTGGGACCACCAGGTGGTACCTGGCACCCAAGGTGAGACCCAGCACCCTCAGGGTGCACCTTGCTGGGGTTGGGTGCTGAGATGGCTCTGATCCTGGGGTGCCAGGAGGTGTCTTTGGCTTCATCTCTTGGTCTCCATTGACCTGGGAACCAGAGGTCAAAGACACGACCTGCCCTGTCCAGGGTCTCTCCTGGGATTTCTGATAGCAGAACCCCAGTAGCCACCCCCACGGGACCTGGAGAGCCGTGGGGTTTGCCATCAGTGTGGGTTTTATCCTAAATAAAACCCCCCATGGAGGAACCTGGCAGCTGGGGAACCCAAGGGACCAGGTGGGGGCTGGAAGCAGAGCTCTGACACCCTCTCAGGCCAGTGGGACCTCCACGTTCACCTACCCTCTCCCACCCCATGTACTCACAGTGTCAGACCCACAGGATTCAGTGTCTCACCTTGTTTCTCCCATCTCCAAATCCAGGTTCTGCTCTCCCAGCCCAGAGACTACTGACACCACCCACAGGAACAGGTTGCAGGAGGAGATCCCATCATCACATCCTATCCCACGGGAGCCCACCGTGATGGAGCTTTGGGGCTGGCAGCCCCCAATAAAACCAGTTTCCCTCTCCATATTGGGTTGTTCCAGACTTTGGTTGCGGGGCTGGAGCTGGATGCAGGGAGACACAAACACACACACCCCGCCCCGCCCCTCTGAGCATCCCCAGAGCCCTCTGGTCCTGGTCCAGGTCCAACCCAGACTCCAGATTAACCCAGAGCATCCTTCTCCTCCCGCATTTGGCTGAGGGGCCGCTAGATGGTGGTAAGAACCTGCTCACTGCAGCCTTCTCGAGGAGGGGGTCCAAACCCCTTGGTAGGGGGTTTAGACCCCCCCGGGCAATCCCATCCCGGCACCCACTAGCCCTTGGCTGGTGCCACCGCAGGGGGCATCACCCATGCATGGGCTGAGCTCGGGACCATCCAAGCGGCTGGTCTAATGCCCAGCTGGGAAGCCAGGCAGGATATGAGGGTCTCCAGGGGGCTGTAGCTGACTCCACACCTCGATAGGTTTGGGGTCCCCAGCTGGGCAGGGCACAAGGTCCAAATGAATCCCACTGGTGTCCCCGAGCTGCTCCTGGAGCCAGTGCCAGAGCAGGAGTGATTTGAGGCTCTCTCCCACCTCTCTGACCCTGGCACCACCTCAGCTCCAGTTCCCCACCCCTGAGAAGCCTACAGGGAGGTTATGGCTGCTCCATCCCTGGCAGTGTCCAAGGCCAGGCGGGATGGGGCTGTGGGCACCCTGCTCTGGTGAGAGGTGTCACTGCCCATGGCAGTGGGGTGGCACTGGGGGAGCTCTGAGCTCCCTCCCAAACACAACCCACTCTGGGATTCTGACCAGTTCATTTTGGGGGTGGCTGTAGGGCCAGTGCCCATCGCTCCTGGCAGCTCTGAGATCCCATTGCGGGGGATAACAGGGACCAGGGCTGGGGATCACCCCCACCCAGCCTGTAGGAGCAAACTGTGAGCACCAGGAGCCCCCCAGCACCAAGGGGAGTGGAGGGGGGTGTCAGGGTTAGGGGTGGGGGCAAGCACTGCGATCTGTTTGCACAGACCTGAACCAGCCTTCCCAGTAGGGTGCGGGGAAGCTGCTGTGTCTGGAGAGCCGGGCTGGCTGCCAAGCTGGTGGAGCTGGCAGGCAGTGGGGAGGAGAGCGACGTGCCAGGCTGTGAGGGCACTGGGAACTCAGGGAAGGGGGGGCGGTGCTGAGCCCTCCCCAGTGGACACTTCACTGCTCTGCACTGGGCAAAGTCACCCTGAGCAGCTCCACAGCCCTGAGCTGACACCAATCCCACCCTAGTAGGACCCCCTGCTGCAGGGGCGGGCTGTTGAGTGAGAAATCATGCCAGCAGGGCTGCCTCCCACCACCCCTCTCTCACCCTCCTCTGCCACGGCCAGAGCTGTCTCTGAGTCACTGTTTTCCCGACAGCTTCGCAAAGCTGATCAACACCACTAAAAATACTCCCTGCCTGGCTCCACAGCCCCGAGGGGAAACGATGGGCACAGCGTGGCACTGCCAGCAGGTGGGAGGGGCTGCAGCACTCCCCAATCTTCCAACCCATCCCTCCACCACTGTCCAAACCCACCTTTGCCACCCAGGGCTGGTAGAGAAGTCAAGAGAGGGAGGTTTGGTGGTGCCAGCCCTGAATGGAGACAGGAGGAGGGGGGATACAGCTCCATGGAAGGGATGTGGCTGCACCCAGCAAAGGCCACGGGTGGGTGCACGATGGGGTGGGGATGGAGGGAGGGGGGTCACAGCTGGCCTGGCAGCTGTTGCCAGTTGGAGCTGCAATGCTCATGAATATGGATGGCTATGGATGAGGAGAGGAGGGGGGGCAGCCAATGGCAGCGGCACTCCAGCGCTCCAGCAGCTGCCAGCCTTCGCCATGAACTTCTCCTGACATTTGGGATGAGTCTCCCAGGGTTTCCAACCCTCCCCTTGTGGGGCTCAGACCACCCAACCCCACCAGCCTGACCCAATGTGGGACCCCACAGCCTTCACCTGTCCCCACGCCAGAGCTGGTCCCCAAGGGCCTCTCTAACTGCCCTCAACCCTAATGGTTTGAGCAGCCCTGGTGCTCTGGGGAGACGGGGTGAAGTCACCCCCTCTCTTCCCCTGAAGCCATTTCGGTCTCTTCCACCCACGCAGCGAGGACAGATGTTACCAGCAACCAGCAAGTCTGCTCGACTCGGGGTTTATTTCAAGTCAGAGCACGTCAGCTCTGCCTTCCCCAGCGCCGAGGGCAGCAGAAGGTGCAGGAGAGCACAGGGAGAGGCAGCGGGAGCAGCCAGAGCCCCAGCGCTGCTGGAAATCAGCTCCGAGGCAGCTCCATGCTCCTTCTTCCCCAGCAAACTGTGAGATCCCCCTCCCCACCTACACCATGTGAGGAAGGAGCCTGTTTGGAACAGGCGACCCCTCAAAAAGGGTTGGAGAGGCAGATTTCCCCCCATTCAGCTCTCCAGTGACCCCAGTGGGGGACACTCAGGAGCTGCAGGAGACCCACGAGGTTCCAGGAGGCTCTGGGTGTGGATACAGTTCCTGCGCCCCATGGCTCTTACTGGGGAGACACTAAATGTTTCTATGGGGGATTAAACTGAAGAGACCCTCCAGGAACTGCATCCACACCCCAGTGAAAAACCTCCCTGTGTCGTGCTGGAGGTGACCCAGTGTATCCCAGTGCCAGAGACATCGTGCTGCAGGCTCCAGGCTGAGAGTAGAGGCCACAGGAACAAAACCAGGTTTCACTAACCACTAGATCCCTCCTGCAGAGAGAAGGGTGATCCCTACCTGGGACACCAGGGACAAGTCACAGGGAGAGTGCACCACAGAGCCCTGGACAAGGGCACGTTCCCAGTCCCACTATAGCATGGATGTCCCTCTAGCTCAGCAGCAGCCCCTCTGCCAGCGAGGGCTGCAGGTTTGGGGGGAGGCTGGCAGGGTCACTTGAGCCCTCAGCGGATCTCACGCTGCCCAACCACGGGCTCAGCCGGCTCCTCTGGACTGTCCGACTGGGCGTCATCCATGCCAAAGTCGCTCCAGTAAGGGAAGGTCTCCAGGCAACTGGGACCCTGTGGGCTTCGCAGGCCGGCACCGCTGCAAGGAGAGGAAGAGCTCAGAGCAGAGGTGGGACCTGGGGGAGATGCAGTACACAAAGGGCCGCCATCTCCTCACATCAACTGCTGCCTCCTCCCCTCTGCTCAGCCCCAGCTGCTCACCCCAGTGTGGGACCGGGGTCGGGGGGACACACAGCCACACTGCCCAGTACCTGAGGGATCCCACAAAGCCCTTCCCTACACCACAAGGGTTCTGTTTAATAAAGGGTCTCTCGCTAGAGTTCAGACACCACCTCCTCCTTCCTGCTACTGAGAGCAAATGCAGCACTGGGTGGTGCAGAAGGGCAAACTGTGGGGTGAACACTCCAGGATTGAGGGGAAGGGGCACCCAGAGCATCTCTGCTGGGCACAGCCAGGGCACCTGCAACAGGACTCAAGAGGACCAGAGGAAACGGGGTCAGGTTGGATCTTAGGAAAAAGTTCTTCTCAGTGAGAGCGGGGAGCCCTTGCAACAGGCTGCCCAGGGAGGGAGTGCAGGCACCATCCCTGGAGGGGTTCAACAGAGGGGCAGCCAGGGGGTTTGAGAAGCTGGATGAGTGGTTGGGGGTTGTACGGCAGATGGTTGGACTTTATAATCTTGAAGGTCTTCTTGGAGAAGACCCTGATGGTTCTCTAACTCTGTGAAACACCCCAGTGAGCTCAGGGCTTGTTCAACTTCTTGCTGGGAGCTGTGGCTGCAGCAGACTGAGGACACTCTCTCTCTCCTCTCCCTTTAGAACACAAAAAACCCTGACTGGCAGCCGAGAGAGGGCAGCCACCCTGCAGGGAACTGCCGCTGAACTCCCCAGCAGCTCAAGCTCTGCTGGGCAGGAGGAGCTGCTGACACTGAGAGGATGAAGGCAGAACACACAGAAAGGCTGAGCCTTGAGAGCCTCCAAAGGCTCCTCACGCCCCCCAGATTAAGGGAGGAGGCAGCCAAAGAACTTTGCAAAACTCAGCTTAAGTTCTGAGATACTGGAGCTCTTTCCCTGCTAAGTCTTGGCACAAACAGGACAGGGAACCCCTCTGGGGCAGCCTGGAGGCTGCTGATCACCCCCCAACATGTCCAGCTCTGCTCTCCTCCCCGGTCAGTGCATAGGAATGAGGAACCCCATTCTGCTCTAGGATTGCTCTTCTACTCTTCGTTATCTTCTCCAGGAGAAACTGCTCTGGCAGGTTCTGGGCTAGATTATCTCCAGATACCCCTTCCAACCCCCACCAGTCTGGGACTCCGTGATTCACTCAAACAGCAGCTAGGGCGGGACTCTCCTGCCCTCAAAACCTTTCCAAGATCTCTAGAAACCCCCAGCAGCTCCTTTCATCCCACTCTGCTTCCAGTGGAAGCCCCTTGCGCAGGCAAAACCCCTCTGAAATCAGGCTGCAGCCAGAGCCACAACAGCAAGAACCAACCAAGGGAGATGGAAACAGTAGTGAAGCAAGTAATCATCAGGGCTGGACAAGACATTCAAGATCATCCAGTCCAACCATCTGCCCTACAACCCCCAGCCACTAACCCATCTCCTCAAACCCCCTGGCTGCCCATTTGTCGAGCCCCTCCAGGGATGGTGCCTGCACTCCCTCCCTGGGCAGCCTGTTCCAAGGCCTCCTGACTCTTTCTGGGAAGTTTTGCCTAAGATCCAACCTGACCCTCCCTGGCACAACCTGAACCCATTTCCTCTGGTCCTATCACCAGCCCCTGGGGCAAAGGGGCCAACCCCCCACCTCACTGCAACCTCCCTTCAGGTAGCTGTAGAGAGCAGTGAGGTCTCCCCTCAGCCTCCTCTTCTCCAGGCTAAACAGCCCCAGCTCCCTCAGTCTCTCCCCATCAGCCATGCTCTCTAGACCCCAAACCAGCCCAGTCAGAAACAAAGACAGTGGTGGGTTGGAAGGGACCAGTGCTGATGCAGGTCACTGCATCACAAGCTCCGAGCAGCTCCGAGCACAGCGTTACCTGGCGTGGGGGTCCCCTCGGGTCTCCTCCTCCTGCGTCCACCCACAGTTGGACATGGCATAGCGCAGGATGGCATCGGTCACTGTCTGTGTGCCCCGACCCTGCACACAGGCCTCGATCTCAGGGACCGACAGCTGGCTCTGCAGGAAAAGGTGCAGGCGGCTGTCAGAGAGGAGGACGACGTTCTGCACCACCCTGTGGATCGAGGGAGAGGAGAGTGAGAGAGGCAGCAGCACATCAAGCCCTGCCCTGACGGCAGTTCCACTGCCCCATAGCACTGGCAGGGTCCGTTGATGGCTCTAGTGGCAGGTCACAGCGGGTCAGACTGGAGCAACACAGCCTCTCCCTTCCTTCCTCCCTCCCTCCAGCTCTAGCAAAAGCTTCTGCTCACTTCTCCAGGAACTGCTGCAGTCCCTGCCGGCGCTTCTCAATGAATTCATCCGTGCTGCCCGCGAAGAAGGATGACTTCCCGGGCAGCTCTGGGACAGGCCTGTGGGCACAGAGCAGAGGCAGCAGGATCACAAGGAGACACAGAAGCACTGCAGCTGCAGCAGCCAGAACCCTGCCTTGTGGATCGCAGGAGCTCTGGCGCTCCCAGGGCAACGGGAAGCAGCGTGTGCCAGCAGCAGGGGGACAAAGCAGGGCACAGGGTGCACTTACACCAAGCCCGCGTTCCTCTGGAGCTGCTGCCTCAGCCACACGAACTCACGGTAACGGCGCCGCACGCATGAGGTCTTGGCAGTGAAAGCCTTGCTGTTGGTCTGCAAAAATCCCACCCCAACAACCCACCATGATCACACGGAGGGGCTGCAAGAGTAGGGTGCCACCTGCACTAACTCCTCAGTTCAGTAGCTAAAGGATCCCCTCAAACAGCAGGGTCTGGGGGAAGGTGGAAGTGCCCAGAAAAGCTGAGCAGGCTCTAGGCAAGAAGGTGGGTCTCAGACCCACATGGAAGGAGGGATGAGATGCGCAAAATTTTCCCTTTATGGTTCCTTCTGCCCCCCACCCCATTCCAACAACCCCCCTTGTGATGGAGGGGCTAGAAGAGCAGGGTATCACCCACACTGACTCCTCAGCTCAATAGCTAAAGGATCCCCTCAAATAGGAGGGTCTAGGGGGAGCTGGGAGTGCCTAGAAAAGCTGAGCAGGGTCCTGGGGAGAAGCTGAGTCTCAGTCCCACATGGAAAGGGGAAATGAGCTGCTGAGGGTTCTCTCTTTGCAGCTCCTTCCCTCCTCGCTGGGCACAACCAGATGAGGCCTGACAGCTCCTCCCATGAGCGACTGCAGCAGCTCAACCCTCTCCCCCTGCCGCCACTCACGTGGAGGAAGATTTTATAATCCACATAGGAGTTCCAGGAGCCTTCGTTCTGCACCCGGGGATCCTGCACACGCACCGTCGTCAGCTCCTGCAGCACAATCGCTGCCTCAGTGGGGGCACTCAGCACCCCAAGATGCTGACACCCCTTTCACAGGGCTCAGAGGGGCTCCCAGGGGCACTGCAGACACCTCTGGTCTGTCACCAACAGCCCCTCAGCTCTGCCCCACAGACCCCACCCAGGGTTCAAGCAGCACCAGACCAAACCCAATTCACAGCATCCCAGAATGATCAAGGCTGGAAAAACCCTCTGAGCTCATCTAGTCCAGACCAGCCCAGGAACTAACATCACCCCAGTGGACAGAACAGAGCACCAAGGGCCACAGCCAGGCTGTCCTTCAAATCCTCCAAGGATGGGGACTCCAGCACTGCCCTGGGCTGTCCATTCCAGGGTCTGATCATCCTTTCCAGGAGGAAGGGCTTCCTAACATCCAACCTAAACCTCCCCTGGCAGCTTCAGGCCCTGCCCTCTCATCCTGGAGCTGGTTGCCCGGGAAAAGATCCCAACTCCCACTTGACTACAACTTTCCTTCAGGGAGTTGGAGAGAGGGAGAAGGTCCCCCACTGAGTCTCCTCTTCTCCAGGCTAAATAACCCCAGCTCCCTCAGCCTCTCCCCATCAGCTTTTCCCTCCAGTCCCTTCCCCAGCCTCATTGCTCCTCTGCTGCAGCCCCTCAATCTCTTTCTTGAAATGAGTGGCCCAGTACTGCTCCTATTATTTGGGGTGAGGTGTCACCAGTGCAGGGATTCAGCAGTCAGAAAGGTTCTTACTTCCTCCCGGTTCTCCAACATCCTAGAGCCAGAGCCCAGCGGGAAACATCTGTGAGAGAGAAACAGGGATTTAGTAGGGAAACATTAGCACATTTAGGTCTCTCTGTGTCCTGCAACCCACTCCAGGCACCTCTCCATCCCCGAGGTCTGCACTCAGCTGCCCTCCTGGATCCCATCCCCTCGCAATGTAATGAGGATGTGCTCAAATCCAGCAGGCCACAGGGGCAAGTGCATCCAGCTTGCACCTGCTCCATGCTCCTGAGGCACCTCTTTCCTCCACGGCTCATCATCAGGTCACTCCTGCCCACAGAAGTGATCCTACAGCCTTCTGGAACAGCCCTCAAAATCCCCTAGCTGAAATCACCTGAGGATAGGACAAAACAGCTGCCTGCCCTCCCCTTCCCTCCTGTCCAGCTCCTGGGGGTCTCTGGGACAGCCAGACCCAGCCTTACAAGAGCTTTTCTCCACATAAAAAAGCCTGGAACAGCTCCCTGGTTGCACAGCACTGAGTCTTACACCTGAGGGTGTAAGAGCTCGGCCCGTTCCCCATAGGTGCAGATTTGCTCTGAAATGCCAGGGAAGCTGGTTGGGCTAGGGAGGAGAAAACTCTCCTTTGATCAGAGTCTCCCTCACTGCCTGCTCTGCACTCACTTGGACATCCAGGGTGGGGAAGCCCTCAGCAGGAGTCACTTTTCTCCCATTCCCAGCTGAATTCTCCTGATGCATGGGATGTAGCTTCCCTTCAGCTCTTCCAACAATCACCCAGCTGGGAGCAAACTCAGCACCAGCTCCCCCCCACCCAGCTGAGATTGGTGTCTGTGCTATGACCACTCTCACCTCCTCCTCCTTCCTCTTCGTGGTGAAATCCTCAGGGAATCACAGAAGTGCCTCCCACTGCTGCCCAGTTCTCCCAGCACAAGTTGCTCGCACACTCACAGTTCACATTGGACTGTCTCAGCTCATTTCTTCCATCACTACCGGCTCCTGCAGTAATTCCTGTTCTGCAGCAGCATCAGAGAAACCCAGCACCAGGCCTTGAGGGGAAGGGGACAGCAAGATAACTCCCTTCCCATCCACCAAACACAATATCCAGCCAGTCAAACCCTGCTGGGATGAGACTGACCCTCCTCCACTAGCCACACTGAGCTCATCAGGAGGAGCTGGAAGCCCCCAGCACATCACATGTCCTGGTTTCACCTCTTGTGTGGGATTTTCTTTGTGAGAGGTTCAGGACCTGCTGGGCTTCTGCAGCCCCATCCCCATGGATGCAGACATGACTCAACCCTTCACCTGTTCCCCGCAGTTGCTGGAGTTTTGCCTTTTAGGCCACGAGAGCTGCCAAGCATCGGGCTGCACTGGAAGCCCAACTCCTTCCTTTAGCTGGTTGGATGCGAAGCAGAGCTGGTCTGAAGCTGGAGCTAATTTTAGCTGGGATGAGGGGAGGGGTTGAGCCATAAACCACAACACAAAAAAACCCTAAAAAAATCTGGTCCCACTGGTTTGCAGGTTCTTAAGCCACCTGATTCTGCATGGAAAGGCCTAAAAGAACAGAGAAGAGGTTTGATAGTGGGAGACCCACAGTCACCTTGATAACTGAACTGGGGCTGCAGATGGGTCAGGCTGAGGCTGCTTTGAATTTGAGCTGAAAAGGGGAGACCCAGAGCCTCCCCAATAACTGAACTGGGGCTGGAGCTGGGTCAGTCTGAGGTTGTTTCCAATTTGAGCTGAAAAGGGGAGATCCAGAGCCTCCCCAATAACTGGGGTTGGGTCAGGCTGAGGTTGTTTCCAATTTTATCTGAAATAGGGAGACCCAGAGCCACCCCAATAACTGAACCGGGGCTGGAGCTGGGTCAGGCTGAGGTTGTTTCCAATTTGAGCTGAAAAGGGGAGACCCAGAGCCTCCCCAATAACTGAACTGGGGCTGGAGCTGGGTCAGGCTGAGGTTGTTTCCAATTTGAGCTGAAAAGGGGAGATCCAGAGCCTCTCCAATAACTGAACTGGGGTTGGAGTTGGGGCAGGCTGAGGTTGTTTCCAATTTGAGCTGAAAACAGGAGGGTGAGGGGAACCTACCAAAAAAAAACCACCCCACCCCCAGCACATGTGATTGTTCCCTGGGGAGGGAGAGAGAGAGGAGTGAAGGGGCCAACTGTGACATGAGTCACCTCACTCACCATGATCCTCCCCCCAACCCCATACTGGAGGCTCCCAGCCAGAACCAGTTCAGCAGCAGAACTTGACCATTAAGTTCTTTGGCCTCCCTAGGGGACATTGCTGCCATCCCTGCTGCTTTTAGAGCTCCCTGTTCTACCTAACAGCCCTGCCTGGATTAAAAATGCAGGAGGGAAAAAGACAAGAGGCTCCCAAATTGCCTAATGGAACACAGAGGGTTTGCCAGGAATGGGAATTTTAGTTCCCAGCTTGGTTGAAGGGTGCTCCGAGCTGCACAGAGACCCCAGGGAAAGGGGGGACAGCTCCCCACAGACAGCAAGGAAGCAGCCAGGCTGTGGGGAGAAAACTGGGATCAGCGAATGTGAGCACTCTGTTCTCTCATCTCCACTTTCACCCAGGGAACAAGTAATCTCATTTAGGTTTTATTGAGAGTTAATTGATCTTAACTTGATAAATCAACTTGAACCCACTGGAGAAGGCAGCCCAGCATCAGCTTTAACCAGTTACACCAAATCCTCTTGCAGGGCTTTTTGCTTCAAGCCCCAATTTAAGGGGCCTTGGGATATGTGGTTTGGTTTAATCTTCCATCCAATTTGCATTTTGGAGTTCCCAAGGCTCAGGGTTTCAAGCCCCAGAGGTGGAAGCTGCACAGCCAGCCGTACAGCTTTCACCTCCCAGGATGTGACAGTCCCTAGGTGACTCTGGGAGGAGGGGTAGGATCCACTTCCCCAGCCCTGTCCTCACACCACCAACAGAGAAAGTGCCAGCTTTTATCTCCTCCTCCTTATCTTTTCTCTTCCTTGCTGACTCAGAAACACCCTCACAGTGGCCTCTATCCCACCACAACCACAGGACCTGCCGGACTCTTTCCTAACAAGCACACGGCAGTTAGAGTTTAGTCTAGTTTGAAGATGCCTGCCCCCACAGCTCCTTTTAATATCCAGCCTGGACAAGATTTAATGTTAATTCACACAGACACAGCCTGGTCTGGGCAACCCTCAGCCACACAAAACCTGTTTGAGCTCTGAGAGAAGCTTCACAGAATCACAGGATGGTTCAAGCTGGAAAACAGCTCCAAGCTCAAGTCTAACCCTGAACCCAACTGTCCCAGCCCACCCTAAACACTGTCCCTGAGCTCCAGATCTCCACAACTGTGAAACACCACCAGAGATGAGGATTCAACCCGCACCCTGGGCAACCTGTTCCAAAGCCTAGGGGCCCTTTCCATGAAGATTTCCCTAATGTCCAACTTCAGCTTCCCCTGGGGCAGCTTGCAGCTGTTTCTTCTTGTCCTGTCCCTTGTTCACTGGGAGAAGAGACCAGCCCCCACCTCTCTACACCCTCCTATCAGGTAGTCATAGACAGCAATAAGGTCTCCCTCAGCTCTTTCTCTGAGCCTTTCAGTGTCGGAAGCAGGGAGAAGGACTCTGGGAAGATGTTTCCTGAGAATAATCTGGCTTGGGGATAGAAGCTGGAGGGGTGGGCACAGTAAGGATAGGAGGACAGGGTGACCTCCCTTCAGCCTCCTTTTCTTCCAGGCCCCGAGAAGCTCCACAGTGGGGAAAAACAGGGAACGAGTCCTGTTTGCTTCTGCTTTTACCAGTCACACCCGGTCGGAGCCGTGACCGGTAGCAGGTGTCAGGAGATTATTTCCCAACGGCGAAGGAAGGTTCTCACCAACCTCCCAAGGGCCCCAACCGCGACCCACCAGACCCCACAGGAGCAGGCCCATTCCCCAAGGCCCCAGCGCTCCGCACCAGACCCAGACGCTGTAACCGAGCCTCGCCACCCCTGAGAGAACGGGCTGGGCCCAGCCCCGCTCTCAAGCAGCCACCGCAGCCTCAGCCAGGCCCCACCGGGAAAAAGCGCAGCCAGGGGCGAGGCCTGGCTCTGCCACTCCGGTCCTGAGGCCTCCTCGCGGGGTTCAACAGCCCCACCCTCAGCTCCTCCCGGTCCCCCTCTCATCCCCCGGTCCCGCCTCACCTCCTCTCCGCTGGCCGAGGCCCCTTTAAGCGCTGCAGTGCCGCTACGGCCTTATAGCGCGCAGTGCTTCCTCTTCCGGCGAGGAGCACACTGGGAGTTGTAGTGCGACCCTCCAGACTGCAGGCCGCGGCCTAGGCCCTGTCGCTGCGAGGGGCCTCACTGGTCACCAGGAGATGCGAAGAGACAGGAGAGGCCGCGTGGGCTCAGCGGGGCGGCGGGACTGTAGATTCCGTGCCAGTGGATAGCGGTGGGACCGCAACTCCCAGCGTGCCCCGCGGCACTGGACTACAACTCCCAGCGTGTCCCGTGACACGGGACTACAACTCCCGGCGTGCCCCGCGGCGGGCGGGTCGTAGCGCTTGCGCGTTGCGCTCGGCGGGCCCCGGGGCTGGCCGGGCTCTTTTGTTCGAGGGAGGCGGACAGAGCGCGGCCAGGCCCGAGGAGCCACCGGACCCGCCCCCGGCCCCGCAGAGGCCTCGTAGGCCCCTTTCCCTCGGGAACCGTTGGCGGGGCTGTGTAAGGTGAGGAAGGTGTTTAGGGTTGCGGGGAGCGATGCTGAGCGGGGGAACTGGGCGGTACTGGGTGTCACTGGGTGGGGTGGGGGGTTGCCGCGGGAGGCGGTGTTGAGGGCGGTGAGGTGGAAGTTGTGAGGAAGGGGTTAGTAAAGGGGCTGCAGGGGGCTGTGGGGTAGTGGAGAGGTATTTGGGGTGCTGGGGGAGGGGGTGATTTGGGCGCTGGGAGAAGCTTTACTGGGTGGGTTTGGGGTACTGGGAGAGAGGGGTGCCCTGCTAGGGCCGCGTTCCTTAGAGGGGCTGGGGTGGGGTGCAGGGCGGAGAAGAGCGAGTTTGGGAGCGAAGAAAGGCTGAACTGGAGGCGAAGCTGGACCTGTGAAGGACGTTGTGGGAGAAGAAGAGCAGACAGAGGTCCTGAGGGCTAGAGGGAGAGATGCGGGGGGTCGGAGGAAAAGAGGGTTGCTGGGGGGCTGAAGCACGAACAGCGGCTGCAGAGGATGTGGGGAAAATGGGGTGGGGGCGGTGTCTGAGCTGGTGGGGGTGTGAAGTGGCCTTTGCGAGAGAAGCCGGAGCAAGGAAACCTTCCCCCACCCCGGGCCGAGGCGACGGGGAAGGAATTTGGTTGGAAGGACCCACTGGTGGAGCCCCTCGGGGGGAGGAGGAGAGGGGGGAGTTCCCGGGGGCGGGGAGAGCTGGAGGGGAATTGGGAGAGGGGAGGGGACAAGCGTCAATTTTTGGCGGGTAAAACGGGCGGGAAGTGACTCCCCAGGATGCGGGAGGGCTGGGAAAGGGGTGGCAGCTAAGACTGCAGGAGTAAGAAAGGGACTGAGGAGAGAACTTGGAGGAGTGAGAGACTGGGGGGAGCATGGGATGTGTGGGGCTGGCAGGAGGTGGACAAGAGAGCTGGTTGTGAGTTGAGAGCTGGAGGATTCGAGCCACACTGGGAATGGGAGTTGAGAAGGGTTTGTGGGAAGAGCAGGACTTCTGGAAAGGGAAGATGAAGGAGTTAAGGTGGGATTTGTATCTGGAGAAGGGGGGGCTGTAGCTTTGCTGAGAAATCGGTGATTGTGGAGAGCTGCTGGGGTTTTGTTGTAAAGCTGCTCTGGCTCCCTGTGCTGTAAAAGAGATGGCAGTGCTTGGAATGTGGTCTGAGGTTGGGTGGGGAGCGCAAGGGATGGGGGGTTAGGGTGCCAGAGGTGGGACAGTGGTCTTGAGGTAGGAGTTGATCAGTTTGGAAGCAGAAAGCACTGATACTGTCCCTATAAAAACAAAGATCCAAGTGTGAAGGGGCTTTCTGGCTCAATAATTCCAGGCTTGATCAGTGAAAGATTGAAAGCAACCCCACCAAAATCCCTTGTGCTTTTGAGAGGAAGGTGCTTGCAGTGGGTTCCAGTCCCCACTGGGTTCTCAACCCCAGGCTCAGCTGAATGAACAATTAGTGCTTGAGGTAGTGAAAACAATGAGAACCAGATGTGACAGCTCTAACCCTGCTACTCCAACCCAGCAAAATATGAGAAGAACCAGGTGAAGGGCCTCGGGGGGTGCCCCTCTGTCCCACAGAGTGAAGCCTGGCACAGGGGAAGGTGCTGCCAGAGCTGGGGGCTGCTCCTGCAATGCTTTTGAAAACAAAAGTTTCTTGTCTTGATAGAAATGGGAGAAGAATGTAAATTCCTGCTGTAACTCCAGGAGTGTTTGTGTGATGTAAAGGGTTCAGCAGCCTCCTGTCAACATCCCTGCTGACAATACGGGTTCCTTACCTCAGGGTCTCCCCTGAGAAACCGTCGTACTGTGTTTTGCTTAAATCCAGAGGTGCCTTTTTTGCATTTAACTGGCAACAATACAGCTGAGCTGGAAGGTTGTGGCTTTTATTTGGTTTACTCTGTGCTCCAAGGCTGAGGAGCTTCTCACTCCAACTTTCCAGAGACCTTTTGTTTTTCTTCACGCTGTTTTTTAGGGTCTGGAGAGGGGAAGGAGGGAGGGAAAGACTTGAACGTGCTGGTTCCCACTTCAAAAGGCCGATGCCTGCTGCCTTTCCCTGGAGCGTGTGGAGTAAACTTGGCTTGTTCCAGAGTCTTTAAAGAGACGAGCGCTGCCGGCCAAATTTCAGAAAGGCAGCGGGAGGAAATGTTTTACGTCTCAAACTCATTAAAGCTGAGCTTGAACTGTTAATCCTTTAAGATGCAGCTGATGGAGCTTGTCTCTACGCAGGTTGAAACCTCCAGGTCTCCACGTTTTATTCTCCTTTAGGCTGCTAAAACTTCTCTTTGCTGTTAAATCTTCTCTGTTAAAACTTTTTCCTTTCCTTAGTTAAAACTTCTGCTTGGGGCTTCAGGATCTCAGAATCACAGAATAATGGAGGCTGGAAAAGCCCTCGGAGCCCATTCAGCTCAGCCCAGGACCTAACATCACCCTAGCAGCCAGAACCAATGGCCACAGCCAGGCTGTCCTTCAGCACCTCCAGGGATGGGGACTCTGCCACTGCCCTGGGAAGTCCAGGCTCTGATCCCCCTTTCCATGAGGAAGGGCTTCCTAACATCCAACCTAACCCTCCCCTGGCAGCTTCAGGCCCTGCCCTCTTGTCCTGGCACTGGTTGCCTAGAAGAAGAGCCTGACTCCCACCTGACTACAACCTCCCTTCAGGGAGTTGTAGAGAGGGAGAAGGTACCCCCTGAGTCTTCTGTTCTCCAGGCTGAACACCCCCATCTCCCTCAGCCTCTCCTCATCAGCCTTTCCCTCCAGTCCCTTCCCCAGCCTCATTGCTCCTCTGGACCTGTTCCAGCCCCTCAATCTCTTTCTTGGAAGTGAGGGATCCAGAACTGCCCCCAGTACTCAAGGGGAGGCCTCCCCAGTGCCCAGTACAGGGGGAGAATTACATCTCTAGTCCTGCTGGCCACACTATTGCTGATACAAGCGAGGATGCCATTGGCCTTCCGGGCCACCTTTGCTAGAGCCATGGCCACTAGCTCAGAAGGTTCACAGGCTCTGGAGTCCACCAGCAGCCAAGACAGCCAAGCACACAGGGGCAGGTTTCTGTGAGAAAGCAGAGGCACTGCCAGTTCTCCTCACCCTGTCCCTGTGAGGCTGCAGCAGTGAAACACAAACCCTTGTGCAGCTCTGGCTGCTTCTGCTGGCAATCAAAGCTACAAAATCGGGGCTGGAGCCCTTGCAAGGGCAGGATGTCTTCAGAAGCTGGCACAAACCACAGAGCAAGAACACACAGCAGGCTTCACAGACCTTCCACTCGGACAAAAGGTGTGGAGGGTCTCCATTTGGTGGACACCAGTCCATCTGCAGTGCTGCCCTTGCTCCCCTACCAGAGTTCCAGTGATGGAGAGAGAATGGGCAGCCCATGAGGCACTGGCATGGAATACACTTGAGGGGCTAGAGTGGGTCCAGAGGAGCAATGAGGCTGGGGAAGAGACTAGAGGGAAAGTCTGATGAGGAGAGGCTGAAGGAGCTGGGTGTGTTTAGCCTGGAGAAGAGGACACTCAGGGGAGACCTTCTCCCGCTCTACAACTTCTTGAAGGAAGGCTTGTAGTCAGCTGGGGGTTGGGCTCTTCTCCCAGGCAACCAGCACCAGGACAAGAAGGCAGGGCCTGAAGCTGCCAGGGGAGGGTTAGGTTGGATGTTAGGAAGCCCTTCC
>JAOXOE010000863.1:1903209-1916112 GCA_028565055.1 Phoeniculus purpureus
TTTGGAGGTCCCTTCCAATCCCTAATGACTGGATCTAGGGGATCCTGCTGTGGCAGGGGGATTGGACTGGGTGATCTGTGGAGGTCCCTTCCAACCCCTAATGACTGGATCTAGGGGATCCTGCTGTGGCAGGGGGATTGGACTGGGTGGTCTCTCGAGGTCCTTTCCAATCCCTAATGCTCTGTGCTTCTGTGATATGAGGGACCCCAGCGCAGCCAGGAGAGACGGGAGAAAGCGGGTGACCCCCCACCGCCCTCCTCCTCCGCTCCCTCCCTCTGGTGCTGCGGGGTGAAAGCTGAAAGTTGAAGAGTACAAACCATCAACCCCTGCCTCTCAGCTTGTGCTGGGAAATGAAAATATTTGGATAAGCCCCGATACGGAGCTGCTGCTGTTTACAAACCTTGATCCCCCCGGCCCCAGACATCAAAAGAGCTGCTTCTTTTTTTCTATAAAGCTCCTCTCTCCGCTCTCCGGGCTCCACGTTCAGCCTGTCAAGGGCATTATTTGATGTTCCTCTTTTGTTTGTTTACATTCATTACGATAGGCAAATCCATCACTAGGGACTTTCTCCATCAGCGGCGGCGGCAACGGTGGCGGCAGCGGGGCCAGGGGCGGCCGGAGCATCCGTCTGCTGCAGGTGTTGGGCGGGTTCCGTCAGCTCCGCGATAAAGCCCCCATTTGTCCTGCGGGGCGTGTGGACAGACTGACACGGGGCTGATAAAAGCCCCCAGCCCGCCCCAGCCCGCCGTGACAAATGATTTTCTTATCTGCAACAAGGAAAAAGCAGCGGCCGAGGCTCCCCTCCGCTTCCCGCCCGGCTGCTCGGGGTGGTGGGGGCGATGCCGCTCTGTGCTCGGCTCTGCCCGACCAGTTGGGGTTTGAGAATCAGGGAATCGTTCCGGTTGGAAAAGGCTCTTGAGATCTCATCCTGGGAGGCATCAGCAGATGTGAGGCCGGAGATGGAGAGAGAGGGTCCTCTCTGCTCTGTCCTGGTGAGGTCCCACCTGGAGTCCTGCATCCAGGAGCCCCCAGCACTAGGAGGATGAGCTGCTGGAGCCAGTCCAGAGGAGGCAATGAGGATGCTCAGAGGGCTGGAGCCCCTCCGCTCTGGGGACAGGCTGAGGGAGTTGGGGCTGTTCAGCCTGGAGAGTAGAAGGCTGGGTTGGGGGGACCTTACAGAGACCTTCCAACCCCTGAAAGGGGCCTCCCACAAGGCTGGAGAAGGCTGTTCCCAAGGGCAGGGTACAGCAGGACGAGGGGTCCTGGTTTGATGCTGGAAAAGGGCAGAGTGAGGCTGGACAGGAGGAAAAAGTGGTTGAATCTGAAGCTGGGGGATCCCTGGAACAGGCTGCCCAGAGAGGAGCTGGAGGCCCCATCCCTGGAGCCATTCAGGGTCAGACTGTTTGGGGCTCTGGGCAAGCTGGGCTGGGAAGTGCTGGCCCTGCTTGGTGCAGGGGGGTTGGACTGGATGTCCTTTGGAGATCCCTTCTGACTCTATGATTCTCTGATCATCAAGTCCACCCTTCAACCCTACTCGACCAAGTTCACCACTAGACCACATCTCTAAGCACCACATCTAAGCGACCTCTGAGACCGGTGCCATCACAAAACCCATGGGATTTTCTCCTTGTTCTGCTTCCTGGCAGAGAATCGCCCCAGGTTTGTTGCCTCCAGCATCCCCATCACCTGGCAGAGGGGTTGGACACTTGGCAAAGCAGGACCTGCCATGTCCCTGCTTCTGGATCTTTCCTCAAGCAACTTCTCCTCAAAAGACCCCAAAAATAAGGGAAATAAGGGAAAAATAAGTGAAGGCCAAGGTTGGCCCCAGCTCCTGCTCTTGGAACTGTCCTATAGTGGGAAGTCTGTGTAGCTCTGGCCTTCCTGCTGCTCCCTATGTGCTCCCAGCCCTCTGCCTGGTGCTGTTTGGGCAGAACCCAGTGTGGACTGGTGAGGGACTGGGCTCAGTGGAGGTGCTGGAGGTTGGAGCAGGGTCAAGACAGCGGCAGAGGGACTCGTGTCATTGCCGAGCTGAAGTGCCCCATAAATTTCAGTCAATCAGGTGACAGATGGGAGCAGCCACGGGACACCTCTCTCATCCCAGTGATTTCCCCCGTGTCCTGCCCAAAGGTGTCTGAACCAGAGCGGAGGCTGAAGGGTTGCTGCACCCACCCCAGTGCCCAGCGTAGCCCCATCACGACCCACACAGGGGGCATTGCTGGGGAGATTCCACATTCCCTAAAATCCATCCCAGTGCTACAGAATCACCAAGGTTGGAAGAGACCTCCAAGCTCATCCAGTCCTCCGCTGCAAACTGCCTCCCTTGAACCCCAAATCCTTGATCTCGTAGGTTAAATTCCACCGGTCAAATTCAATCAGCACCTTTCGTTTGGTCAATGCAGCAGGTCTCTAGAGATGAGTTTGGCTGATACTGGGAGCTGCAGGAAGGGGTTGTAGGATCTCAGAGCCTTGCCAAGAGGAAGCAGCGTGTTCTCGATGGGGGTTTTTTTGCTGTTGGCTTGGGGTTGCGTTTTGCAGGAGGTAACTGGCACTTCATTTGTCTGTGGGTTTGTTATGACTCTGGGCTAACAGATACTGCTCTTAGCGAGCTCTCACTCTTCCCTAATGGAAGAGACTTGAATCTAATTGCCCTCTATCACCCAACACCGGAGCCTCCGGCATCCTCCTCCCACGGCCGCGAGCTCTTCCTCTGCCCAAGTACATCCCCCATTTCCCAATTCCCCGCATGGCTCCGTGCCCAGTCAAACTGGGACAGCGGAAGGTGGGAGCCTGGGAGGACTCACAGACACCAGATTTACTCGTGTCAGCCTCACCCCGGGGCGCCAGGCCCGGGAAAGGGTTGGGGAGAGGGAAATGCACTGCCATGGGGAGGTGGAAGTTGCTGGAGTGATGCTGCTGGACTAGGAAAAATGGGGTGTGAAATCTTGGGCTACCCTGCAGGGAGCCCCGATTCTTCTTTGGCCCTACACTTGCAGCTCAGAGAGGTTGAGGGAAGGTGATGCTTTGTATTTGCAACCCATCAGAAGGTTTTGGGGTGTCTGGCTCTGGTGCAAGTGGGCTGTGGCCATGGGATGCTCCCCCTGGGCAACCAGCCCAGCCCAGCATTGGATGCTGAAACCACCCCGAGGCCTGTGGGGTTTCTCACAAGGCTCTCAAGGAGTGGGTTGGGTTTCTTTTAAAACTCCAAGGATGTTTTCCTTAAAAAATGAAGCTTTAAATGAATTAAGACTCAAAAATCAGCAACAAAAAGCCCCCAAACCCTCTGCTTTGCCAACCAGGCACTGGAGAGCCCCATTGGTCTCAGGATTTCTGCAAGATCCTGAACCAGGTTCAACAGCCCAGAGGCTCTTGACTTTGAGCTGCTCCAGCAGCTTCAATCTCATTTGTTAACTCACTCCCTTACAGCAATAAAACACGTTGTTGCTTCTGCCCTGGTGAGACCACATCTGGAACCTTGTGTCCAGTTCTGGGCCCCTCAGTTCAAGAAGGACAGAGAGCTGCTGGAGAGAGCCCAGTGCAGAGCCACAGGGATGATGCAGGGAGGGGAGCATCCCCTTGCCACCAACAGCACTTTCTTGTGTTCAATCAATCAGCTTCCAATTTTATAGGTTTGGGGGTTTTTTTCCCTGTCTCCTCTCTCCATCGAGTTAAAGGTAAAATTTATTTCAGCAATAAAACCCCAAACGTCGCTCCGGCCTCTTTTTGTTTTCTAATTGGAATCTCAGTCTCAGGCCATAGAACGTTCAACACGTGAATAAAAGTTAATCATCACTTCCCCTCGAAAGCTGCTTCTTGCACCAGTTTGCTGCCGGCAGACGAGATTTAAGGACCCCAATCGAGGTTGGTTAAGCTACATAATGGGTGAAATTGGGGGATTTTTTCTGTGGGAATAGATGTTTTCTGCTGGGTAGCGATGATGAGAAATGGGAGGTTTACCCTTCGAACCGGCTGTAGCACCATGTTTGCATGGTTGCCACTTTCCTTTCAGAAGAAGCCCGAAGCCCAAACATCATCAAAATGGATAAATCCAACCGAACCCTCTCGCTTGAGGATTTAGATCATCCCCCCCCTTCCAACCCTGCAAAAAAAATGGAGGGGTTGAAATCACTTGGAGTGAAGTCAACCCACCCAAGGCTCTGGGTCCTGCATCTTCACCAGGATCGCTGCCACCCAGAATGTTCCTTTCATCGCTTGGGCTCCTGCCTGCGGGAGCCTGAGGATTTAAGAGGAAACATCTTTGTCTCAGAGCAGCACAAAGCTGGATCCTATAATCAGCTCCAGATGCTGCCATGAATCAGAGAATCATCAGGGCTGGAAAAGATCTTCAAGATCATCACGTCCAACCATCTACCCTGCAGCTCCCAACCCATAACCCAGTTCCCCAAACACCCTGTCTGCCTGCTTGTTGAGTGGGTCCAGGTTTGCTGCCTCCACCCCATCCCTGGGCAGCCTGTTCCAAGGACTCCCCACTCTTCCTGGGAAGAAGTTTTCCCTAAGATCCAACCTGACCTCCCCTGGCACAACCCGACCCTCCTCTGGCACAACCTGACCCTCCCCTGGCACAACCTGACTCCATTTCCTCTGGTCCTGTGGCTGATTTACATCTTGGGAGAGGGACTTGAGGGCAGGAATTATCCCCATCACCTGCCTCCAGCTCTGCACCTCAGGCACCATTTGGATTCAGTTGAACGCTGTTGATGGGTTCTCCAAGAGCTCAGCAGATGGAGCCCAGACTGGGCTGCTAACTCAGCCAGAGGGGTGGGAATCCATCCTGAACCCCAAATCCTCACACTCTGCCTGAGACACAGGGGCTCTTGATGATTTCTCAAGCCCTTTCAATTTTGCCCAGTTTGTGTCTTCCAGTCCAACAGTCCCTCAGACATAAAGGGCAGAGAACGTGGCCAAGAAGCTCTTTCTCAGGGATGGGTTCCTCAGCCCTGGAGGTCCCAGCCCCAGGTTGTGGGGTGCTGGGGAGGGAATGTGGTGGCATCAGGCTCCTGCTCACATTTCTCTTGTGTCCTGCATCAGGCTCCTGGGTGTGTTCAGTTGGGACTGAGGACAGACAAGAAATCACAACCCACTGAAAAGCCTTTAGGACAATCCTGCGGCTCAAAGCCTCTGTCAGTCCAGTTTGTCTCAGCCAAGTCAAGTTTGTGCAGAAATAATCCTGAGGTTAAGTAGGTCTGGAATTCATTTGGTGCCTCTGGAGACCATCTGTCCCAGCAGGTGGTGGCTCCTGAAGACATCCCCATCCCCACCACCTCTTTATCCTTGCACTGGGTGATGAAGGGAGTGGAGCATCTCCCTGATGAGGAAAGGCTGAGGGATCTGGGGCTCTTCAGCTAGAGAAAAGGAGGCTGAGGGGTGACCCCATGAATGTTGATCAATATGGGAAGGGTGGGTGTCAGCAGGATGGAGCCAGGCTCTGCCCAGGGGCACTCAGTGATAGGACAAGGGGCAGTGGGTGTGAGCTGGAACGGAGGAGGTTCCACATCAATATGAGAAGGACCTTCTTCATCATAAGGGTGACAGAGCACTGGAAGGGGCTTCCCACAGAGGTTTTGGAGTCTCCTTTTCTCTAGACATTTAAAACCCACCTGGCCATGTTCCTGTGCGACTGGATCTAGGGGATCCTGCTGTGGCAGGGGGGGTTGTACTGGCTGCTCTTTCGAGGTCCCTTCCAACCCCTAATGTTCAGTGATTCTGTGTCCCGACCCTCTCAGACTGCAGAAAGGGTTTGAGGCCAATAAAACCCCAACCCCGACCCTGCTGCCTTCTGCAGATCCCCACTGGATCATAGAATCATTAGGGATTGGAAGGGACCTCCAAAGATCACCTAGCCCAATCCCCCTGCCACAGCATGGGGAGAGCTGGAGCAGGACAGCACCACACCCTGAGGGGCTGGGGGAACCCCAGTGTGTCAGCCCCAGGTTAAGAAGCCATCGACACCAGCTCCGTGAGGATTTACCGGTGGGGTTTGCAGGGCTGTTTTTCTCCCTCTGAACAACCTCTCCGTCTCCAGACTGGCAGCCGCTCAGGCCCATCCATTTCGTGGAAAGGCTTCCCTAAATGGGAGGAGAATAATTTATACTGGCATAAAGCACCTTTATTTGGATCTAACTATCTGCATTAAGGAGGTTGGATTGCTCTCGCCGTGCCAGCGCCGTGTCGCTGAAGCTCTATTACTCCTCCACAAGCTATTCCAGGCTCAGCTCCTGATTTATTGGTCTGGCAGAGCCGGCCTGGGTGTGTCTATAGATTCATATTGTGTTGATATCAGGAAATCAGCGTTTTCTTTCCTAATCCAAGGTAGGGGATGTAAATCAAAAGGGCTCCAGGGAAGACCGGGGCCATTTTATCAGTGTAAAGTGAGAGGAGAAGTGAGCCCAAGGGGAGGATTTAGCAGCCAACGGCGCTTTTATCATTTTATGACCTGTTGATTTGACTTTTCGAACAATTACTCACGAGTGGGAAGCGGGGAGAAAGCAGACCTGAGCCCAGATGAAAGGGAAGTGGGAGAACAGGGCTGCTTGTTCGGAAATGGAAGAGTTGCAGCAGTACGGGAAGGGCGGCTTCCTCCGAGCCCGCTGCCTCCAGCCCCAGCAAGGACCTCCCTGGTCATCGCAGGGTTCTCGCAGATGAACTGGGAGATTTCCAGCCAAGGGTTTGCTTTGCCTTTGGTTCCGTTGGACTCAATCCACAGCCACCGTATCCCACAGCAAATGGGTTCTGCAGGGAGGGACTGGTGGCTATGGGGCAACTAAGGGACGTCACCGCCATGGTCCTACAGCCTGGAGGTCCAAGGAGGTAGAAGGTGTGACTTGGTCTCCTGTGTGCCTTGGTCTGGGTGGTCCTGCTGTGGCAGGGGGATCGGACTAGACGACCTTTCGAGGTCCCTTCCAATCCCTAATGATTCTACGATTCTAAGGTCAGCGGAGCTTTCGCTGAGGAACCAGCCACTGAGGAGCTGCCTTGATTTGCTGTGGAGATGAGACAAACCAGGGGCGAAATTGCAAACAGCAGCTCGGACTAATTACCTGCAAAATTTGTTTTTAAAGAGTGATGCTGGCTTGGGATGGTGGGATAATGATTCCCATCATCAGCGCTTCGGTGGGGTTTCAGGCTTGGGAAGCGCTGTGCAAATAGCAGCTAATGAGGTTCTCAGCACTGGCAGCCAGGTAATGGGGTGGCCTCCTGCTTTCTGGAGAAACACTGCCAAGAAGTTGAGTAAATGTGCCTGAAATAAGCTGAGCTCATTCCCCGAGGCTTCTTGTTAGCTCCTTAGCTTGCCACGGGCAGGAAAACCAGGCTGAGACCAGCCACCGTGGCTCAGCTCACCCAGGTGCCCCTTGCTGCTGCAGCCCCTGGTCACCAGCCCATCCCAGCTGGGCAGGGTTGGGCAGGAACAGCCAGCACAGGCAGGGCTAGGGCTGGGTTGAAGCTTTTCTGCTGCAAATCCAAACCTGTGACTCAGGACTTGACCCCCCCCAGCTACTTGATCCTGCCTGACCCCACTGCTGGCTCAGCTCTTACCCCAGGTCTCTGTCAACATCTCTCTGCCACATCCAGTGCTTGGGACCAAGTGCCAGCATCCTCCTTCCCCAGCCCACCTGCCCCAGTCATTCCCTCCACAAACTGGTGGTCTCAGGGGTAAGCTCTGCTCTTCACGTGAACCAACAGCTCTACAGTTACAGGACACAAACCACGGAACAGCACAAACCCTGAGGGAAATCTCTGAGTTCATCCCCCCAGCCGCTCTCCTGTGGCTTCCTGGCGCTCGGGTCCGCGGAGGGGGCAAGACCTGATTTATGCCGCCAGGCGTCGGGCAGCGCGGGGGTGAGGTCAGGCACGGGCACCCCTCATCTCTCGCCCGGCGTTCAGCCATCCCTTGGGCAAGGTGGGGTCCAAGCGTTTCAAAAGGTAGAGGTCAGGAGAGCGACAGGGGGAGAGCTAGAAGAGCTCAGCCTCCCGCCTCCTGCGGAGCAGCTGACACCGATACATCGTCATCTCGCCGTTGGTTCCGCTTGAGGAGCTGCCCGGCGTTCGGTTCGCCGCTAGCTGATTTTCCCCCCCTTCCCCGAACCCCTCCTCTCTCCTTTGAATCCCCTCGATTTCCCGCGGTGATCTACCGGAACCGTTTGTGCCAAGGGCGACGATTATGCGTCACGGGATTATTTTACAGGGCTGAGGACCCAAGGCGGGAGCCGGGCTTTGGCTAACAGGTGTCTGGGGTCGCCGCGGCGTTGTGGGCGACCCTGGAAGTTAAACATCACCTCTGGCCTCGGGGAGTTGTCGGGCTTTTGATTTGTGGCTGCGGCACGGAGGGTTGAGGGTTTCTTGGATGCGGCGTCGTGGCGGGGGGCAGCAGAATGCTAAGACATGGAATCAGGGAATCATTAAGGTTGGAAGAGACCTCTGAGATCAGCCAGTCCAACCATCAACCCCAACCCCACCCTGCCCACCAAACCCTGTCCCTCAGGGCCACAGCTACTCGCTGTTTGAACCCCTCCAGGGATGGCGACTCTCCACCTCCCTGGGCAGCCTCTTCCAACCGCTGACCACTCTGACAGGGAAGAGGATTTTTCCTGATGTCCAACCTAACCCTCTCTGTCCCAACTTGAGGCTGTTTCCTCTTGTTCTGTTGCTGGTGACTCAGGAGAAGAGACCAACCTCCCACCTCTCTACACCCTCCCTTCAGGTAACTGTAGGGAGCAATAACCCTCTCCTTGAGTGCTGGACCCCCGACTCCAAGAGATGGAGGGGCTGCAGCGGGTCCAGAGGAGCAATGAGGTTGGGGAAGGGACCAGAGGGAAAGGCTGATGGGGAGAGGCTGAGGGAGCTGGGGGTGTTTAGCCTGGAGAAGAGGAGACTCAAGGGGGACCTTCTCCCTCTCTCCAGCTCCCTGAAGGGAGGTTGCAGTCAGGTGGGGGTCAGGCTCTTCTCCCAGGCAACCAGCACCAGGATGTGAGGGCAGGACCTGGAGCTGCCAGAGGAGGGTTAGGTTGGATGTGAGGAAGCCCTTCCTCTTGGAAAGGGTGATCAGAGCCTGGACTGCCCGGGACAGTGGTGGAGTCCCCATCCCTGGAGCTGTTGAAGGGCAGCCTGGCTGTGGCCCTTGGTGCCTTGGTCTGGCCACTGAGATGATGTTAGGTCCTGGTCTGGGTGAGCTCCGAGGGCTTTTCCAGCCTCAACAACTCTGGGATTCTGTGAGAAGGTCTCCTCTCGACCTCATTCTCTCCAGATTAAACAACCCCAGTTCCCTTAGCCATTCCTGAGGCACCCTTGGAGCCCAAGCAGAATCCCCAGTGTCTGGAGATGCTGCTGTGAGCACCTAGAACTTGAGTGTTTGCTGCTTCCTCCTGGTGCTCCAGGCTCTGGCTATTGCTCTGGTTCCCTTTATCCTCATCATTTGTCCCTGCCATGAAAGTTCATAGATGAAAGAGGTAGAGAGCTCCTGGTGGTGGAAGAGATGGGAAGGTCCAGAACTGCTGCACTTGGTGTCTTCTGGGGTCCCACAGCTTTGTGGCAGCTCTGCAGAGCAACTGAGCCCTTTCAGGTGCCCATGTGGGGAGAAGGACCAAGAGGGGTTTGTGGGGTTGGAGCCAAACCACCATCCTCACACCTAAACTGAGGTCCTACCTCATGGCAGGTCAACACGACAATGGTCCAAAGCTCCAGGGAAAGTTCAAGATGGTGAAATATTTCCAGTGGGAAACTGTTTTGTAGAAAATCTGCGGCGGTTGGGAATCGGGAGAAATGGATGTTACAAATCCCTTGGGTCTCCGATCCCATCAGCTCCACAAGTGGGTGTTTAATGAAGCTGGAGAACGGCTGAGCAACCCTCCTCCTGGCAGAAGGAGCAAACGTTGCTCAGCTGCACCCTGCATCGATAACCACCATGGCAGGGGGGACGGAGAAGGGTTTCAGCTTGAACACACAGCAGCAGGACTGCATCTCCTGCCAGCTCTGAGATCTTCCCGGAGCCACCTCCCAGCCCCACGTTTCCACTCTGCTTTTTGCTCGTCCCAGAGGAGGGGTCTCTAAAGACCCTTGAACATGCAGCAGCCATCACAGGGACCAGCTATTTGCTTATATGGCTGTGGTGAGGTCTTGGCTCGAGCTCCACCGCAGCTACTGGGACATGGTGGAGCAGAACTTGTTTGTGCGCTGCGGGGGTTAGGGTTGTCGTTAGTCTTCGTTAAAGGCAGCAGTAACGAACCCATCAGCGCCATTAATGGATCCGATCTGCAGCTCCTCTTGACGTCGGTGGTGGGTTTACACCAATCTCTCAGGGCTGAGGCACCAGCTAGGGGGACGGTTAGAAGTCAAGGAGATCTGGAGATCTGGAGCTTAGGACCATGGTTCAGCAGTGGGTTGGGACAGTTGGGTTCATGCTGGGACAGTTGGGTTCATGCTGGGACAGTTGGGTTCACGGCTGAACTCAATGATCTTGGTGGTGTTTAGGTCTCAGTGATAATGTTTAGGTCTTTTCCAACCTAAGTAGTCCCATGGTTCTATGATGACGCCTGTTACTGCATCCTCACAGCCCCCCATCCCTGAAAACCCACCAGGACCCCTCCTGAAACCTGGTGTGGAGCAAAGAAGGGTGGAGGAGAAAGAGTTCCATGCAGGGACCATCCAGCTTCACCATCCTCCCCTTGCACGATGGGTGAATCTTGATAAGGCTGAGGCTGTCAGGCTCCAGTTTCCAAGGAGGTGGTGGTTGAATGACCTGTTGGAGAGCAGCACAGGGAGAAGGGACCTGGGGGTTCTGGTTGATGGAAGGATGACCAGGAGCCAGCAATGTGCCCTTGTGGCCAGGAAGGCCAATAGGCTCTTGAGGTGGATCAGAAAGGGGGTGGTTAGTAGATTCAGAGAGGTTCTCCTCCCCCTCTACTCTGCCTTGATGAGACCACAGCCGGAATCTTCTGTGCAGTTCTGAGCCACTCAGTTCCAGAAGGACACAGAGCTGCTGGATAGAGCCCAGCGCAGAGCCACAGAGATGATGGAGTGGAGCATCTCCATGATGAGGAAAGGCTGAGGGAGCTGGGGCTCTTCAGCTAGAGAAAAGGAGGCTGAGGGATGACCCCAAGATGACAAATATGTGAAGGGTGGGTGTCAGGAGGATGGAGTCAGGCTCTGCTCAGGGGTGCCCAGTGATAGGACAAGGGGCAATGGATGTCAGCTGGAACAGAGGAGGTTCCACATCAAACTGAGAAGGACTTTCTTCCCAGTGATGGTGCCAGAGCCCTGGCAGGGGCTGCCCAGGGAGGTGGTAAAGTCTCTTGGAGATGTTTAAAACCCAACTAGACGTTCCTGTGTGACCTGATCTAGGGCATCCTACTCTGGCAGCGGGGTTGGACTTGATTGCTCAAGGTCCCCTCCAACCTTGTGTGGCGGAACATCAGCAAGAAGTAAATATTTGCCCAAGTCACAACCTGAGGGCAGCTGGTGGCTGGTGGAACCGCTCAGCCTGTCCATGTGTTGGTCCTTCTCCACCCTCTTCTGTCAGAGCCGGGGCCAGGGCTGCCTTTTGTTCCAGCAGATCCTCCAGCGCCCATTAAATAAACTCATGGAGCTGCACGGTCTCCTGGACCTTGGAAGCAAATGGATGGGGCCTTCAAACCTTCACCAACGGCCGGAAAATGAGCCAGTCCAGTTAACAAGGACTGGTGGCCAGCTGGGCCACACATGAGCAGCCTGGTGAGGAAGAGGAGCAAGTTGAGCGGAATGAAGTGGCCGCCTCCCCGCGTGGGGACGGGCAAGGACGGCCGCCCGCGACCGCTGGCGGGGTTAATGGCAATACATTGCTCGGCGGCGATGCGCTCGCCGCGATGTTTTCATTAGGGGATGATCTAGGGCTCCCCTTTTGGGGCTGTAAATCGTGTGGGGCCGGCAGCGCGGCAGGTCGGGCGGCTGGCGGAGCGCTGGGGGGAGAGGAGGAGCGGGGCAGTGAGCTGCAGCACTGAGAGCCTTCCACGCTCGCCTTTGTACCTCCACACCTCTGCACGTCGACGTTTACGTTCTCTTAGGGGCTCCTGGGCTTTCAAACACCTTTTATTTCACTTCATTTATGGCCTTTTCGTTTTGATTCCAACTTTCCCCTTTTATATTTTTAAATTTTGTTTTAGATTTTGGCATTTTTAGTGTTTCTATTTCAGTATTTTTATTTGTTTTTTAAATGCAGGGTTTGGATTTAAAACTTTTTTATTTCTGTAAAACAGTTGTCATTTTTTAGCTCGTCCTGTTTAACGTCGGGCTTCTGCGTTTAAATACTTTTATCCTTATGAATAGATTTTTATATCTTCTTTAAATTTAGGGGTTTGCGTTTTTAATGCTTCTAGTCTTGTAAATAGTTTCCAACATTTTTATTTCTTATTTTTTTAAATTTGGGTTTTTGCGTTTAATAGACTTTTAGTCTCGTAAATAGATTTCAATAGTTTTATTTATTCTATTTTGAGTGTGGTTATAGTTTTGTACTCTATTTTAAAGATGCTTTTAATTAAAGCAGGCTTTCGTATTCTGAGTTTGGCATTATAGTTTCATATTTTTAGATTTTTACTGCTTAATATTTATTATTTTTAAAGTTAGCTGCATTTTGTATTGTTATATTTTTAATTTCTCACAATTTCAACACCTTTCCAATTTGCAATTCATTTCTAATGCAGCTTTACAGTTTTCCATTGTGTATTTGTAATTCTTTTAATTTTTTTTGTTTCAAACCTATTCGACTAATTTTTATTTTTAAAATGTTGGTTTATTTTTCTGTTTTGGTGGGGGGTTTTAAATAAATATATATATATTTTTATATATATATTTATATATTACATATAAATTTATAAATCTATAATATATAAATATATTATATTATGCATTGCATACTAG
>JAOXOE010000863.1:1916212-1954260 GCA_028565055.1 Phoeniculus purpureus
GTCTCCAGAGAAGGAGACTCCACAACCCCCCTGGGCAGCCCCTTCCAGTGCTCCGTCACCCTCACTGGGAAGAAGTTAAGAGAAGCACAGTTTACAGAGCATCTTCCCATCGTTGACATCTGTGGCAAACACCCTCGCACCCACATCCCCATCTCCTAACCTGCCCCATCACAGTGCTCTCCTCACAACAGGAGTCCAACTATGTGACTTGGTCTAGGAGATCCTGCTGTGGCAGGGGGATTGGACTAGATGGTCTTTCGAGGCCCCTTCCAGTCCCTAATGTTCTGTGATTCTGTCACCTTCAAAGGGGAAATGCTGTGTGAGGGAGCGGTACAAGCAGCCAGAGAGCAGCTAGCAGAGAACACCCTGCTCCTGTCTCCCCGCTGGCAGATGCACATTTGCACATCACTCCATGGCACGGGCTCTCGTGGCAAAACACAGCGCTCCCTGGACTACCTGAGCAACTGGGCTCCCCTCCCTGTGACACCAATTTATAACACAAGTATTAAAGAGGAAAGAAGTCTGCATAAAATCTATACTGCCCCATCCATCGCGGGAGGACCTTGGGCTAATGTGAGATCCAGCATCACCCTAATTGCCGGCTCAGGGAACCACTTTGGTAATAAATGGCTGCCAGGCAAGGCGCGGATAATTGAACGAGAGTGTGCAATTAAGAGGTAACGGTTCTAATCGCCTCTGAGCTTCAGCAGAGAAGAATTACGAGGAAAAGGGCAATTCAATGCCAAACTTGTTCCGTGGAAGGTCTCCTGATCAAAAATTCAGTGGCCTAAACAGTTTTTTGCTGTTTCGGAGGAAGACCTGGGTGCGAGAAGATTTCAGTCCCCACCAGAGGAAGCGAAGACTTCTCCTGCAGCAAAAGCATCAGCAGGCTGTCACAGCCTTGGAGAAGGAAAACAAACTAATCAAGATTGATCTGCTAGGGCTCCTGAGTTCCCACATTCCAAGTGATAACTCTGGGTCCTAAAAGGATAAAGGAGTGTGAAATGGAGCCGCGGTCATCTTCGTATCAGAGCCCTAAGTGGTGAGGTTCCATGGAACTCGAGATGTGTGAGCAGTGCACTCGACTGGATCTAGGGGATCCTGCTGTGGTGGGAGGATTGGACTAGATGATCTTTTGAGGTCCCTTCCAATGCCTCATGTTCTGTGATTCTGAGAAATGGAAATATTCGAGGTTCTGAAGCCAGTTGAACTTTTTCCAGAGACACGAGAAGATCTAATGCTGACTGCCTGAAAAATCAAACTAGCTTCAAGCTGCAGTTATGTGTGAAAACTAGTCAATATTCTTTTTGTAGGAGTCTTGTGTCCAGTTCTGGGCTCCTCAGTTCCAGAAGGACACAGAACTCCTGGAGAGAGTCCAGTGCAGAGCCGCAAAGATGATGGAGGGGAACATCTCCCTGCTGACAAGAGACTGAGGGAGCTGGTTCTCTTGAGCTTGGAGAAAAGGAGACTGAGGGGTGACCCCATGAATGTTGATCAATATGTGAAGGGTGGGTGTCAGGAGGATGGAGCCAGGCGCTACTCAGGGGCACCTAATGATAGGACAAGGGGCAATGGGTGTGAGCTGGAACAGAGGGGGTTCCACATCAATGTGAGAAGGAACTTCTTCCCAGTGAGGGTACCAGAGCCCTGGAAGGGGCTGCCCAGGGGGGTTGTGGAGTCTCCTCTGGAAACATATAAAACCCATCTGGACATGTTCCTATGAGACTTGATTGAGGAGGTCCTGCTGTGGCAGGGAGATTGGACTGGATGATCATTTGAGGTCCCTTCCAATCCTTAATGTTCTGTGGTTCTGTGATACTGTGACTCTAAGGAGCAGCTCCTGCAGCTCCCCAAGCCCAAGGAGTGCTGAAGCACATCCAAGGCCACCTATAAAGAGCCTTAAAATCCTCTTTAGCCCTTTGTGAGACACCAGCCAGTCCGTAAAACACTTTATCTCATTGCAGAAGTGGCTGAGGTGGCAGCTCTGCTCTTGCCAGGGCTCGAGGAGTCTTGGTGACCCCATCCAAGCAGCAGGGCTGGGCTGGAGCATCCTGACTTAGGGCTTCAGCGGAGAAGTGTTGTCAGCTCATTTCCTCCTACAAAACCTCCCCCACTTTTTTTTAGCCAGGACATTACCAAAAAGCACTGTTTGTAGAAACTAAATGATGGGATCCAGAGTGGAAAAAACCCAGTCCAGATCATCCATTCCCCAGTCAGGATGAAGCAACTTGTTTGGCCAAGAGGCCACTTGTCCTCATTAGTGTCAGCCTGTCGCTGTTATTATTATTTAGGGGTTTGAACTAGTTAGCCCAGAGTTTGTTCTTTGAAGCCTGGTGTCTCCCATCCCCTTGCAGCTCTGCAGCAGAAGAACCCTTCCCAGCTGCAAATATCACAGGGGTCAAACGTCCCATCGTCTTGTCAGGCTTCTCCTGCTCGTGGGATGGTGGAGGCTGAACGTATCCGTCTGCTGCTCAGGCTGCCTTTTCCTGTTGAGTTTGGTGCTGGCTGCGGAACTGTGGGGTTTAGGGTAGGGGTTGCTGACCCCTGGGTTGATGTACGGCCCTGGATGAGGCTCTGCCTGCTCTGACCTGGTTGTTCCATCAGTTAGTGGAGGGATGGATGAGCTTTCGGTTTTGTGGAGTATCTGTCACATCAAGGTGGATGTAGCAGCAGGGAAGGGTGGCTGGCTCCTTGTAGGCAGCTGTAGAGAGCAAGAAGGTCTCCTCAGCCTCCTCTTCTCCGTATAAAGCTGGGGAGGGTCAAGTCTTCAAACCAGAGTCGTCTCCCTTTGTTTTTGTGCCCAACCCAGATCTCATCCCAGGTCCTCACCAGTAAAACAAGGGCTACAAAGTGTGGGGTGGGCCAGCTCACCTCAACCTCATGGCCCCACCTCGTCCAGTAGCGGTCGCCTACGAGTGCCCAGCACCAGCTGCTTTGGAGAGTCACAAGAAAGCCCCGTAACGGGCAGTGATGGAGTAACTCGCCTGTATTTAGAAATTCCCTCCTGACCCTTCCTGCTTTACGACTCGAGGCATAAAGGTTTATAGTCCTTAACTTTTATCTTGCCTAATGACGCTGCAGATGTTCCCGCTATTCGGGTGGATATCCAACCCCTATCGGTGCAGGTAAACAAGAGGGTCCATTAATCCCTGCCACACCGCCCGTGATTTACCCCCCACCCCAGAAAGGGGGTGCCCCGATCGATGGGTGGGTTTGATTTTGGCCCCATCAGAGCTGCTTTGGAGGGTCTTCTCAGTCCCGTTTCCATCCTATGGACAACTCATGGGGGACTTTGTAAACCCAAGGATGAGAGGGGCTGGGGGCTCCTTTCCTTTCTGCTTGTAGATCCCGTTTTCGTTTCACCCTTCCCCTGTCCTTTCCCCTCGGCCGCTGGTTAAAATGAACCTCGAGAGGAAGGGAACCGGCCCGGCGCGTCCCAGCTGCGAGAGACGGAGCGAGAGGCATTTACAGCCTGACAGCAAGATAAAGATAAAGATGAATCTGAAGCCTCGGTGGCTGTTGGAGAGGGGAGGAGGAAACGTTTATGGCCCCATCTGCCGGCGTTTCAATAGGACGGGACCGGCTTTATGGCAGGAGCCTCCAGTGCCATTTCCTTCCATTTGGGGATGAGGGTCTGATCTCAAGCTGTTCCCGGTTGTCCCGCTGTTTGCCCCGAGGCCAGGGCAGGAAGGAAGGAAGGGAGGGGACGGTGGTGCCGCAGGAACCCCGGTGGGGACTGTGAGCCCAGGTCCTCAAATCCAGGATGCTCAGTGGTGGAGATGACAGAACAACCCAGAAAAGTGGGATCTGGGGCTATTTTAGGGGAACTGGGGAGCCCCTCCAGTCTCTCCACCAGATCCTTTCCCAACCACCTGGTTGGATCAATGGTATCCTCAAGGATCAGTGATGTCCCTGGAGCAAACCTTGCAGGGAGCTGCTGCTTTTTCAGATGTAGAGGGGGGTCAAAGCTCTTCCTGCTGCTGGGGACAGCTCATGCAAGGGGGGCTAAATCAGGCTGGATGAGGATCGCGGCGTCTTTAATAACAGGGGGGAAATTGCAGTCATCTTCCTGTTAGGACAGAGCACCTCACCCTGGAGATCATCAAGCACTTTGCAGCAGAGGTTAACTGGTGTTAGCTCTGTTTTGCAGCTGGAGAAAATGGATAGTTAAGGGAAGGCACACGGTGTGTTCAGGGTCAGTGGAGAGCCAGGAGAGGCTCTCTGCTGCCCTGGGCTGGGAGCCCACACCAGGCGCTGAGCCCTGGCACGCTGAGCCCCAGTTCAAACCAGTTGGGCACTGGATTAAGCCTGTTTTTCAATGGCACCACAAAAGTGTGGGGTTTACTGGGAGCATACACCAGGCACTGAGTTCTCACGCACTGAACCCCATTTCAAACCAGTTGGACGCTGGATTCAGCTTGTTTTTCAATGGCACCACAAATGTGTGGGATTTGCTGGGAGCCCACAGCAGGCGCTGAGCCCTCATGCACTGAGCCCCAATTCAAACCAGTTTAGCCCTTGATTTGGTCTGGTTTTCAACAGCACCATGAATGTGTGTGCTTTATTGGGAGCCCACACTTGGCACCAAGCCCTCACACACTGAGTCCCATTTCAAACCAGTTGGACACTGGATTCAGCCTGGTTTTCAACAGCACCACAAATGTGTGGGGTTTACTGGGAGCCCATACCAGGTGCTGAGCACTCATGCACTGAGCCCCAGTTCACACCAGCTGGACACTGGATTCAGCCTGGTTTTCAACAGCACCACAGGTGTGTGGGGTTTGCTTGTATTTTCTGCATAACCTCAACAGCAGGAAGGTGAATGAGTTTCCCTGAGCAGGTGGCCTCTACCCTCTGCTCTGGCAGGGTTTTGCCGTCAGCCCTGGGAACCCCTGAACAGCTTCCAACAAATATTTGCTCCAGAATATGAATAGGTGCTGAAAGAGACCCAGGGCAGCAAGGAGTAAAGATCTCCAGGACTAAAGCCCCGATGACACCAACACACCTGCAGGTTTTATTTCTATTGTTGCATTGGGTCTTTTTTCCTCCTCCAGTAACCATAGCGACAATCTTTGGCCGTCGTGGGGTTCTAGCGCCGCTTCCCAAAGGCGTGGGATCAGCGAGCCATGACGGATCCTTCCCTGCGAGGGGAGGCCAGCCGAGCACCTTGCAGGAGCAGAGCCCCGAGCGCGTGAAAACCCCGTAACCCCCCGCCTGACGGTCTCATCGCTCGCGCAGCCTTTGGCTCGAAGTGGTTAACTGAGCGGTGAAGCCTTCTATCAGCCGTAATAGCTTCAAGGTGGGGAATAAAAAATGGAGAGTGTTTAGATTGTTAATGGGTTTCGTGTTCTTGTCACTGTTGAGGGTTTGTTCCCTTTTATAAACTCATAGTTTTTGGTTGACATTGCTTTTATGTGAGCCATCAGCCGGGCGGTGATGGTGTTCCTGTGTTAGACCATTACTGCCGGATTGTATTTGCAGTAAAGGAGGAGAATGGAGGCCGTAAATCTGCAGGCGGAGATTTAGGGCTCTGCTTCCCCGCACTCGAGGTCCATGTGCTCGCCCAGCCCCTTCTCCTCCGGCAGAATTAAACACTCTCCGAACGCCTCCTGCTCCGGCGCTGATGGACGGGGCTGCTCGTCGCCGGTCAGTTGAGCCCACCGGCGATGGGGGGGGCGGGTGTTGGTGTGGGGAGAGGTGTTGTCCTGCCTTTGCCTCAGCTTCTGCCATCCGTGAGAGATGGGGGTTGTGGAGAAGACAGTAGTTGCTCCAGGGAGGGTAGATCCTGCTCTTGGTCAGGGTTTGGGGAGTGTTAACCCTTTGGGGTCATTGAGGTTCCACAAAGGGGCAGCCTCTACCCTACTGAGAGATGGGGACTGTGGAGAAGACAATAATCATAGAATTGTAGAACATAGAACCATCAGGGTTGGAAAAGGCCTTCAAGATCATCAAGTCCAACTGTCCGCCCTATAACCACCAACCACTAAACCATCTCCTGAAACACCCTGTCTGCTCATTTGTTGAGCCCCTCTAGAGATGGTGGTTGCTCCTGCTCTTGCACAGGGTCTGACGAGTGTTGACCCCTTGAGACACTCCACAAAGGGCCAGAGGTTGTTGCTGCATGTAAGAATGATCCAAGCACAAACGTTTCACTTGGGATGTCTCTGCTCTGCCACAGAGGGTCACCAACAGCAGTGGGACATTGCAGTGAGTCACAACACTGTGGCCCTCAGGTCTTTTTCCTCACTGGGTCAACAGTGATGGTTGTTTTCCACTAGGAATTACCTTGGGAGAAGTTTGAACCTCTTTTGAGACTTTCCAGACAACCTGGAATGGAGACCCAAGACCTTCTGAGTCCTGCTCTTGGTTCTGCCCATCAGTCTATCCTAAAGTCCAAAGGGAGGGGGATGAGTAGGCAGAGGGTTGTTAGAGGAACTAACGGCCTGCATGGGGCTGAATTCTTGTGGCTGCTGTCACGTCAACCTGGTGTTGACCCCAACAGAAATGACTGAGCCAGCCTGGAGGGGTGCAGGAGGTGGCACTGACTGTGTGCGATGCCTTTGCCCCATTTTGCCGGTGGTGGGACACAGAGTGGTCCCCAAACCCCCCTCCAGCACATCTGGGCTTGCCCCTCGGTGTCAGCCACGCCGCCGCTGTGCAGGATTTAATTCCACTCAGCCGCCGAAGCCGTGTTGGCCCATTAAGGGTGTCAGATGATCTCTTCATGAGCTGTCAGTCCAAATTGAGCCGAAAGTCTGGCGCTTAGAAGATCTAATTTCCATAATTACCCCAGCCCGCTCCTGCCTGCCTCCACCCCGCTTCCCCCACCTCTTGCCACCCACCCGACGGGCACGTTCCCGCGGGACCCATAGCCGCCTGCGCTCTGAGAGGCTGCCGAGTTCATCGCGGGGTCAGGCATGGATCCTGCGAGGCAGCCTGGGGTGCTCCTCAGCCTCTCGGGATGGTGCAGGTGTGTTTTATGGGCGGGCTGCACCCCGCAGCATCGCTTGGTCTTCATTTCGGAGGGGTACCCAAAACCACCCCCCCCCGGGCTGGGGCTGAGCCTTCCCCATATGAACCGAAAGCAAACCCTTCCCTTTCTGGTCCCTTTTCCCCCTCCAGAGTGAAAACTCGGGACTTTTTGGCTTTCCGAGCACGTGCTGCCCGGGAGGTGGCTTTGGGCAGATGGAGCGCTGCGTGGTGCCCCCTGGTACTCGGCGCCGCCTCACCCCTCGCCGCCCTCCAGGTCACGACGGCGCTGCCCGTAATTCTGAAGGGTTGTAAATGCGGGGTCTGGCTTTGTTGTCTGCCTCTTCCCTCGTGTTTTACAGCTTCGCTTCCCTCGGCAAGGCGCACGGGGCCGCGTGTTGTGTTGGTTAAGGGGATTCCAGCAGCTCGGGGCTTTAACGGGAGTGTTGGGGCCAACGAAACCTGGGCGAGAGGCGTTCATGCGGTTGGGATGTGTGAACTCCTCATCCAGCCCACCCTGGGCATTTCAGAGCCCAAGGGAGAAGTTTGACTCTCCAAGAGTGGGCTCTGGGGGTGCTTTACCCCTCGCAGACCCACCAGGCTCCCATAGGCTGGAGCAGTTGACTCCAGTGCAAACCCTAACCACCACCACAGGTCTGGCTCTGCCCTAAAGACCCCCCAGATTCATGTCCTGCTTCAGCACTGGTGTCTCCCTTCCCAAGTTACTGGTTTCCATCCCTCATACCAGCCCAGGATGAGGTGGCTCTCACTCCATCAGCCAGCTGTTTGCTCTGCATGGGCACTAGGAGGGTTCTGAGGGTGATAACTCCCTGCCCTCACTGCCCTGCAGGTGCCCAGCCGTGTGGATGCACATCCGCAGCTCCACACCTCCATCCATGCGTAAAGATCTCTCTGCATTGTCCTAAGTGAAGGCTGAGCCCATTACTCAACCCGCAGCTTCTCCCTCAAGCCTGTTGTTTACAGAGACGATGCCTCTCCCTAGGGATCGCTCCCATAAAACCTGGTTATCATCTATCCCAGGGTACAAACTTCACCCGGCAGCCTCTTCCAGTCCCCTCTGGTTTGGCTTCTCACTGTAGATTCTGTGAGGTTATTCCATCCCACACGCTCCTTATCCTTCTAACAAGATGGGAAGCCCTGGGAGACCATTAATGTTCCCAGGAACCTTTCTGCACAGCCCCTGAAAGGGTTGGAACACCCCATAGGCCACCCCATCACCAAACCTGCCTTCCCGCTCCGGTTCACTTGGCTCCCAGCTGCCGAACAGGGATGACACCAGCATCTCGCTCCGGGTGCTCTGCTGTCGTCTAACAGCGCCGACCGCTGGGGATCAGGAAGGTGGCCGCCCCGTTCCCCAGCCTCCATATTAGTGGTGCTGGGGTGATGCTGTTTCCATCCTGCCCCGCGTGTCCCCGTCACCGAAGCAGGGCCGGCTCTGCTGCTGCTGGGCAGGCGTCAGCGATGCCCTCGTGTGTTTTCTGAGGCATTGGAGGGGTCTTTTTTGCATGACTCGACCCCCTCTCCCCGTCCGTCGTGATCCCTCAAGCCATGTCAGGATCTCTTGCCTTCTCCTCTCCAAGGCTACTCCAGCACTATAAGAGCAAGAAGGCACCTCCTTTTGCTCCCCCCACCCTGTTCCCAGGTTTCTTCTTCTCCCTCTTCTTTTTTTTTGGGGGCCTTTTTCTTTTCTTAATTCACTGTCTAGTGAGTTTCTGATTGACTCCAAGACCAATTAAAGTAAAATTTAATGGGAGAATAGATTAACTCCCCGAGGTTCCCCGGCCATCCATCACATTTTTATAGCAGGAGCTGTGAAGAAGCTCATAACTTCATGCTGTGAATGTGATAATAAAGAGGGCACGGAGAGGATTCCGATTTACTGCTGGGCTGATGTGCACCGGGATGGGATTTACTGCCCCAGTCCCACCCTCCTTTGATTCGGAGGGAGGTCACTGGATCCGCTCGTAGCGCTGCTGGTTCGTGTTGGATGGAGGGTTGGATCCTGCAGCTTCACGGCTGACGGACTGTCTTCACTTGCTCAGCACCAGTGCTGCTGGCTGATGGTGACTGAGGTTGGAAATGAGGGGGGTGTCGCGGCTTACTGCGGGGAGATGGCAGGGAAGTGGTGGCAGGGAGATGGTTGCAGTGGCTGGGAGATGGTTGCAAGGAGCTGGTGGCAGGGAGATGCCATCAGGAGGATGATGGCAGGGTGATGGTTTCAGGGAGATGGTGTCATGGGAATGGTGGCAGGGAGATGGTTGTAGGGAGATGATGACAGGGTGATGGTTGCAGGGAGATGGTGTCAGAGGAATGGTGGCAGGGAGATGGTTGCAGGGAGATGGTGTCAGAGGAATGGTGGCAGGGAGATGGTTGCAGGGAGATGATGACAGGGTGATGGTTGCAGGGAGATGGTGGCAGGGAGATGGATGCAGTGGCAAAGAGGTGCTGGCAGGGATATGGTTGCAGGGGGATGGTGTTAGGGAGATGGCATCAGGGGAATGGTGGCAGGGAGATGGTGGCAGGGTGATGGTGGCAGGGAGATGCCGGCATCAGGGAGATGATGGCAGGGAGATGGTGGCAGGGAGATGGTGGCAGGGAGATGGTGGCAGGGAGATAGTGGCAGGGAGATGGTGGCAGGGAGACGGTGGCAGGGAGATGGTGGCAGGGAGATGGTGGCAGGGAGATGGTTGCAAGGAGACGGTTGCAGGGTGCTGGTTGCAGGGAGATGGTGACGGGGAGATGGTGGCAGGGAGATGGTTGCAGTGGCAAAGAGGTGCTGGCAGGGAGACGGTGGCAGGGGGATAGTGTCAGGAAGATGGTTGCAGTGAGACGGCAGCAGGGAGCAGTGACATTCCCCAGGCCAGGCAGCACACGGGCAGCCAGGGGCTGCGAGCGGCCGTGCACCTCTCAGCTGAGGGTCAGCGGGAGCACGAGGGCTGCGAAGCCGTGTGTCTCCCCTGGGACGGATTATAAGGACAGAAGCAGGAGGGAGCCACAGGACAAGACACATCTCTCCCCCGGTGGCTTTCGGCTGACAAAGGTTTTGTGCAGCAGCAGCAGCAGCAGCAGCAGCGGCAGCAGCAGCGATGAAGTGCAGAAGAGGGAGAATTTATCTGCAAATAACAGAAACTATTTGTTGGATTTCCGAGGCTGAGGATGTGGAGTTAATCATTATTCCACAAAACCCTGAGTGATGCCTCTCGCAGCTTCCCTCCCCAGCTAGTGCTCCGCTGGGAGTGCTCCGAACGGCGGTTTGTCAGGCGCTATCAGCACTATTGAGCCAACCTGAGCACCCCATTATTAATCCTTTTCTCCCAGTGACATGACGGCAATCGATGGCTGAACAAGCTATTGAAAGTGCAGCAATCAACTGGACTCCAGTTAATCCAACGGGAGCCTCACTTGGAGCCCGGCACGATGTAGGGGGGTGTGGAATTTGGGGAAAGCCTGACTTTGGGGTTCGCTGAGCCTGCTCGGTCGTGGTGCTGAGCTTGCCCGTAGGGTCTGACAGAGGCAGGAGCAGGATTGGGTCCTGCCCAGCATGCGAGGGTTTCAGATGGTGCAGCTCCAGGAATCCTCTCACCCACCTGGATGAATGGCAAACCTGAGTGCATCTCGTTAGCCCAGAGTGGGGGGAAAGGAGGGATCTTCGAGTGGTTTTCCCATGCAGAGGCTCCCACTAGGTGCTTGTGCGTGTGTTGGACCAGGGATCTGGTCTAGCAGCTAGATAATAGGATAAAGGTTGGACTCGATGACCCTGGAGGTCCTTTCCAGCCATGATGATTCTGTGATTCTGAGGATTATCCACAGGCCACCCCACAGACAGCAGTGGCCATGGCAGTGCCATCTGCTGGTAAATCCACTGGGATTTCTGGCTGGGCCAGTGGAGCTGCTGTGGGATCACGTAGTCACAGAACATCAGGGAGTGGAAGGGACCTCGAAAGATCATCTAGTCTGACCCCCCTGCCACAGCAGGATCACCTGATCCCATGAGGGATCCCATCCCTGATGCATCCCCCAGCATCCTGGCCGCAGCCCCAGAGGGTTTGTTGACCCCGTGGGCTGAGCTGGAAGGGAAGAAGCTCCTCAGGAAAACAGAAGGAGGAAGAAAGGAAGCAGAAGGTTTTGCCACCCCTTCACCCCTGTTGGCTGCCAGGGAGGGGAATGGGGGGTCTCCAGCCCCTTGAGCAGCTGAGTCCCCACATTCAGCTCACCTCCATGGTCTTGCAGAGGGTTTGTGGCAGGGATATGGGGACTTGGGCAGGGGAATGTCACTGCATGGCCTCAGTCCTTGAAGGGTCACGCAGGAGGGCAGAAATGAGGGGAAACCCCATTTCTTGCCTCAGTGGCCAAGCTGTGGCCCTGTGAGCCCTGCTCAGGTCAGCAGTGCAGTGCAGTCAGAGTAGGGAGGCAAAGGCAGAGGGCCAGCCCTTGGTTTGGGGCTCTTCTGGGAGCCTCCCCACCAGCTCAGCCCTATAGAATCACCGCGATGTCAGAAGTGGGCTCCCCACGAGTGCAACCCCCATCCCGTGATGCCAGGCAGGAGTTCACTTGGGTCTCACTCCACACTGCTGGTAGATATGAATTTTGCAGAGTACTGGGAGCTGCCCCAAAGACCACAGCCCTTCCTCCTCCAGAGCCATCTCCGATGGGGCTTTACAGCTGCCCCCAAAGCTCTCGGCCACACTGGAGCCAGCCCTGACGGTCAGCGACCACCCGTGACTCCCCCCGCAGTGCTCAGCTCCGCGTGGTGCTGAACCCGCTGAACCTCCCATCCCAGTCACCTCCTTGTGTGGGGTGGGACAGCTCCTTTTGGGGATGGTGGGGGTGGCTGTTGAGGGGGGGGGCTGTCAGCGCCGGCGATCGCTTCCTAATCAGGTTGGCCATTAAGGTGGGTCAGTGATGGATGGGCTGTGCTGCCGTGCCCCAGCCCGGCGTGTGCTGAGACACTCCCTGACCAGCAGCTGCTGTGCTGGCTGCCTTGTTAAGGGTCTCTCTCGGTGACATCAGCTATACATCAACCTGGCTGATGCCTTTGATTATTCGGACAGCTCTTGGCATGATGAATCGTTGGGATTGATCCGTCTTTTCTTCACACGGGTGCTCCTTGCCCCGTCGCTCCCAGCTCTCTCCGCTCTTCAGCCGCAAATCCTTTAAGGGTTAGCACCTTCCAGGCTGTCCCACTGCAACGACTCCGGCGTGGGATCGCGGCGCTGAGGGGTCTGTGTGCTCTCCTATCGTTTGTTGTGGAGGAAACGAGACGAGGTGGGGCGGTGCTGGAGGCAGGGAAGGGCAGGTAGTCCTGGGGAGAGGCAACAGCTGGTAGAGGGGGAGGACAGATCCATCCTGGCAGTGCCTTGCAAATCTCATCTCCACCGTGGACATCCACAAGGGGCAAGAAACAAGCTCAGCTCAGCTAGCCCCGGTGCTTATTGCAGCCTGGGGAGGCTGAAGCACAAGCAGCTTTCTGGGAACCCTTCCCCTCCTCCCTGCTCAGCAGTAATTATCTCTTGCAGCTTTCAGTAATTGCTAGATGCCTCCTCACGGCTTCTCAGGATCATCATAGAATCACAGGATCATTAAGGTTGGAAGAGACCTCCAAGATCATCCAGTCCAACCGTCACCCTAACCCCACTCTGCCCGCTGAACCACATCTACTTGTTGTTTGAACCCCTCCAGGGATGGCAACTCCACCACCTCCCTGGGCAACCTGCTCCAACCCCTGACCAACCTGCCAGGGTGCCGTGATGGAAACACTGGTGAAGCCATTTGGGTGGTTATAGTGTCCTGCATCTCCCTGTGACACCCTCCTGGGGGTTGTGGTGCAAGTCCCAGTGAGGAGTTGAGCCACCAGCATCCCCCTGATGAACCCTCCCATGAACCCTCCCAGGGACTCACCAGCATCTGCATCCTGATGTCCACAGGGTTGTCATGAAAAACCTTCCCACTGTGGCCCCACCAGAGGTGTCAATGGAGCTGGGCAGAGTCTCCTCAATGTCCCTCTGATGGGTGAGTCCTACAGTGTTTCTGCCTCGCCTCTACAAGAAGAACCTCCTCTTGCAGAGGAGTTGGTGATGCTGATGGGCAACTTAGACTCCATTCTAGGAGCCTTGTGCTCCGTTGAACCCTCTCACACACCCATGGCCTTCGTTCCAGCCACGTTTTCCAGGGCTGTCCTGTAGCAAACAGCTTCCACTGCCTGTTTTATTCATTCACAGAGCTTTTAGCTGCTCTGAGTGCTCAGTGGCTAAAGCTTGACCCCAACCCTACAAGTGCTGCCTGAAGACACCACACAGTCACCAGCAACCAAAGCTGGAGAAATATCCCTCCATCCCAGCTCCTGGGGTCCCATCCCAGCTACTCTGGCCAAACCTCATGTGTTTTATTCACTGCAGCTGCCAGCACCTTCAGCAACGGGCTCTAGCTGGGAGGTGCTGGGCACCAGCATCTTCTCCAGGACGTATGGTGGGGCTCAGAGGTCTTGTGGAGCAGAACCTGGGGAGTTCTCCTCACCAGTGCATCTCCCCTGCCCATTTGCCGGCACTGGAGCCTGGCAATGCAGGAAGGGGCAGCTTTTGCCCTGCTCCACTTGCTGGATGCTGGGAAGGGGCTCCCCGGATGCGCTGTGGCCTGAGGAGCAGCCAGCCCAGGTTGTCTCTTGGCTTTGAACTCCTCATCTGCGGCGTCTCCTGACGTTCAGCTGGAGCAGACGGCTGAGCCCCGTGCGGGTCCTGATAACCTTTTTCTCGTTCATTAAGGACCCACTTAGTGCTCTGTGGGACTCGAGCGAGACAGTCTGGAGGAGAGAGGCAGCGCAGGGCTTTTAGCCTGGGTAATGCAGGACTTCATCGATAGCAGCTCTGAGCTGCCCTCCAACCCAAACCAGTCTGCGATTCCATCAGTCTCGTGAACTCCCCTGCTTGGGGAGAGTCAATTTGGGGCAGATTAACCCTTCGAGGCAAGGACCATGTGCTGGAGGTGATGGTTGAGATGGTTTCTCCTCATTCCCTACTATTGTGGTTTTGCTGGTGGCAGTGACACAGCACCAAATCCATTGGAGAGCTGTTTGGGGTGGGAACTGGGAGAGGCTGCAGGGCTGGCACCAGGACACTGGTGAGGGGGGTTGTGGAGTCTCCATCTCTGGAGACATTCAAAACCCACCTCATTAATATTTATAAAGATGTGAAGGGTGGGTGTCAGGAGGATGGAGCCAGGCTCTGCTCAGGGGCACCCAGTGATAGAACAAGGGGCAGTGGGTGTGAGCTGGAACAGAGGAGGTTCCACATCAGTCTGAGATGGAACTTCTTCCCAGTGAGGGTGACAGAGCACTGGAAAGGGCTGCCCAAAGGGGTTGTGGAGTCTCCTTCTCTGGAGATGTTTAAAATGCACCTGGATGTGTTCCTATGCCAGTTGATCTAGGTGATCCTGCCGTGGGAGTGGGTGGATTGGACTGGATGATCTTTCTAGGTCCCTTCTAAACCCTCATGTTATGTGATTCTGTGAAGAGAATCTGTGAAGCGATTCTGTGAAGAGAATTCTGTGTCTTCTCTGGGTGAATTGGACTGGTGAGGTCTTCCACCACAGACCAGCATTTCAAGCCCCTCCAGCTTGCTCATGCAGAAGCCACCATGGTGGGATGGGGCAAGGAAGAGGAAACCTTAAAGCTCTGGAGAAGGTTTTGAGAGACAACAGAGGTTTGTCTACATCTAGGTGCATTCACCATCTTGGTTACAGCCTCCACCCAGCTGGGGCAACGACTAGAGGGAGGCTGGGAATAGCGTGTGGCCTCCCTGGCCGCTCTCGGGTGACCACACGTGTTTGCTGTCAGCTCTTTCCAACTAGGAGCAGGAGCCTATTTTAAGCGCTGCCTTCCCCTCACGCACACACTGTTGCCATAGCTGCAAAACTAATGCACATGGAATGAAAGGGTCTTACTCTATTGACTCAGCAGACAGGCATGTTACTGAATCTCGCTGTTTCTTAACTCATGGAAGTGGAAGATAGTGGGGCCAGATCCTTCCCCAGCTGGTGCACAAGTGGCACCATCCTATTGGCTTAGTGAAACTCCAATAACTTGCAGCAGCTGACTGGCCAGCCCTTGGGTTTTCCATTGCTGTGCCTTCTCAAAAGTGTTCACGGTATATTGGAACTAATTCAGCTTCTCCTCCTGCACCTCGTCTTGAAGGTTATAGTCTCACAGGGACAGGAGGAGATTGTATTCGCTTTGTTTGTATGAGGATTCGGGGAGGGAAATGAGTATCAGATATATATGGTCTATCCCAGCCTTTAACTTCCATCAAATTCTCAGGGTCACAGGCAGCAGTTCTGGGAACATTTAAGGCAAAGCTTCAGGTGCCCTGGCAGTGAGCTTCGCTCCAACCTGGCGGCAGCATCCACACTAACGGTGGCTTGCACTGATTTTGCTCACATTTGCAAACTTCCAGCCAACTCCAGCTCAGATGTAATTGCTAATATTGTGAAGCTGTTGTTTGCCAGGATACATCAAGAAGAAACCATCGATAAATACACTCAACACAAGCCCACTGCAGGTTTGGCCAGCACTTTTGAGAGGATACGCGATTTAAACGCTCCTAATCTTAAACAGAAAAGAAAAACAAAACCAGCACAACTTTAATAAAAGGCAGTCGAGTCTCCAGTTAACACAAACTTGCATAACTCCTGTGCCTTCCAAGTTCACTGGAGCTCTACAGCGAGGAACTTAGACACAAATGGGTCTGATCTGATAAGCTTTTGTTACACAAGTTTTCCAGTTCTTTTGTAGCGGCAGAGCTGCTGAGGTTCTGGTGGCTGGGTACCACATCCTAAATGAAAGGACAGCAGGGCTCTGTGTGTCTTTATAGGGTGGGGAAAGGCTGAGGCACATCCTTAGTGCAGCCAGGAGTTGGAGAGATACCAGAGGGGCAAAGCACTCCTTTTGCTTCTCCTCAGCAAGTGGGGACTGCTGGACCAGTGATCCACTCGGGGGAGCAGAGGCCATAGTTCTGCTGAAGGGCTGATCACTAACAGCCAGACACAGGGAAAGTAAAATATCAAGGATTAAGGGCAAATGTGGTCCTGGAAATGATGCTAATGCAAAGAACCTGAGACACTAGAAGGAGCAAAGAGCTTTGTTGGTTGAGCAGAGAACCAGCCCTTGGAAGAGAAGGAAGGAAGTTTTCCTGTATTTTGTCCTGTTTTTGCTTTGACTTGCAAGTCTCCCACACTTCACTTAATAGACTAAGGCCAGATGAGTGAAGCAGTTGCCTCACAGAGAATAGGTGGGATACAGGCAGTTTTTTTAGGAGCCAAACAAGATTATAAAACAAGCCCTAGGAACAGGCACTTTGCATCAGTCTGCTGCACGAGGTGACACTTCATTCACTGCTTCCAAGTAGCTTCACTCAGACAAGTTATATCTTCATTAACTACTGAAGTGTGTAGGTGTTGGTACAGGATTAAGGATGCCACTCACAGTCTATTACAACAGGTACACAGTGCAGATGCTGCAGAAATGAATCACAGAATCATCATCATGGCTGGAAAGGGCCTCCAGGGTCATCAAGTCCAACCTTTATCCTATTATCTATCTGCTAGACCAACTGGAGGGATGGACTGTACTTCAGAGCTTTGCTCTGTAGGGATGGACTGTACTTCAGAGCTTTGCTCTGTAGGGATGGACTGTACTTCAGAGCTTTGCTCTGGGTTTGTTTCTAAATCCACTGTTCTTGTTTGATTTTCAGATTTGGATTTCTCTTTGAACAGAGTGTTCAGCAGAGCCTATAGAACATTTACACGTAGGTACAAAGGATTCATGGTGACCTAGAAGAGAGCCCATGCTTTAATCATCGGTTACTCTTTAAAGAGAGGAATGGTCTGCTGCCTCAGATCCTAAATGAGTTTATTTCCACGCTCATGTTTCATTTTGATTTCTGAGACTTAGCTGTGTGCAGGGCTTTGCTGTTTCAGACAGCGACACCCGCTCCTGTTTGTGCCAAGAAGACTTTCGCACCATTAAAATCCAGCCCCATAGCTCAGTTTAAAGCTGTCAAGTGTCAAGATATAAATATTTCCTCCTAGCTATTGCTGTTTATAAAGGGATCCAGCTCTTTAAAAAGTCAAACTATACCATAGACTCATGTGGCTTCCTGCAACAGTTAATTCCAAAGGCTGCTTAAACATGCCTGATATTTTCCCTTTGACATGCTTCACATGTATTTGTCATTAATCTTGACCCTTTGACTGTTCCCCGAGGGACAATGAAGTGATCAGACAGCTGTGCCCCTCATAACTTTTAATACTTTAATTAAATCCCCTTTGGACCTTTTTTCCCCACCCCCTCAGTCCCCCCTTTCTCTATTCTTTCTTTAGTCAGCCACCAAGGGAAAAAACCCGACGAGCGCTTTAACATCTCGACATTGGAAACTATGAACATACAACAATGCCGAAATAATTTCTTATTTTTCAATTTACCTAATTTTTTTTCAATTTAATTTCTGGAATGAATGAATGAATGAGAGGGGTTGGGGTTGTTGAGTTGGTTGGTTTTTTTTCAGAAGAAAATAGAAAAGTCTTTTTGAAGTCGCAGCGGTTTGGCCTCGTGTGGATAACCATAAACAGAACTGTACAGCTTTGGACAGACACTTTTCAAGACAGAGTTCAAGCTCTGTTCTTCCATAGTTCACAAAAGACAATAGTCTTCAGAAAACTTTTACCCACAGAAATAGCTGATCCATCCCCGAGAGCCATCAACCTCATTTAAAGGTATCGGGCTTGGCTCACAGATAAAACAGCCCCTATCATTTCCCTATCTTATTGCATCCAAGGGGGTTTGTTTTGGTGGTTGGGATTTACTGGCGTCTATAGGAATTGCTGAAAATATCAACAAATTGGCAAATTGTAAAGATCACTGACATTTAAAAAATAAAAACAAACAAGGAATCATTTTCCACTGCCTCAAACTTTCCATTAAGTGTCACTTTTGATTCCCCAACTTTCTTGGAGGGATTAAAGGAATCAACCAGGAACAAATGAAAAAAGGGTTGTTAAGTGTTTTTTAATACTTTAAGTTATTTATCTTGTATAGGACAAGCAAAAGCAGTTCAGTTTGGTTTTGATACCTTTTTCCTCCCAGTTCTCTAGGACTGATGGAAACACTCCCAGTGTCAAGACGAGAGCAACTCAAATGCTCAGAGAGCTGGAACACCTTCCCTAGGAGGACAGGCTGAGCAAGTTGGGGTTGCTCAGCTTGGAGATGAGGAGGCTCCCAGGTGATCTTAGGGCAGCTTTCCGATCTCTGAAGGGGGCTACAGGAAAGCTGGTGTAGGGCTTTTGGCATGGGTTGTAGCGAGAGGCCAAGGGGAAAAGACTTGAAGAGGGAAGACTCAGGTTGGACATGAGGAACAAATTCTTTCCTGTGAGGGTGGCAAGATGCTGGAACAAGGTTGCTCAGGCCAGGTTGGATGGGGTTCTGACTAACCTGATCTAGTGAAGATGTCCCTGTCTCTGCAGGAAGCTTGGGGCTAGATGATCTTTAAGGTCTCTTCCAACCCTGGTCATGCTATGATTCTATGATTCGTGCTTTACTGATAAGGGTGTGGGTAAATCTCAGCTCAGCAAAAGGTAATTTGGGCTGTTTCTGTCAAAAACCAGCCCACACCATCCCATGTTTTGGTTACGTTGGTGTTTTGCAGCGTGACAAATTGCTTGAAGACCATTAGGTAAACTGGGAGCAGTTTGTAGTTGCCATTGCTAGGCTCTTTAGACCGGAGCTTCCCAAAGTTTCCTATCCCTGCAAACCTGTTTCATTAGAGAGAAATGTTTTCATGGATTTCTCTGGCTCCATGCAGGACCCAGAGCTCTTCTTGCTCATCACCCGTGAGTTACATGACTACAAGACACTTAATACCTGGAATTTATACAAAGAAAACTCAATTACTGTGAATAAACCTCCCCACTGAGAGGCAGCACCCACTAACACAGCAAAACCTTTACATCCTGGGACACCTCTGAATATGCAACTGCCACAGCTCAGGCATTTCCCACAACTCAGTACAGGCAGGAAACTCATTTTCAGACCCAGACATCCCCAGCCTAGTTGAGCCCTGCAGATAAATTACCCAGCAACATCATCACTTGTGCAGAGCCCAGCACTGGGAGCAGTTTTCACTCCTCCAGCACACATTAAATCACACCTGCCAGGAGAGGTGCCGCTGGGGGGGTAGTCAGGGTGGCTAACAGAAGTACCACGAGCTGAATTCCTTCTACCTTTGGTGGATGAGGGCCTTACAATTGGGAAGATCCTCCGAAAGCAGCTGAAACAGCACCTCTGTCCTCAACCTCACAAATCTCTCAGCGAAGCAGCAGCAGATGGAGCAGGTTCAGACTAACATGGCAGGGAGGAAAAAGGGTGCCCGAGATAAAAGTGCCTTAGAAAACAACTTGGAACGCCAGCACGTGATTACGTTGTTTTCCCCTCCATCATTAGACAGACCGCTGTGCTGCAAAACACCCCGAAGCTTGAGAAACTGCTAATGGGCAACAGCTTTTGGAATGCCATCAATGCTAAAAAGCCTTACTGGACTGGAAAGACACCACATTTGTGCAGTCACAATTCAGATGGGGAAATGTTTGGACAGTTGCAGCTTGTAACAGAGTGAGAGAAAGTGGAGTAGTGAGGTTTATAACTCACTTTCAAATAAGGAAAAGCTGCTAAAGGCAGATTTGTGGGAGAATCTGCACCCACACCACTGACAGCACCTTGGACTGGGTCCTTTCATGGCCTTTCTCAAAGTTATTTAAATGTGGACAAAACGATCACCCCCAATTCCCAATGGCCCTTCAAGAACAGCCTCACAACATGCAAGAAATTCTGCAGGTGAGAGAGTCTGACAGATGACAGCACTGCAGCTGGAAGACACTGACTGTGAATACTTGAGGTAATGGGCTCAGCTTTATGGTTTGAAGGTGCAAGAGCACTCCCCCAGCCTTTGGAGACAGCAGGATCTCCAGAACATACAGCATGCAGCTGCTGCTGAGTGCACAATGCTGAGCCCAAACCCAGATGACTATAGGTCTACGTGGCTTTTGGCTGCAGCAAGAAGTAGGATGAGCTTGTATCTGCCTCCAATAAATCACAATGACTTGCCCAAAGACTATAAAGGAATGAAAGTCTTTTACTTTAATAAGGCAGAGGGTGATTCCAAAGGTAAATGAGGAAGAGGTACCTTATAAAGAATAAGAATTCCTTTCAGAGGCGCTGGAAGACATGGAAAGGCTATAAAATACCTCATTGGCAGCCTCCATGCTTAGGATCAGTTCTCTGCTCTTTGTTCTGAGAGAACTGGTTCACACTCCTCAAGAGATAGCCGTGCAGCAAGGATGCCTTTTACTTGCTAAGACACATCAAAGTTGACCTGTTAGCTAAACACATTTGTTTAATGGTTCCATTTCCCTGTGCCAAATGAAAACACAGAAAAGTGCAGGAATTCAACAGCTTTGTATATCTATAATTTTTTTTTGCTTGAGCTGCACAATGGAAATTGTTTGTACTCTTCGCCAGAACAGTAAGGCTCCGTAACTCGGGATTTGGCAGGGACGAAGCCTCGTCCGAATCATTCTCCAGCGATTTGCTGGAAGAGAAAACACCAGCAATTTGTTTTTACGCTTAAAAGATGTGTCATGTACAGTACAGAGCGATCCTAAACAATCCCAACCGACCATCTGATGGCTCGTGGTTAACACTGGAAAGTCTAAAAAGCCACCAGAACTTGGTCTTCCCTGTAGGGTCACAGTTAGGGATCGCGTGGGTATGGGATGTATCAGATCTAGAGAGGATGAGCCATCACCTGATGGAAGGGTTATCACAGACTGCAGTGGATGACGGGTCAGGGCTCAGATACGGCTTGATTACAGCCTCCCTTCGTTAGGACATCAGCAAACTGGACTGTGCAGCGTGTTGTTGAGGACTTGGTCTAAGCGGTCCAGCTCTGGCAGGGGGATTGGACTGGATGATCTTTCGGGGTTCCTTCCAATCCCTAATGTTCTATGATTATGTGGTTCTGTGATTAGGTGAAGGCATTTCCTACAGCTCTGTCATTAGGCAGATCGGAAAAAATTTAGGAAGTGAATTGTAATTATCAACGTTCGTTTTTACCCATCATTGGAGCAGCTAAAATTCTCTCTCTTAATTGTTTATTGCATCTTCTGATGTCTAACTTCTGCTATGACAGCTGGCAGGTGTTTGCTTTATCACTTGCCTTTGAGAACCTCAACTGTAGGTCTGTTAATTGCTATTCATTTTATTTTAGTACAGTTTCTATACAAACATCTCTGATTACATCCCAATTAGCACAACTTTTGATGAGTGCATGAAAGTAACCAAGACAGGACAAATCTGTCAGATGTTTAATCACAGAGTCACAGAACATGAGGGATTGGAAGGGACCTCAAAAGATCATCCAGTCCAATCCCCCCACTGCCACAGCAGGATCCCCTAGATCCAGTCACACAGGTACATGTTCAGGCAGGTTTTAAATGTCTCTAGAGACGGAGACTCCACAACACCCTGGGCAGCCCCTTCAAGGGCTCTGTCACCTATGCTGTGAAGAAGGTCCTTCATATACTGATGTGGAACCTTCTGTGTTTCAGCTCACACCCCTACCCCTTGTCCTGTCATTGGGTGCCACTAAGCAGAGCCTGGCTCCATCTTCCTGACAGCCCCCCTTTCCATATTTATCAACATTGATGAGGTCACCTCTCAGTGTCCTTTTTTCCAAGCTGAAGAGTCCCAGCTCCCTCAGCCTTTCCTCATCAGGGAGATGCTCCACTCCCTTCATCATCTTTGTAGCTCTGCGCTGGACTCTCTCAAGCAACTCTGTGTCCTTCTGGAAGTGAGGAACACAATATTCCAGGTGTGGTCTCACCAAGGCAGAGTAGAGGGGGAGGAGAACATCTCTCAATCCACATTTACCAAAGCAGCTGCATTTCTGCAAACACAATCACCACACGATAAATCCCAACAGAAAAAGCTCCCTCTCCCTATGGAAAAACCAAGTCACTTTTTCTAGGCTCTAAGTGCCCAGTTGCACCCTAAATACCCTGCTTGGTTTTATTTTACCAACAGAGAGCTTAGCTCCTTAACTTCCTGAGCCTTGCAAAGCGCCGTATTAGTAACTGTTGATGAGCTTAAGGCTAAAATAGTTTATAGGTGCTATTTTTTTTATACTGACAATGCTGGCTAAAGTTACCATTTGTTATACTGGAAATTCTTAAATAGCACTGACAACAGCACCCTAATAATAACCCCAGTGACTGTACAAGAGAAGTGACCCTCATCCAGCCTGTTGCTGGGAAGGAATCCTATTGGGACAGGAGTTAGGCTGGTTGGTTGGGATCTAAAACCCACCTGAATATGTTCCTGTACAACTTGGTCTAGGTGATTCTGCTCTGGCAGGGAGTTTGGACTGGATGATCTTTCAAGGTCCCTTCCAATCCCTAATGTTCTGTGATTCCGTGATTTTCACATTTATTTGTTAATCTTCATAATTTCTGATCATTTTTTATTTCCCAAAATGTTTGTGTCTGATTTTAGAGCAGTGTGTATTAGTTAGACTAAGCAACTCTCCTACTAAGAGCCAAATACTTTATCACCTGTCACCAGAGGCAAGACAGCATCACAGAACATTAGGGATTGGAAACGACCTCAAAAGATCATCTAGTCCAATCCCCCTGCCACAGCAGGATCACCTAGACCAAGTTGTACAGGAACATGTCCAAGCGGGTCTTAAACATCTCCAGAGAAGGAGACTCCACAACCCCCCTGGGAAGCCCCTTCCAGCTCTCCATCGTCCTCACTGTCAAGAAGTTCCATCTGATATTTATATGGAACCTCCTATGTTCCAGCTTACACCCATTGCCCCCTGTCCTATCACTACATGACATTGAGAAGAGCCTGCTCCATCCTCCTGACACCCACCCTTCATATATTTATAGACATAAATGAGGTCACACCACAGTCTCCTCCAAGCTCAAGAGCCCCAGCTCTCTCAGCCTTTCCTCATAAGGGAAGTGTCCCACTTCCTTCAACATCTTCATTGCTCTATGCTGGACCCCCTCCAGCAGCTCTGTGTCCTTCTTGAACTGAGAGGTCCAGAACTGGACACAAGACTCCAGATGTGGTCTCACCAGGGCAGAGTAGAGGAGGAGAAGAACCTCTCTAGATCTGCTAACCACCCACCTCCTGATCCACCCCAGGATGCATGGCCAACACCGGTTTGCACACTCTTGATGGAGATCGAAGCCTTCTGCAGTTGCGTGTTTCTTGCCTTGACTGCGCTCAGCAAGGAGAAGGACATCACCACACAAGAGTAAAACACTCAAATATCTCCACAAACAGGTATCATTACTGCTGCTGCCTTCCCTCTGCACCCATGGACTGCAGCTGGGGCTTGCTAACTCAGCTTGGAAGCTGTGTCCACCTCAGGAGCATCTCGTTATGCTCCCCCTCAGGGCAGCACCAAACGTGCACGTTTTCCCATGCCAGATCTCCCTGTGAAACGAGGCCACTTCCCTATTTTTATCGCAGGAACAAGTCAGCCTTGTCTCATGCCGCAACACTTCTAGGAGGAAAGGAACGAACACCGAGTTCTTTACACATTAAGGCTCTGGGCAAGTTGATTAATTCCTGCATCAATTGGGACAGAACAACACGACCACATCAGTAGCACAAAGGTAAGACTCCTACTGAAGCAGGTGTAAAAAAACCCACCCTGATGGCTTTAAGAACCTAACAAGAGGACAACAGATGACGTTTGGTAACTTCTGGAAAATCCCGAAATGCCTGCAGAGAACAGTAGAGTAATAAATGCCATTAAGACAAAGCTATAAATTATTCCCACAAGGGACTGTCTCGCTCGAGTTAGAACCATGTGTGAAATGACACGGCATCATCCGCGTTTTGAAGTGCAGCATCCAGGGCAAAGAGCAGAAATCACTTGAGATCAGCGTTCAGCGCCTTCCCAACCACAAAATGTAGCTGAAATTCAGACTGGCCGACCTGTCCGTCCAAACAAACCCAAACTACTCCTACAGATGATTTATTTTAGCCAGAATTTTTCAATTGAGTGACATTTTCAGTCAACAGTTGAAATTCACTGCCTTCTCAAATGCTGTGATGAGTACAGATGGATCCCTATTTAATTTGTACTTTTGATAAGCAGTCAGGGTTTTCTCCCTAACCTTAACCCCCTATCTGGAACCAGGGCAGCTACATCTGCCCTGAAGGACAGGACAGTTGCAGCTGCATGAAGGCAGTGGTGATGCTGAAGTACCACAGCACTGCTCCTCCTCTGATATACAGCTCATCCCTACAGCTGAGAATCACCGAAATCTGGACCAAAGAGCAGGTTTTGAAAGACCCAAACCATCACCCATCTTTTCCATTAGCTAAACAGCACTGTCCTGTCCACAACCAAACCCACAGGGTTGTGTCCTACAGTAATAGTAGGGTGGAAATCAAGACCTGTCTAACCTTTCCCCACGTGTATATTTGTTTTACAGCCTTGTTTTTCCACTGCTGCCGCTGGGTGTAGCGCCACAGCTGTCCTTGCTTGCTGGCAGGGTGTTTTGATTCACTTATCTCCAACCTAGCAGTTACTTTTTTCCATTAGTGCTCAGTTTCCAATTCCCTTACCCTGACCCCCCACAAAGAAGAGAGGGTCCTCTCTTCACCTCTGAACTTGGTCCTTTCATCGGCTTTATCAGGGATGCTCCAATCTCAGTGGGTTTGGACAATCCATTCAGCCTCTCTGAATGGATTTCTTGCTCTCTAGAACAGGTCATGATCTCTGCTGGTGTGAGACTTCCCTCAGCTCCCAGGCTGAAGTAACACAGTAAATAGAAATCACTGTTTCGTGGGATGCTGCATCTTAATCTCCCCTGTCATCTGGAAAACACCACGTTTCCCTTGTTGTAGCTAGAAGCTTCAGTTTCACTTGGTTTTAATGCAAAGAATCTTGTTCTCAGCTCACTGCTGGGTGACTGCTTCATCCACAGACAAGTTACGCAAATCCTGAACTACTGTTCAACCAATTATATTATTCAGCCAATTCAGAGCAGTTCTGAAGGTGTCAAAAGACTCAGATTCCCCTTTTTACCACAGAAAGCACTTATGGCCATCTGTTTTCATAGATTCACAGGTGAGAAGTTTAAGCAAAGACATCTCCCCTGCAGGGCAGCACAAACATTACAATTGTGGAGGGGAGAAGCCCATCTATCATGGGATGGAACATGGGATTGTAAGAAGAAAAGTCTTGGTGAAGAAGCCAAGAGGTTTCTGATCAGTGAACGTCTGGAGCAGCCAAGAGAACCAGCAGAGAAACCAATGAGTAGATATGGAACCACACCCACACCCCCTATGGCCAAGGGGCTTTCTTGGTCACATCCACCTCTCTCATAGGGAGCTGATGGCCACTAAGGTCCTGCATCAGCAAACTTGCCTTAGAGGGACCCCAAACCATTTTGCTGAGCTTAGAGAAAAAAAGTCCAGAGAGAAGAGCCTGGGAGTGGTACCCACAAACCCATCTTGGAGCTTTGGCCAGATTTAAGCTGCTGCATTTTGTAAATAGTTTTCTAACAGAGCACGAGCTCTGTTTTACAACCACCCTTCCCAAGCCTGCTTTCATGTTTATATTCTACATGTGAGAAGTGAAACAGATTTAGGTGCCCAATAAGCAGGGAGACAGATATGAAGTGTTTGGCTTTGAGTTTTAAGAGCAGAGATGGAGGAAAGAGTCCCAAAAGCAGAGCCAGAGCATCTTAACAAAGGGATGGGTAGGCAGATGCCTGGAAAACACCTGTTGGTGGAGATTAGCAACATCTTTGCGGAGCAGAGTAGATGAATAATTCCCCTACAAATGACACCAACAAAACTGAAAAGCAGAGATGTCATCCATAAAAGTAATCCCCAAATATAAAATCCTGGACCTCTAGACTGGAAAGCTTATTTTTGAGCTGTTATTTTTACGCTTTATATGTTTCCACTTAACATTACAGGGCTAATCATTTGCAGCTTAGTAAAAGGATTGAAGCCCCCTTGCACACCCCCATGTGTCCATAGCCAGCCTATTTGGGAGCTTGCTGCAATAGGGAAAACCATGCTTGAGACCTTTTTAGACCTTTTTCCTTGTGGATGTGCCTTCCCAAACATGGTTCTGGGTCAGACACATCCATGTCAACACAATTCATTGCTATATCCAGCAGCTGCTCTGAGAAATTATAGGCTACTAGTGCCTAAACTTTGAACAGCTCCATTTTTGCTAAATTTGACATAAGCGAGATGCTCAAAGTTCCCCATTCAACTCACACAGAAGAGGAGAAGCTTCAGAAATGAAGAGATCTTCCCCAGGAATTTTTTAATCAGCAGAGATGGCCTCCTGCTGTAGATAGGCACCTGCAGCTTATCAAGAAAGGATATCACCAAAACCTCACTCTGCACCAGTTGCTGCTCATTGTCCTTGACTCTGTCCTTGATGCCCTCTGCACACAAGGTCCAGGACACGTCTACATGAACCTGGTTCAAGGCCAGGCTGGATGGAGCTCTGGGCAATCCAGTCTAGTGAGTGACGGCCCTGCTCACTGCAGGGGTTTGGACTAGATGCCCTTTGGAGGTCCCTTCCACTCCAATATATTCCATGGCTGTCTCTCAGCCTCTGCAGGGAGCCCTGCAGTGGAACTTTCCATTTCCTCTCACAATAGCTCAATTCTACTCTGTGAACCAGAGCAATGCACAACAGTTAGAAGTCTACCTAGATCTCAGTGTGGACCTTTCCTAAACTTTTCCATCTCGGATTGCTTGGGTTTATTGAAGACTAATAGGTTAGGCTGCTTCTGGGAACCCAAAGCTGAGGGTTCATCAGCTGGATTGAAGTGGAAAAAAATCACATAGATCAAGACCTGAGTCTTAAACCATCAAAACCTGTTATTTAGAAGGGTGTCAGTGTGGGGTTTGTTGTTCTAGGGGGTATCTCCAGAAATACAGATGTGGTGTCATGCACTAGTTGTGCTACACATGAACAGGAAAAAAATGCCACAGACTGAAATCTTCTGGACAGGAGCTCAGGTCCATGAGGACTGAACTATGTTTTCTTTGCCAAGCAAAAGCATTGACCAGAGCATCCCTTTGACCAGTCCCTCCTCTTCAAACGTTCCTTATGCTGCAACATGAGTCCCTAATAATGCAGCCTATTTACAGATCCATTTTTGCTTCTCCTTACCCTTTCCCAAAAGGGCAGAGTAGAGCTTCAGCAGGGCTGCCTCAAGGCTTCCAGCAAGGCTGAGTTTTGAGAGGGCACTGCTGGAGGGAGGTGAGGAAAACTGGGATGGATTATAGATCTGGTCTGCTACCATTACTGCTGCTGATCAGGTGAAGCCCTGACTCTCAATTAACAGCTTAAGTCTTCACCAAAACACTGGTGAAGAGTTTAGAGCACTAAATTGCCCACCTGACTGTCAACGTGGACTTCACACAGTTCCCCAAAGGATGAGCAAAGCCCCAGGCTCACAGCTCCTCTTTAGCACTTTGCCGTCTGCAAGGCTGGGAGAAGCCACCTAAGAACAAACACATCCCCAGATTACTTCTCAGTGGTGGCCACTGCTCTTCACCTCTTCGTTTTCCATCAACTGTTCCAGAATGTATTTCCAAAAATACAGCATGGGCCACCAGCCCCCCACCGTGCGAGCAGCGAGCACAGCCCGGCCAACACATCTCGACTGGAAAACAGAAAAGCAGGTTGTAACTGATAGCAGCAGTGGATGTAAAGGCTGAATTAGTGCATTTCATTCCTTCTAATCCCCCTGAGCTCCAACACCCCTCGTGGAGGCTCGAGCGAGCTCGCCAGACATGAACGTGATCCTAAGCTGGCGAGGCCAGGTGGCTGGCAATGTTCCTTCCCTCCAACCCTATTTTTGCTTACCTGCCATTTTAATGCCATTTGTAAATATAGATCAGAGGGTTCACAAGCAATAGGATATGGAACACCTTGCAGGAAAGATCCTAGCAACAAAAAGAGAAGAGTTTTTTTTCCAAACCTTTCCATCCTCCGCTAAGCATTATTTTTTTATAGGTGGAAAAAGGCTGAAGCCCAGAGACCAATTCTTACCACACACCAAACATTTAATACTCCACATGGCAACTGCACTGTGAGGTATGAGGCTGAGAGATGCTCGCTAGAGCCAGCCCTGACAGCTCTTCCAATTAGCAACTGGTGGTCTCGCAGGAGGGGAGATTGGACTGGATGATCTTTCGAGGTCCCTTCCAATCCCTAATGTTCTGGGAGGGGAAATCTCAACGAGATTCTGTGATACTTAATGAGAACGAGCAAGAGCTTCTCTGCTCTGCTGTGTTCAACAGGATCTCTGTGCAGGGAGATTGTCCAGCCTGTTGTAATAAACCTGCACAGGGATGGTTTTTCTCTGGAGGAGCAGCATCCATCACAGATTCACTCAGCAGCTTGTCTCGGAACTTATTTGCATGTCTACATCCAAAAGAGAGCCCTGTTTTGAGAAGGGATTGTTTTTTGTGAAGAGTGGGGCATCTGTAAGGTGCAGAAAGCTGCAAGATGACTTTTCAAAGCAGATGTGAACTCAGAGTTCATCCTCCCAGTGCACCAGGGGAAAAGACACTCTAATTGCACAAAAATGCTGCAGACACGTGGGGCGTTTTGTGAGCAAGTGAAGAATGATCGGGACGACAGTTTGTCCCAAACTCTCTCAGTTACTGACGGCGTTGGTGAAACCAGCCCATTTTGCCCTTCACTCCGATGTCTTCACAGACTCCCTCAGGGAAAACCCCACTAAAACTCAATCCAAAACATGAAGAATTCTCTTTCCAATCAGGTTTTCTACAAGATTTTTTGTTCAGGTCCCAAAAATTCCAGCACAGGAGGTCACAGACAAGGGCACAGAGAGAAAAATAGTCCTTGGTGAGCTGCAATCTTTGGTATTTCAATGAGACTTTGTAGGGGATTCAATCCATCTCCCTGGCATGAGCAGGGCTGAGCTAGCCCCAAGCACTTTGAAAAGCCCACCTGTAAGGATTCATTAGTCACAGCCCTGCAAACAACCCCCAATGGCTCTGACAGTTCTTTGCCATAAGTGAGGCAGCCGTTGGGTTTCTCTTTGCTTTGATGCAGCTTAACTTCATTTAAGACACAGATAGAGGCTGAAAATGCATCTGGGGTCCAGCGTGCTCACACAGACCTGGCCCTGTGCAGAGATGCTTCACACAAACCTCCAACCAAGTCACTCAGTGTTACAGGCTGGTTGGCTCTGCTCATCTCATTTTATTCCTTCTGGTGAAATCCAAGGTGTTCAGGGAAACAGATGGGACTGGGGGGGGATGGGGGTATGTGCATTCCTGAACAACAGCCATTTCCAAGTACCAAGGACCACTTGTTTGTTTCCCCTAATGTTCCTTCCACATGCTGCTGTTTTCTCAGAATATTCTGAGAAGAAGAAGAGATCTGCAGCTAACACAGAACCAAAGCTTTTCTGTTGAGCATCCACTCAAACTCCTGGTCAGTCCACAGACCCCAGGATGATGTCCCCACCCGAGGGGTGATGGGGTGCACTTAGGCTAGGCAAGAGCTCTGTGGCTGCCGCCTTAATCCTGACAGCGAGGAAGCAGCCAGGAATCAGGTTGGAATTGGTATTTTTAACAAAACACAAATAGACCCAATTCGGTTAACTGATGCATTCACCAGCTGTAATCCCTAACCAATGGATTATACACAGTGTTCAATGCATAATTCTGATCTGCTCTTTATTTATAAAGAGAATGAAAAGGATCAGCTCTATTTTTAACTTCCTGGAAAGTTTAAAAATAAAGAACAGCTTTCAATAATGCATTAAACAGCAGGGTTCAGCTCTCTGAAAACCAGCCTGTGTCGACCACAAAGGTGAAGTCCTGGGGCTGTAGTACCTACACCGTGAGCAGGGGAGGTTAGAACAGCACGTAAGGAGCAAGCAAAGACCAAGATGTGGGTAAACACAGCTACATCATGTTTAAATCTCACTACGAGTTTAGATTTAGGGAATGGCAGAGAATCTTTAAATGGCCTGGAGCTTGACTCCTGCTCAGCTCCACAAGTGTTAGGCAGAAAGAAGCACACACAGACACTTCACTTGTAGAAACATGTGCTCGCACCGGGTTGGGATCTTTAAGCCCTCCCTGGTCCAGCTCTGCTTCTTTAAAAAATCTGGAGCTTCACTTTAAGAGATTTTTCCATCTTTTTATTTCCCCTCCCAATACACATTTTTCCAGCACTTTTGTACTTCTCACTGTTTAAAACTCAATTAGAGACTTCAGACTAGGCTGGGCTTACATGAGTACACTCCACAGCAAAGCCTCAGTGATGGGGAGAGCCACCAGTGGTCACAGCATCAGCCTTTCTAGAAACTTCCCACCTGGTTTCACTGAAACAGGCAGCACTGGGGGCTGAGACAGAACCACTCCCACCCATTATTCCCCCCCCAGCCTCTGTAACCACTTCAGGATATATAGGCACCCCAATACATCAGGGGGACACTGTTCTGCAGAAGGAAAAGGTGGGATGGTGCTGACATGGGAGAGGTTTTAACGTCACAAGTCACCATGGGTGGATTGACTACACTTGGGAGTAAGAGCCATCACTTATTTCTTCATTTCAGACACCCAGTGGTTCCTTCCTTCCTTCCTCAGAGAAGCTGACAACGCACACAAAATACTTGGGAAAAATCCTCGTGGTCCTTAACAGCTGCAGCTCAGATGAAGACTCAGGTTATTACAGGTATCCCATAAAAAATGCAGCTCTGCCTCTATAATCAGATCCCGTTTTCTCACCTTTTATTTGTTTCCCTACACTTAGTAATCATCTTTTAGTCTAGAAAAAAAAAAAAGAGGGTTATAACAAAGCAACTAGTTTCACCTAAGCAAGACTGACTTGAGGGAGAATGAGAAAGGATTCCCTGGGCATCTTGGAGCCCAGGTGCACAGAAGCCAGAGGAAAGACTGAGCAAGCATCTTCTGAGCTTGTTTGCATGGCAGGCTTTCTTGAAAAACAAATTAAGGTGAATTTTTGTCTAAAAGCTGGAGAAAAATCCTTTGTGGAAACAATAGTTTTTCATTATCTGGTGGAATAACGAAAACACGTTTCCACAGTGCTGTCTGCTTGTGGAGGTGTTGTCCTCAGTGTTGCCTATGCCTAGAGAACTGCGCCCAGAGACAAGGTGCTACCCACCTGCTGGGCTCACAGAACACGCTGTGTGTGTGACTTGCTCCCCATTCCAGCAGCAGACAATTAAAACCCAACCAATAACCAGCCCTGCAACTCCACCGCCAGCACCGAGGGGGAGAAATCCCCTCCCCTTAACGCTGGCAACAGCTGCAGGTTTTCCTAACAGCCAACTCGGTTCATAACCTTCCCTTTGCTCAACACTCTCGGCCACGGGTTGCATTAAGCAAGATTAATATTCAAGTTATCCCGCAGCGGACTTGCTCAAGTGCCTCTTGCAGGAGCGAGCGGTGCTGACAGGCTCCATCGCTTCGTCTCGGCAGCTCCTGGCTCCCCTTCCCACCGCCCCGAGCCAGCCAAGCTCTGCCTTCCCTCACACACTGGTGGAACTGGGGCCAAACCTGGCTCCGTGCATCACCGCCGAAATAAAGAGGGACAATGCTAATTACAGTGATTAGCGATTCTGTTCTAAATCCCTCAGGTAGCTGGCATAGCCCTCTCCTCAATACTTTGGAGATGGGGAAATACTATCCTGAACAAACACCCCAGTAAATTTAGCTGCTGAAAGCTAGCAACAGGCTGGCTTTTATTGGCACCCCTCTCTATACGCCCTGGCTTCCATTTCCCCTCGTACTGTAAGTGCCAGCTTCTGTACATATTGGTGCCTTATGCTTCGGCACTCGCACGCTGCAAGTAGGGAAGACTCTTAACCTAGGGCTCAAGCCAGATCTCACCCAGCACCTCCCCCTCCCCCAATATTTTTAAGGAGAAAAGGTCAGAGTATTCCAGTGAACTGACGCACTCCCGTCCAATTTATACGGCAAGAAGCTTAAAATTGTGCGTCATTTGACCATTTTCCATTTGTTCATGCTGAGATTAAGTGATGGGCTTATTGTTGAGCTTATAGTTGAAATTACAACTAAGAGAAAAAAAGGGTTAGAGGAGATCAGTAGCTGCAGCTGGGCTTTGATTTACTGCTGCCCAGTCATGGCCATGTAAATTAGAAAACTGGAAAAAAGCAGCTCGGAGGGATTGGGAGAAGCTGAGTAATTAACCATTTCAAAGGTAGAGCTTTCCAAATAAAACCAGGGAGCCAGGGCTTGCTGCAAGCAGTAACAGCTTGTTTGATTGCCAAAAAGCGTCTGTGACAACGGAGCGGGCTACGCAGCTGCGACTGAGAGGGAGGAAACAAAACCAGCATCAGGAGTCAGCTGTAAAGCTGAGGAGTCGGTGTTTCACACCCTGTCATTGGGACAGAGAGATGGCAGCTTCCATTCAGCCACCAGAACACTGCCAGACCTTCCCTTGGATCCCTCTGCTAGCACGTGGGATGTCTTACTTGTATGATTAGGTTGAGCATCACAGAATCATAGAATCATCAGGGATTGGAAGGGACCTCCAAAGATCATCTAGCCCAAGGCATCTTTAATTTGGCAGCAGAGCAAGTCCAATAAGAGAAAAGCTGGTCAAGGACTGGGTGTTTCATAGAATTATTGAATAGTTTAGGTTGGAAGAGATCTGGGAGATCTAGTTCCAACCCACCAGACACCTCTCACCAGACCAGGTTGCCCAGAGCCCCATGCAACCTAGCCATGAGCACTTCCAGGTGTTCATTCAATTCCTACAAACAAACAGCCCTCTGTACAAAGTGAGCATCAATCCCTGTGCTGATGCACGCTCACATAGTTGAGCTAAAACTAGTGGAAGTTCCTATAGGTGGGGAACAGCAGGTAAAGATCTCAAATGAGCTTTTTCCTTCTAGCACCATGGATCACTAATGTTCACCAGGTCTCAACAAAAACAGGAGATTCAATAGAGCCCTCATAATTGTGTTTTGCATCACTCTGTGAAATCCAGCGTGGTGAGTATTTACGCGACTGTGGTAAGAGGGGTGACAGATTTGCTGGCATTTTCCTGGAAGAACTGGTGCTATCTATAGCATTTTCCATTTTCATCTGGGATATTTTTATGGGATGTGAGACAGATGGATTTTCTAGTAAGGTGAAAATAAGGACCTTGCTATTTAAATCACCTATTTCCACGTGTGGCAAATCGCTAAACATCAGAAGACTTTGCTCAGGCTAAATTTATGCGTCTCTCGCCACCAAACCGCCTCCTTCGCTGGTGGAAAAACCAAGGAACATCAGCCTCAAGCTTCACAAACTTTTGTGAGCTCTCAGAAAGGTGAAAAGCTGACGGAACTCTGCTGCCAGAAGCTGCTGAGGCTGCTTGGAGCCCATTTCCATACAAAGGAAGGAGTTTGCCATTCAGAGGATGATTTATGATTAAATATCCATTAACAAACTTCTATAATTGTGAAAAATACTTGACATTTTCCAGAGCTGTTTTCCTGAATTGAAGTACCAGAAAAACAGCAGAGTTTAGCTGCGGGAGTGACCAGAGCATCTGCTCTAACACATAGAAAGCTAAACCTGGTCCCCCAAGCTGAATCCAAGCACATGAGATTCAGGAGTCAAATCTAGAAAAAGACCTTTGGGATCATTCAAGTCCAACTATCAACCCTAATCTACTAAGTTCACCCTCAAGCTAGAGCCCTCAGCACCACACCTAAATGATCTTTAAACACCTCCAGGAATGGGTTCTCAACCCCTTCCCTGAGCAGCCTGTTCCAGTATGTGACCACTCCACCTGTGGAAAAAATGTTTCCTAATGTCCAGTCTAACCCTCCCCTGTTGTAGTTTGAACCCATTCCCTCCTGTTCTATCACTAATTGCTTGTGAGAATAGACGAGCAATCTCCTCTCCACAACATCCTTTCAGGTAGTTGTAGAGGGAGTGACTAGGTCTCCTCTCAACCTCCTCTTCTCCAAACTGAAGAACTCCAGCTCCTTCAGTTCCTGCTCTTAGGATTTATTCTCCAGGCCCTTTGCCAGCTTCTTTGCCCTCCTCTGCACCCGCTCCAGCCCCTCAATACCTCTCTTGTATTGAGGTGGCCAAAAGTGGACACAGTACCCAAACTGTGGCCTCATGAGCGCTGACTATGGAGGGACAACCACCTCCCTGTTCCTGCTTGTCCTTCTGGCCTCAAGAAAACCCAGGACTGTGATGGGGCTTCTCTCAAGCAAACCTATAGCGATTTAGTGTGGACAATGGGGCAGTTCTGCTCCATGAGGCAGCCTGAGCTTTTTGGCACAGCTCATGGTCTCCAAAACCCCAATTCTGCCCATTCTTTAGAGCTCACACACCAAACCCATGTGCACAATTCATCTTGCTCTGTTCTGTTGGGATAAACCTTCTATTTTAGTCTATCAGGAAGCTCCAGGTATAGTCATACCTCAATACCAACATAAACATCAGGCTTGATCCTCACAGGGATGCAGGTGGTAGGATTTTTCAGCATTCCTATGGTTCTCTTTGGATTTCTGTGTCTTACTGTAAGACCAGCCAAGTTTTTGCTGTGTTACTTTCCACTTGAAAAGTCACTGCACAAGTAATGCTCAATCCACAGGTCCTATTCGCAGCAAAACACCTTATAATCTTCCAACCTCAAGTGTGTTAAGAATCATAGAATCATTAGGGACTGGAAGGGACCTCGAAAGATCATCCAGTCCAATCCCCCTGCCATAGCAGGATCACCTAGACCAAGTCACACAGGAACATGGCCAAGTGGGCTTTAAACACCTCCAGAGAAGGAGACTCCACAACTCCCAGTTGTGGGCAGCCCCTTCCAGTGGTCTATCACCCTCACCGGGAAGAAGTTCCTCCTCATGTTTATGTGGAACCTCCGGTGTTCCAGTTCACATCCACTGCCCCTTGTCCTATCATTAGATGACACTGAGCAGAGCCTAGCTCCAGCCTCCTGACACCCACCCTTTATGTTTCATCAACATCCATGGGGTCACCCCTCAGTCTCCCTTTTTCCCAGCTCCCTCAGCCTTCCCTCAGCAGGGAGATGCTCCAACCCTTCATCATCTCTGTGGTTCTGTGTTGGACTCTCTCCAGCAGCTCTGTATCCTTCCAGAACTAAGGGGCCCAGAATTGGACACAATAATCTTCTACTAGATTGGAGCCCAATAGGAAAGTCATACCTGCAAGGTTTTCACTGCAAGTCAGAGGAAGCTCACTGGCTGAACAAGGCACATGCCCTGCAGACCTCATGCCTAGGACTCAATACTTAGGAGTGCCTGATGAAGTGAAACCAACAGACCACTATTCTGGTTTGATCAGGGCATTATCAAGCCCAAGTTCCTTCTTTCACCACTGCTCCCTCAGTGCTTTGGAGCTTTCTCACTAAACAGGTCAGCTTCTGCACAGAACCTCCTCTCTGGAAAGTTCACTTGCAGTAGGAGAACAGAAACACTTGTTCGTTAATGCCTTCACCAGCAGTCCCAGCTACCTGATGTTGTCATCAACGTGCAAATTCCAAACTGCCCACACCAATAGGAAGTTCACCACAGTACAGAGATGGTTCAAGACCACTGAATCAGACAGACAGGAATCAGTCTCTAAAAAGTGTAGCGCGATTACTACCAGAATAGTTAGCTCACTAGATAAAGCAGCTCATCAAGCTGGGCAGTTTAGTTAAGAGGTTAGACTGAAGCCCCAGTATCACAAATATACAGGGCTGGTAAGAACAAGTAAGCACACAGAGAAGTGACAAAAAGCTGGAAGGAGTGGCAGACACTCCAGCAGGTTGTGCTGCCATTCAGCAGGACCTGGACAGGCTGGAGAGCTGGACAGAGAGAAATATAACAAATTATAACAAGGGCAGTGTAGAGTCCGGCATCTGGGCAAGAACAATCCCAGGTGCCAGTACAGGTTGGGGACCGACCAGGTGGAGAGCAGTGTAGGAGAAAGGGACCTGGGGGTCCTGGTGGACAGAAGGATGACCATAAGCCAGCAATGGGCCCTTGTGGCCAAGAAGGCAACTGGCTCCCTGGGGAGGATCAGAAGTGGGCTGGTTAGCACATTGAGAGGGGTTCTCCTCTCCCTCTACTCTGCCCTGGTGAGACCACATCTGGAATCTTGTGTCCAGATGTGGACAGAACTGCTGGATAGAGTCCAGCGCAGAGCCACAAAGATGATGGAGTGGAGCATCTCCGTGATGAAGGAAGGCTGAGGGGGCTGGATCTCTTGAGCTTAGAGAAAAGGACACTGAGGGGTGACTCCATTAATGTTGCTAAATATGTGAAAGGCGGGTGTCAGGAGGATGGAGCCAGGCTCTGCTCAGGGGCATCCGGTGATAGGACAAGGGCCAGTGGGCATGACCTGGAACAGAGGAGGCTCGACATCAATCTGAGGATGAACTTCTTCCCAGTGAAGGTGACAGAGCACTGGAAGAGGCTGCCCAGAGGGGTTGTGGAGTCTCCCTCTCTGGAGGTGTTTAAAACCCACCTGGACGTGTTCCTGTGCGACTGGATCTAGGGGATCCTGCTGTGGTAGACAGATTGGACTGGGTGATCTTTCAAGGTCCCTTCCAATGCCTAATGTTCTGTGATTCTGTGAGAAAGAAAAGCTCCATCTTTAAACAGATACCATGACCTGTGTCCCCAATCCTCCATGATCCCATCTCATATGCATATGAAAAAGCTCAAGAAAAGCAGTAAAAAAACCAGAGCCATAAACTCTGAAGCAGTTCTGTGGTTTTCTGCATTGCTAACAGCACAGCAGTTTGCCTGCCAGTGCCTCAGTCAGAGAGATTCACCTATCAAAATCCTTGCAAAATAAGTCGTTTTTCCACTCCTCAGGAAGGAAACACTATCCCCTCAAGATCTCTGCTATTGCCATCTCATTTCTGGGCAGAACTATTAAAAACACAGTAACCAGCAAGTGCCAGCAGCACACAACTGCCAGCTTTCTGGAGGCCTCACAGTCAGGGTTCACTTCAGGACACAAAAGAGAGTCTGTCTTTATTGCCACTCAGGCTACTGCTAGAACACAGAAAAGCCTGATGCTCCCACACAGAGCTCTATGCAGGGGTGGATCATGCCATGAAATGCTGGATAAAGAAAGAGGCAACCCTGCCTGTGGCACCTGCGATGTCTCGTTTGAAGTAGAGCTCAGAACAGTACCTTACTGTATCCTTGGTCCAGGTCTCCACCTGCAGGGTCACTTATAGAATCATTATGGCTGGAGAGGACCTCCAGGATCATCAAGTCATCCCTCATCCCAACACCTCTCTAACCCCTGGACCTATTATCCTTTTATTCTAATACCTACAGAGGATTGGTGGTGGACACTCCAAGGCAGCAGAGGAATGGCTGAAAACACTGCAAGAACACTTCCTCTCCACAGCCACAGCTATTACAACGATTGAAGAGAGAGCACCTACAGGAATTCAGCTCTCTGACAAAACGTGGCTGGGTCACTCTAGCTGAAATCAGGCGACACTGAGTCAGTATTGGTCATACTGGGGAAAATGCTTTGAACTGCCTGAAAATACTCATGAAACCGCCAGAGTTGAGCTGTCAGAGTCATGTGGTGAACCAGGGCATTGACTGACACCCTGCTAGCTGTGGATTGGACTAGATGATCTTTCAAGGTCCCTTCCAATCCCTTATGTTCTGTGATTCTGTGGATGGCCAAAGAGCATCTCCTCCTTCCTTTGCTCTGCTGGAAAACCTGTTCTTTACTCTTTAGTCAAGATCAACTCGTGCCTTGGTCAGATCCATATATAGGCAGCTTCATTTGCTATAGAATCATAGAATGGGAAGGGTTGGAAGGGACCTTAAAGATCACACAGTTCCAACCCCCCAGCACAGGCAGGGACACCTTCACTAGAGCAGGTTACTCAGGGCCCCAGCCAACCTGCCCTTCAACACTGCCAGGGATG
>JAOXOE010000863.1:1954360-1990662 GCA_028565055.1 Phoeniculus purpureus
CTGTGTGACTTGGTCTAGGTGATCCTGCTGTGGCAGGGGGATTGGACTGGATGATCTTTCGAGGTCCCTTGCAATCCTTAACGTTCTGTGATTCCACAATGTCCACATTGCTGCACTGGTTTGCTGGAGCCATGGAAAAGAAACAGAGGAGTCAGAGGCTGACTTTCCAGTGTCAGAGCAACAAGTGAGTTGGCAGAAGAACCAACTCTTTCTAGTCTCATCGTAAGGAATGTGTCAGGGACACAAGGAGTTGCAGTGGCTTCTGGAGTGAAATAGATTCAGGAGTCCTGGATCAGCTTCTAGGTGGTCCTGCTGTGGCAGGGGGATGGACTAGATGATCTTTTGAGGTCCCTTCCAATCCCTAATGATTCTATGATTCTGAGGCTACCTTAAATCCACTTAGGCTACCAAGTCCTCTCCTTTTTCCTGGATGGAGCTTGCTAGTCCCTGGCACTGCTTTGTCTTCTTTCAGCAGCAGCAAACACAAGGACCACAGACAAATGCAATAGCTACAGCAGGGACATGGAGATGCATGTTACCTCTTGCAGAGAGTGTGAACAAGCCTGACAGGGAGTGGGACTGCAGCAGAGCATCAGACTAAAATGAGACTTTGTCCAGAGAAATCCCCCAAGCCTCTGCAGGTGCCAGTGTTGAAGGTAGTAGCTTAGATGCCTGAACCAAACCCCTTATGCTTCCCAGATGTTGGGTAAACAGAGATGTGATGTACAGTATGCAGGTGCTGGGGATTTGCTAATGAATAAAATAGAACTAGTGAAACCATTCAACCCACTCCTGGGCCGTTCCTAGGAGTGTTCCCAGCTCTTGCTATGTTGCCCCTTTCAGCATGGATGAGACTCGCTCTAAGCACTGCATAACACTAGCATCTAGGTGATGGGTCTGCCAGCAGTTCACCTTGGAGAGCTGAGAAGCAGGATCTGCTCCAGCACACAATCAGTGCCAGAGCACTGGGCTGGTCTAGGTGATCATGCTGTGGAGGAGGAATTGGACTAGATGATCTCTCAAGGTCCCTTCCAATCCCTAATGTTCTGTGATCCTGTGATCCTGTCTGTCTTTGATCAGAAATCAGATTAATTTCCAGGCCACTTTGTCAGCAAAGGTTTGCATGGAGCAAGGTAGTTGCTGGCTCTCTGTCAGGCAAGTTTTACATCACTTTCAATACCATCAGATAAAAGAGATAATAAACTAATTTTCTTCCTCTCGTCTTTATTCCCTGACTCACTCTCCTTTGCCTTCTCCTGCACTTTGACATTCCATCCTTTGCAGCTAATTTTCACTCCCTTCACTGATTATTTTTAGATAGCGCTACTGAGTCTGTCTTTGCTTCTCTCTCTTTTGTGTTTGCTTTCCCCTCCTCTCTCTCTCTCATTCCATGTACTTATGGCTTCACTGTCCTTCACTGTCCTTCCCTCCTCTTATCTCTGCTCACCCCTATGCCAACAGAGACACAGATCCATTCCTCTCTCACCCTTCCACTGCCTTTTCTAGGCAAGACTGTTAAAAGCAAAAGACCTCATTAATGTTGATAAATATATGAAGGGAGGATGGAGCCAGACTCTGCTCAGTGTCCTCTAATGACAGGACAAGGGGGAATGGGTGTAAGCTAGAATACAAGAGGTTCCACATCAATATGAGAAGGAACTTCTTCCCAGTGAGGGTGACAGAGCACTGGAAGGAGCTGCCCAGGGGGGTTGTGGAGTCTCCTTCTCTGGAGATGTTTAAAACCTGCTTGGATATGTTCCTGTGTGACTTGATCTAGGTGATCCTGCTGTGGCAGGGTGATTGGACTGGATGATCTTTTGAGGTCCCTTCCAATCCCTACTGTTCTGTGATTCTCAGTGACACCTGTTATTACACAGAGGTGAAATTGTCCAAATATTGTAAGAAATCACTTGCTTAGAGTGCCGGATAAGAAGCAGAAACGAGTTTGATGGCTTACTGGAGGCTGAAGCTGGGAGATGTTCTATGGTGGATTTTTAAATAGCATCATGCCTGGAATTGTCACAGACAGGATGGGTGAGATCAATGGGCTGAGAACATTGCTACTGGAGCGAGTCCAGAGGAGGTGACGAGGGTGGTCAGAGGGCTGGAGCAACTCTGATATAAAGATAGGCTGAAAGAGTTGGGGTTGTTCAGCTTAGAGAAGGTCAGAGATTTGGGGGTTGGTTTCTGAGGCTTTACCCTATGTCAGGGGAGAGGGGGAGCTTGGGGAGGGACTGCTGGCTATCAGCTCTCCATGCTGTGCTGGAAGCAGGTGCCCAGGACAGTGGCTGCAGAGCTGTGAGCAGCCTCTGGTGGAGCCACACTGGTGGTTGGTTGATGCTGCTCTGGATTGGGAGATCACAGCTCTACAGCAGGGAGGAGCAGCATTCAGCACTCACTGCCTTATCCTTTACCCAGAGGTGACAAGAATGCGTTGGCATTGCAGTGAGGACAAAGGAGTGTTTGAGCAAGGAGGGCAGAGGGATGCTCCCTGGCTTCTGCTCAGTGGGACCAAGTGGCTGGATCACTGGGCCAAGGGAAATTCAATGAGGTTCAATAGGGCCAAATACTGAGTCCTGCACTTGGGCCACAACAACCACCAGCAGCTACAGGCTTGGGGAGGAGTTGCTGGAGAGCTGCCCAGCAGAGCGGGATCTGGGAGTGTTAGTAGAGGGTTGGCTAAACAGGAGCCAGCAGTGTGGCCTGGTGGCCAAGAAGGCCAGTGGCATCCTGGCCTGTATCAAGAATAGTGTGGCCAGCAGGAGCAGGGAGGTGATCACTAGTCTCTACTAAGCTTTGATGAGGCCACACCTCAAGTCCTGTGTCCAGTTTAGGGCTCCTCACTACAAGAGGGACATTGAAGGGCTGGAGAGAGGAGGGCAGAGGTGGCTACCAATAAAGGTTTGGAACTGATGAATGGAGTGAGGAATGGCTGAGGGATCTGGAGCTGTTTAGCCTGGACAAGAAGAGGTTGAGAAGAGACTTTCTTGCCCTCTACAACTACTTGAAAGGATGATGTAGAGTGGCAGGAGATGGTCTGTTGTCCCTAGTGGCCAGTGATAGGAGAGGAGAAATGGCCTTAAGCTGCACCACGGGAGGTTCAGGTTAGATGTTAGGAGGAATTTCTTTCCTGAAAGGGTTGTCAGGCACTGGAACAGCCTGTCCAGGGAGGTGGTTGGGTCACCATCCCTGGAAGTGTTGAAGAGAAGGGTAGATGTTGCGCCTTGGAGGACAGGGTTTAGTGGTGCTGGTAGGACTGGGAAAAGGTTTAATTCCAAGGAGGCCTTGGCTTTCCTAGTTGCATCTCTACATTCTCTCACCAGAGCCTTATAATCACCCCAAGTGGCCATTCCCTCCTTTCATGACCTATAGACTTTCTTCTTCCTCTTCAGTTTGCCCAGCAGTTCCCTGTTTAACCACACAGGTTTTCCAGATCCCTTCCTTGACTTCTTTCCTGTTGGAAAGCTCTTTTCTTGTGCTTCAGAGAAGCGGTCTTTGAATGTTAACCAGCTACCCTGAGCCCCTTTATCTGCCAGTATCTTGCCCCATGGGATTTCCCCTACAATTGCTTGAAAAGGCCCAAGTTGGCCCTCCTAAAGTCCAAGGTTGTGATTCTGCTATGTATTCTGTTTCTACCACACAAGACACTGAACTCCACCATCTCATGGTCACTGCAACCAAGGCTGCCCTCAACCTTCACTCCTTCAACCAGACCCTTCTTGTTGGTGAGTATGAGATCCAGCAGCGCTCCTCTCCTAGAGGGCTCCTCCACCATTTGCATCAGGAAGTTGTCACCAATGCACTGGAGGAACCTCCTGGACTGTGGCTGGCTGGCTGAGTAGGTCTTCCAGCAAATATCAGGGTACTTAAAATCTCCCATGAGAACTAAGGCCTGTAGCTGTCAGCTGCCTGTAGAAGGCCTTACCAACTTCCTTGTTCTGATCTGGTGGCCTGTAACAGACACCCACAACAGTGTCACCCATGCCAGCCTGCCCCTTAATCCACACCTACAAACTCTCAACTCTCTCTTCATCCGCCCTGTATAGAACTGAATGCATTCCAGTTGCTCTCTCACGTAGAGAGCAGTTCCACCACCTCACCTTGCTGATCTGTCCCTCCTGAAAAAGACGTAGCCATCCATGACCACACTCCAGTCATGCGAGCTGTCCCACCAGGTCTCTCTAGTTGCCACCAGATCATAGTCACCTGACTGAACACAGATTTCTAACTCCTCCTGCTTGCTCCCCATGATGTGTGCATTGGTGTACAGGCATGTCAGGGAGCCAGCTGAGTGCTCTGATTTCACCCCAGGAAGGTGGGAGGCCTCGTGGTCTTCATAAATACCAGAGCACTGCCCTGCTAGTACCAACCCAGCCACAACCCTACCATGCTTTGAATCTAGTTTAAAGCCCTGTGAATGAGCCCTGCCAACTCCCACCCCAGAACCCTTTTACCCTTCTGAGGTAGACCTTTCCCACGTGTAACTGTCAAGTCTGTCTTATAAAACCAGCCATTATCAAAGAACCCAAAGCCCTGCCTGTAACACCAGCCTCTCAGCCAGGGACTTATGGACTGAATCCTTCTATTCCAGCCCATGTCCTCACCTAAAAATAGAAGTAAAGAAGAGAATATAATTTGTGCTCCAGACTCTTTCACCAAACATCCTTGAAGTCTTTCTTCATTCTTCTCAGACTACAGAATACGCTTTCTTCTCACCTGTCTGGAAGATCAGCAGTGGGTAACAGTTGGTTGATTTCACCAGGTTAGGGAGTGTCCTAGTGATATCCCTGGTTCAGGCTCCAGCTAGACTGCAGACTTCCCTATGATAAGGGTCAGCTCTGCATATTGGACCCTCAGTTCCCTTCAGGAGCGAGTCTCTAATAACTAGGACCCTTCTCTTTTTCTTTGTAGAGGAGGTTGTCATATTACTGGAAGACCTATCAGATTTATCTGATTGTGATAAGACCTCCAAAATAGGTTGCCTTTCATCTATATTCCTATTAGACTGGCTGTCTTCCAGTAAGGGCTCATATCTATTTCTCACTGGCACCTGGGGAGGTGAGGCAGGCAAACGGGGGTGGCCTTGCACTTGCCTCCACTCACCCCTGACACTTTTTCTTCCATCTGATTGTGGCCATTATTTGGCTGTTGGCCAGACTGCAGAGCCTGACTCCACCAGTCTATCTCTGTTTCAGCCTTCCCAATGCTTCTGAGCCTTTCTGCTTCCACTTGTAGCCTTTGAACCTCATCTTGCAGCTGTGCTGCTCAATTAAGCAGATCATCTACCTGCTCACACTGCACACAACTGCCCCCTGAGACTGAGAGGCCAAAACTCTTAAGACTGGTGTTAGAAACTCATTGGACCTGGGTCACCAGAGCTCCTCTGAATCCCAGGCTATGTATATTGTGTTTCTCCAGAAGAATGTACTTCAGTTGTATACAGAAGAGCCTTGAGTTTACATCCTGTGAGGACTTTCTTCAGTTCAACAACTGTGCAGTCCAACTGCTATGTGTTCCTTGCTTGTAGGGCCCTTTCTCTCTTCCTCTTTGAAATTTCTTACCGCAGCTCACTGTAGGAAAGAGGTGAGATGGCATATTTGAGATATTCTGAGAAATGTTTGGCATGTCTGCCTGAGCTAAGCAGCACAGAGGGCATGTTGGCAGGTGGTCATGGAGGAGAGTGTAGGAAGGTTGTGATCTTTGAGGAAATGTATTTGTGTGGCAGCAGTCCAGCTCTTCACCTTTATCAGTGACCTTGGTCTCCATAGGACCAAGTCTAAGCAAGAGCTTTTCTGTGTATTCACCTTATCAGCTTTCTGGATGCCATGCAATACAGATGGGGCTTGTAATCAGCACATGTTGAGGACTTCCCTTATGAGGAGAGGCTGAGGGAGCTGGGTCTCTTTAGCTTGGAGGAGACTGAGGGATGACCTCATTTATGTCTATAAATATGTGAAGGGTGGGTGTCAGGAGGATGGAGCCAGGCTTTTCTCAGTGTCATCTAGTGACAGGATGAGGGGCAATGGGTGTGAGCTGGAACAGAGGAGGTTCCACATAGATATGAGAAGGAACTACTTCATAATGAGGGTGACAGAGCACTGGAACAGGCTGCCCAGGGGAGTTGTGGAGTCTCCTTCACTGGAGACATGTAAGGCCCACCTGGATATGTTCCTGTGTGACTTGGTCTAGGTGATCCTGCTGTGGCAGGGAGTTTGGACTAGATGATCTTTTGAGGTCCCTTCCAATCCCTAATGATTCTGTGATTCTGTGACTAGATGATCTCTAGAGGTCCCTTCCAACCCTTACCATTCTATCATTCAAATTACAGATCCAGTCTGTATAATGCAACATGCAGAGAGAAAAGGTTTTCTGTGCAGCCTAAGGATGAAATCAGTAGTTATAAAACCATGCCAAAACCAATGCTCAGCCATTCACTCAAGTTCTGACTGAGGCTTTTAACAACTACTCTGTGATTCTAGGAGAAGTAGGATAAGGTTATTCGTTTATCGAGAAGCAAAATAATTTAAAATTCATTTAGTGACTAATGTTCTCTATTTGCAATACCCTAAGAACAACAGTATGTGAGCTAATTTTAGCACACAGAAAGAACATTTAATTTTATCAGAAGGAAACCATGAAGAATCTAATTTATTCTCCACATGTATGTATAACCCCCATTGATATTAATAAGCGTTAAACAGCCTATGGAGAGGAAAATAGGCCCCCAGATGTGGCAAAATATTTTAAGAAAATTATCTGCATCTTTTTAATGACCACAGACCTGATTTGTTTTGCTATACCAGTGGAGAGGGGGAAAGGGCTTCATATCTAACCAGTCATGAAATGTGTCTGGCTTTCCCAAGGCTATAGGTCTGTGAGTAGTGGTAGACACACAGCACACAGTCACAGATGTGACATGGGAGGTGTCTCATCGGCTCATAAACACATCTTTCTCTGTGGTTGCCTTTTCCCAACCATAGCACAGGGCTGCCTGAAATTTTGGTGCGCTTCCCACTGGCTGCTCCTCCCAACTAGGGGTAAGAGAAGATAAATTTAGTTTAGTTCATGTGGGTTTTTTTTAATCTAAGTTTTTAATATGCTGACAGAGGTAGCTGACACGGCCAAGAAGGGCTGGGGAACAACCTTATTTGCCCCATGGTATGTTTTGCCTTAATTCTAACCTTAGTGAGTGTGGAGGGTTAGTCTTGGTTAGTAATCGGCAAGTTTCCTCAGCAAGTTTCCTCAGCCACCCACTGGCACTCTCAAAGAATTCATCCTTAACCAGTCATTCCCACTTTCTTTTCAGGATGTTTGCTTTAAGTTGTTGATCATTAGAGACTCATTCCACCTAACTCTTCTGTGAGCCCTTAACCCTCAAACCAGCACACTCTCCAATCTTTTCAGGCATTTCCTTCTGAAGATTTAAAACCACTCTGCTGTTTCTGTGGCAGACCTTTTTCCCTTATTGAGAGCACAGTGCTCGTAATGCTTTTGGGCAAAATGACTGTGGCTAAATGGGACCTCCACAGAGTCTAAAAAGGTCATCTCTTTATTGGTGTTCACTGTAGGAGTTTAACTGAATGACATCGAACTTCCTCTTCACTGCATTCCCTGGGGAACAGCCCAGGCCTGAAATCCTGCACTGTATGTTCTCTGTAGCCAAGTACTTGCAATCTTGCCCCAAGTCATCCTCAGTACATTTACAGCCCTCATTCTGTCGAGCTAGGCTCATGATGTATTAATGCTATTTACAAGCATATACTTATTTATGGCTCTTTCACATAACTTCCATCTGATTTTATCTTTAGTTTAATGTGCAGTTTTAGAATCGTATCATTGGAGGCATTCGCCTCTGATCAAATTCACTGGAATTTGCATTTCGCTCAATGTTTTTGCATGTTTCAAAATGTCAGCATAACAATGACAACAGGACCTCCAATGTTTTGTTTTCTTTTTATATCTCTGAAATGAAAGGTAGATTGAACATGGGCACTTGTATTTACTTTGCTTCTGAGTAACAGACAATAGAATCTTCAGTCCCTGATGGAAGCTCATTTGTACTCTGGATGTTTTCCTGCCCACTTAAGCTGATTTTATATAACATGCAAAACAAGTATTCAGTATTCAGTTAATTATACACCAAATGGAGGAAGCCAAAGAATTAGCTTAATCGAGCATTCTTTTTTCCTTAAAGAAATCCAACAAACTAACCCAACCAGAAAAAATACAGGGAAAAGCTATGACAGGGTGGCAGACAGGCTCCTGACTTGACTACCAATAAGACAGTCGTTCCCTTTCTGGTATGGTTGTCTAACCTCTGAAACTGATTTTAAACCAGAGACTCCACATTTATTTACTTCATCAGCCTTACTTACTTAGCAAAGTTCTGCTTATGGTACAGCCCACAAATATACATATACTTGTTCCTGTGCAATTGGATCTAAGTGATCCTGCTGTGGCGAGGGGATTGGACTAGATGAACTTTCGAGGTCCCTTGTAATCCCTAATGTTTTGTGATTCTGCGTGACACTTACAGCAAGCTATTCATGTTATATCACTTACTACATTTTCATTTAAATCCTCCCTCAATTGTGCTTTTGTCTTTGTAGGCTAAATATACCCCCCCAAAATCACAAGCAACAGGTTCATACATAGAGATTTCATCGAAGTACTGAGATTTTCACAGGAGGAGATTTTGATGATAGTTAATTTGATGCAGGTTTGGGGTTTTTTCCTGAGAATTTAGACAAGGATTTGTTGCAGGATAGAGGCAGTTTGATGTTTAACTTTTTGATAGAATACTATCACATCAAGGGGCAATGGGTGTAAGCTGGAACACAGGAGGTTCCACATCAATAAGAGAGGGAACTTCTTCATGGTGAGAGTGACAGAGCACTGGAACGGGCTGCCCAGGGTGGTTGTGGAGTCTCCTTCTCTGGAGATGTTTGAAACCCACCTGGACATGTTTCTGTGTGACTTGATCTAGGGGATCCTGCTGAGGTGGAGGGATTGGACTAGATGGTATTTCGAGGGCCCTTCCAATCCCCTAATGTTCTGTGATGCTGTGATCCCTTATGTTTTGGACAGGACACTTAAAACTACAGCAAAGGATCTCATGCAGAAGATACATGTTTGGAAAAACTGATCTAAATAATAGAGATAATCCATTATGTCACATTTGAGAATAAAGTTGAATTTACTAAAATCTAGACTTCCCCAGAGTCATGCTTCAATGCCTAAGATATACCGAACATCTTTAAGACTGTTCCCATTCTCACAAACCCATTAGTGCTCAAAATCCTATTTCTAACCTTCTTTGTGACCAAGAAATGTAAGAACAGATGTGTTGGTAAACCTGGCCTTATCTGACACCTACCCTTATGGAATGGTACTGAGCAGGTGATTGGCTGTTTCCTTGCTCAGAAGGATGTCTTTTCATTTATAAATACAACAAAAGCTTTGAGCTTTGTGGGTAGGAACATTTGTCTCCCCTGGTTTATTTCCTCCTCCCACTACTACATGAAAATGTACATTGAAATTGCCTTGTGGAATTACATTTTTTACTGTGGTACACTGTAGTTCCCAAAGCACATCACTTTTTATGATGCACGGTAGCTTAAAGGGAAAAGCAGAATCCAGTGGGGAGATGAAGGGTGAAACACTGGCCTCTTTTAAGTCAGTGAGGAAAGCTAATATTGCCTTCAGCAGAGACAAGGTTTCAGCCCAAGGATTAAGGGGCAAATATGGAGCCATATATTGATTTTAGATCTTAGGTAAAACCATAGATAAGAGAAATGCCTTCATTTGCAATCTAGGATGCTTAACATCAGTAGGCCTTTAGGAAATTGCATTACATAGCTGAATGGTATGTTGGTCCAATAACGCATCCAAAATCTCTACATAGGACCTCTGATGCTGTAAGTGAAGAAAAAAGAACCCAACTGCAAAACCATTACAGCCTGTAGGATTTCTGCTTACATATGTAATACAGAGCATCCCTATCGAGCAGATTTAAGAATAAAACCACCGAGCTTGAGGCTACCCTAGCCTATATTAATAAATTGCAAAGTACACAAAATTACATTTAGACATAATTCTATAAATAGGCAGAAAACATTTCTAAATTAAAAAGAAACCACACTGAGTTGGGAATTCTCCTCTAGTAGCTGCTCCTCTATAATTTAAAATATTTGTAGCTAATTAAGAGAATCTGGTATCACAGCTAAACGAGGGAAATATTGAGATAAATAATTCATGAACATCTGAAGTAAATAACTTTTAAATAGATATTTTGACTCATTTACTTTTTGGCAAATAAACGAATAAAGCTTTGTTTTTACAAGAGTCTGATGAAGACCATTTTCAGTTCTGTAGCTGAAATACAATTTATTTTGGACAAGTGCCGATTTAATTTCTAAAAGCTTATAACACATGGCTTAGATAACAAATCATGCAGCACCATCAGAATACATTTTGGCATCCTGGGGTGGATTAGAAAGGGGTTGGTTAGTAGATTGAAAGAGGTTCTCCTCCCCCTCTACTCTGCCTTATATGAGACCACATCTGGAATACTGTGCCCAGGTCTGGGCCCTTCTGTTCAGGAGGGAGCCAGAACTGCTTGAGAGTCCAGCATGGAGCCACAAAGATGATGAAGGGAGTGGAACATCTCCCTTAGGAGGAAAGGCTGAGGGAGCTGGGTCTCTTTAGCTTAGAAAAAAAGAGACTGAGCGGTGACCTGATTATGTTTATAAATACGTGAAAGGTGGGTGTCATGGGGATGGAGCTAGGCTCTGCTCAGTGTCATCCAAAAATAGGACAAGGCGCAATGTATGTAAGCTGGAGCATAGAAGGTTCACTACCAATCCCTAATGTTCTGTGATTCAGGATTGAACCATTGTCAAACAAATCCACTAGCACCAAGAAATGCAGTAAGGATGCTGAATAGCAAACCAATTAATTCATGAAATCTTCATAGGTTTGCATACAATTCACATACATGGGAAAAAAATGACTGAAGAGTTAAAGCAACACTTTTCTAGGCTCCACTCTTCCTTCCTTCTTAATGAAAGCATAAAGCGGAGGCTTTGGTATCACTGCATTGTCATGGTAATTCAGAAGCTGTAAATTCAAAAGGATGGCTTTACTGAAGGTTCAAGAAAGAGATCTTGAACTAAGGGGACAAGAATTTACTTAAATGTCAGTCTACATAAAAGGCCAGAGGTTAATAAAAGCAATGCATCATATGTCATGGAGCTTCACTTTAAGTATAATCTATTTTGAACGACTCTGTTTTAGTAGCAGTAGGCCCATATTTAATGTTGAGTGTGTTAATATATAGTAACATGAGAATCAGAGTTCTCAGCAGACAGTTTGCTGTTAAGTCCTTCAAAATTGTTTCTATTCTATTTTTCCACTTCTTCACTGTGATGGTGTGCTTCACCCTCCATCTACATGACCTGTACCTCCTGGAACCCAGCTTCTGAGCTAATGATGCAGTAAGGAGGCCTCTGGGTGTGACTGAGCATCCTGCTCAATATGGATTCAGGGGAAACAGATAACAGTACAACAGCCAAGGGCTAACTTGAGCAGTGAGCTCAAGTGCAAGTTTGGTATGTAACTATGAGTCAATTGTCTTACCCCTATAAACACTGCACAGCCCGAGAGCCCTTTGAGCTCTTCTGCACAGCAGCAGGCTGCACACCACACACCCCCTTAGACAGGGATGCCTGTCAAGGATTCCTAGAGATGGATAAATTCCTTGCCACAACAGATCCTCAGAAAGTGACTAATAGCTGGCAAAACTTCGAAACATAATAGTCTTTTAAATGGGAGGGTCTCCTGACAGCTTTGTCTGACCCTGTCCTCCATGCAGTAAGCAATCCACTCTACCTCATCATCAAATCTTGTTTAAAAAGTCACATTTACTGTTCAGACTTTGTTAAAGCACTGTTTTCTATCAATAAGTATATTGCTACTTCTGTCTTCCAAATTAAGTGCATAGTTCCATCTGTGACATTCACCAGCAACAAATTATGTGGAAGTGCTATGTTTTCCAGTAACTACAGAACCGAAGTTAAGAGTAGCTTTTATACAAACATGACCTGCACCCTCAAGTGTGATCGATTCTGTTCAGAAAAAGGTAGTACAGAAACAGAGAAAACTCCTCTTTTCCTACTCACGTTGGACTTTTCTGGTAACTGCTGCCTGCACCAATAAAAGGCTTCACTGTCCAAAATTATGGTAGAAAATTAGGTATCTGCTTAAATATTTACTAGCCTTGCACACTGGAAAACACACAAACAAAATGATCTTGTGTTCCAAAGAGCTTCATCACGATGTAAAGGACAATTAAACTGCAAGTACTTTTGGTTTTTAAATTCTGTTCTCTGAGGCAAAGGATTTGAAAGCTGTTGCTTGTTACTACAAAACACATGGAAGCTCAATTTCACCAGAAAATTGTTTGTACAATTTTTCTTTTTTATTGGGTCTAATGGCAGTTACACAGTTGACTCTAGGAATTTCAAAATCTTTATCAGCTCCTAAATATAGATTAGAGTGCCAATGTATAAAAAACTTTGAAAACAACCTAACAAGGGAATTCTCTGCCCCAGTGAACTCTCAATCCAAGGTTTAATTAAAATAGGATATATGAGACAGGAAGAAAGATGAAAGGACAAATAGGAGGAGTGTTCATAAATTAGTCATAGCAGCAGGTTTAGCACTAACTTGTGATGACCAGTGTATTTGCTATATGTTTTTTGCAAAGCTATTAAGACTTGATAGATGCCTCTAGTTTGTTCACCAATTAAAGGTGCAGAGCTAAAATTTACACCACATCTCAAATCTTCCTCTTTGGATTATGAGGTAAAAAGTGAAAAACAAAGGTCTCTTGAACTACACTACCACCTGATGTTGCAACCCTTATTATCCACATAATTTATTTATAGTCAAATACAGTGAGCACCTGCTGTTTATTAATATTTTGGTTTATTTTTCTTATTAAGGTATGTGTTTATATTGAGTACCATATCTGAGTATTGCAGAGACTATACAGGTTATATATTGCTTATAAAGGCCCTTCCCTTTCATAACATCAAGGAATGAATAATGCCTTTCCTCCCTTTCCAGCCAAGCAATATAAACATCAAAGGGAGGATTAGCATCTGAGGTCTTTGACAACACTAAATCTTTGTGTCATATGTCTTGCTGTCATGTGCAGAACATTTATGTTTCAATACCGATTACATAATCAAAGCAGCAGGCTCAACACCTTCACTTTCCCCTAATTTGCATAATTAATTTAAATCCCCCAAATTTTGCCAAGCTATCTATACTCACACTGAAATAACAACTGCCAGTTTTCATCCTGAAATGAATTAATTAACTAGGTTTCAAACTCCTGTCCTTTCTGCCAGGCAGAAGTTTATGGCACACAGTAAATCACTGCAGTAACAACCCAGCAGTCAGATACAGAGGATTATGCCAGATTCCATAAACATAATCTGAGATGCTGCGACTGCAAAACTGTAAGGGCCTTAAGGATTGTGCTGCAGCCATCTACAGGGCCTTGACTACTAGGAGTCACCATGAAACTTGGCTGCGGTATTGGACTGGGGAGGGCCTACAGCTAAGGAGACTCAAGGCCAGACTCTTTCAGGAATGCTCTTGAAATGTCGAATGGAGACATCAACAGGTAGAAGGCAGCAACATAAATGATTGTCTGCCTTAGATGAATTTCTTCCAGACTGAGTAAGCCAGGCCGACGCAGAGATTTATTTCACTACAGGCACTTACCTTTTTTCCCCACATCTCTACTTGTATTGCAGACCTTTTTTCTGCAGCAGGAAGCATTCTGCCAAGTCAGTAAAATGAAAGAAGTTCTAAGCAGAGGTCTTTGCCTCCACAGTGAACATACCTACTCTGTCTAAAGTTGAATGAGAGGAAACCAGGATGTTTAAATATGTGTGGAGACCTAGATACGCAACAAGTAATTTGGTCAAAAGGGAAAAATCTGGCTTCTTGAAGGAAAGCAGCGTTGTTCTGCACACTTTCCTTTATTTATTATTTCTAGGTTTTCCTCCTGCTGTCTAGGGGAAGAGTGACTTTTTGCTTACTTTTATCACATGGGAACATGAAACCCTATTCATCAGCTAACATTTGCCTTGCCTCCACAAAATCATTATGATTTAGATGTGATACTAATGCCTGTGCAGTAGGCAGGTGGCTTGCCTACCCCACAAAGCCTTTGTTTGGAAATAAAGACACAAACCATTACATAACCAGTTGGTTGGGGAACCAAGGCCAGTCCAGAGGCCACTCTGTAGCAAAAGCAGCACAGACATGTCTTCCACTGTTTGCAGCAATGGTTCCGCAAATGCAGGTCCTGATTCTGCTTATACCGACAATTTTACCAAAATACAACTTTCTGCCAGAGTTTATGTGACTGAAATTGTTCAAGTAGCTACGCATCAACAGGTTCAGAATCACACAGTGAAAGAGAGTTACTTCCAAAGTTAATGTTGCTTATTTTTTCTGCTGTGTCAAATAGCTCTTGGGCTGTAAGACTTACAAGTAGCTGTAATTTCATGGTATTTAACTCATTTTTTGTAACAGAACAAAATGTGCGTAAGCTCTAGCTTAAATAACAATCCCACCATTAAGAATAAGAGAGTGGAAAATGAGGTACAGACATAACACCCTGAGAGTTTGTAAAAACGTTTTCTATTTCTTTGGAAATCCATAGATTTCTTTGGAAACATGCAGCAATGATTTTTGTTTCCTTTACTCTTTCAGCTATTACTTTGGGCTTCACAGATCTTTAACTTCTGGAATACAGCAGCCTATTCTGCAGGCGGGTTAATGTTATTTCACAGAATCATAGACTCATTCAGGTTGGAAAAGACCCTTGGGATCATCGAGTCCAACCATCAACCCTACTCTACAAGTTCACCCCTAAACCAGGTCCCCCAACACTACAACTAAGCATCTTTTAAACTCATCCAGGGATGGGGACTGAACCACCACCCTGGGAAACCAACCTGTTTGGTTGGTTTTAAACCAGTTTAGTATCATATCACAGAGTTTCCACACGGGGTCAACCACCCCAGTTAACCCAATGTCCTGGCTGGAGCCTTGTGTGGCGCTCACGGTTAATTCCTTGTGTTTCAAGGCTTTTTTACGATAGTTGGATCACACCTTATTCTGCCTCTTAAACATCTTTTAGTCAGGAAAAAAACACAATAAATTCAACTTTGATGAATCTTGGGCAGTGGCTTTGATAGAGCAGTTGCTGCCTTTCCAATGTTGGGGTGGGTTAGGGGGGATCGTTGCTGCAGTTTTAACGTGGTTACTGGGACTCTGGAGGTCACCGGCTCGTAGCAAGGGCTGTGGAGCTCAGGCTTGTTCAGCTCACTCTATAAAAGGTCATGCAGCTCACTCTGTGTAAACACATCACAAATATTTAGTTAAAGAGGGGAAGGCTTGTGAAGAAGCAACTGGATGTTTTTTCCTTGCTCTTGTCCCGCAGAGGGTATCTGGTCTCTGCTTGTGAGGCTGTAAAATATCTGACAGGCTTCTTGGAGGGCAGTAGTTGATGTGATGGCTAAGAGTCGGTTGCCTAACCCAGCCAGCCCCAGAAACCACTAATTCAGGAGCCAGACAGCTGTCTCTGGTCCAGGGACAAGGGTTTATCCAGCAGATGTTCAGCCTCATGCCTTTGTTCTGCAGAGGATGCTGAAACACTCCGTCTTCCAGTTACAGACCACAGCTCTGCACTGACTTGGATTTTGGCCCAGATGTGACGCTGCTGGGTTCTGGGACCTAGAAGATTGTCCTGTGGCTGGGGATGGGTGCTGTGACGTGTTCGTGTGACCTAACATGCCAAATAAACTGCAGATCCAAGTTCCCCAAGCTGGAAACATCCTAAAAGCTGCAGCATGGGGGCAGTGGACTGGACCTTGTCTTGCAAGGGCTGCTGCAGGCACCTGGTTGATCACAGAATCCCAAAACATTAGGGATTGGAAGGGACCTCGAAAGATCATCCAGTCCAATCCCCCTGCCACAGCAGGATCACCTAGACCTGCTGCTGTGGCAGGGGGATTGGACTACATGATCTTTTGAGGTCCCTTCCAACCCCTAAGGATTCTATAAGTTGCACAGGAGCAAGAGCAGCTCTTAAACTGGTGGCCAGTCCTTTCCTGCTCTTTGCTCAAGAGGGTTTGTGACCACTGTCACAGCTCTGCACAATCAAAGGGTGATGGAATCACCCAACAGGTGATGGGAGCAATGAATGAGTCAGCTGGAACTGGAGACCTCGCGTGATCCAGCTGTGGCAGGAGGATTGGACTGGATGATCTTTCAAGGTCCCTTCCAATCCCTAATGTTCTGGGATTCTGTGATCAACCCCCCATGCAGTGAGCGGGGTGGCTGCTCCAGCTCTCCTCTTCCCCCTGCAGTTACTGGGACCTCACAAGCCCCTCTGTTTTGCCTTTCCCTTCGTCCTTTCCATCTGAGCCATACCCTATGTGTCCATCTCGGAGCAGAGGCACCTTGGAAGCCTCACCTTGCACCACAGGCTGTTGGGGACCCAGTGGCAGAGCAGATGTCTGAGCCCAGCCACTCCAGTTCCAGTCTGCTGCTGGTCCCAGCAGACCGTGCTTCCTAGCCATCAGCTTGGAGCTGCTCAGGCGAGGCCAGGCTGAATTCCAGCTCCTGATGGATCGTTTTCTTCCCAGCAACACAAACCACACACTTGGGCAGCTCACGGGTGGCTGGCTTTGTGGAAACTTTCTTGAGCCGGAGCGGCTCTAAAGCAGGAGGGAAATAGATATTGTGGGTAATGTTTAAAGGTGCCCGGCTGGCACCGTTAAATATTAATCCAGCTGCATTTCCTTTGTTTCGGAGCCCCTGTCCCGATGGGGAGGGCTGCGGAGCCGCAGGTGTGAGCCGCAGGGGTAGGTGAAAAATGAGCTGCTGAGCTCTGGTGACATTCCTGTCCCCTGTCCAGGGGTGACTCCATGGCCTCCCTCCCAGGTTTGCTTGTTGTGCTCGTTGCCCTCCAGGTATTTCTGCCCCAGGGGATGGAGAAATGTTTACGGTGCCCTTCGCTTCCTGCCAGGAATGTGCAGCTTGGACTGGGGCTTTTAGCCACATTGCTCCGTGCCAGGTGGTGGAGGAGGCAGAAGGGGGGAAGTTACTGCTTGCCCCACCTGCTCCTGTTTTTGCTCCTTCTTTAACCTGTTGACCCCAGTTTAATCCAATTTGAACAGAAGAAGGTTTAAGGGATTTAATCTCTTATGGTTTCACGGAATGCTTAGCGTTATGGTTCAGTGCTAAACTCGGTAGAGGAGGGTTAGTGGTTGGGCTGGATGATCTCAAGGATCTTTTCCAACCTGGATGATTCTGTGATTCTGTGATGCTATGAAATCTTGTGTCTGCTACAGAAGAGGGAATGAGTGAAGTGACACCCCTGGGCCTTGGGGGTGTAGGGGACAGCTTCGGGTTGGGTTCTCATCCATGGGCGTCTCACTACCATCCACAAGCTGCTTCTCTGTTGTGTGTGCTCAAGCTTATGAAGACAAGCTGAGAGAGTTGGGGTTGTTCAGCCTGGAGAGGAGAAGGCTCCCAGGGGGACCTTACAGTGACCTTCCAGTACCTAAAGGGGCTGTCAGAACGTTGGAGAAGACTGTTCCTAAGGGTGGGGAAGACTGTTCCCAAGGGCAGGAAACGATAGGAAGAGAGGTCATGGTTTGAAGCTGGAAAAGGGCAGAGTGAGGCTGGACAGGAGGAAGAAGTTGTTGAATCTGAGGGTGGGGGATCCTTGGAACAGGCTGCCCAGAGAGGAGTTGGAGCCATTCAAGGTCAAGGTGGATGGGGCTCTGGGCAGCTGGGTCTGGTGAGCGATGGCCCTGCTTGTTGTAGGGGGATTGGACTGGATGCCCTTTGGAAGCCCCTTCCCACCCTATGATTCTATAAGCTCTAAGATTCTAAAATCTCTGCAGTAAACACCCCCTTGCCATAAAAACAGTCTCCAGCAAAATGTTCAGAGTATCTTTTCAAGTGGAAAACTAAGGAGTTGGGGACTTGACCGGGTGGAGAGAGGAGATTCTCTCATTTTGTGGTTTTGCTCATCCTATGAGGTTGGGGGTTGGGGTTTTTTAACTTTGAACCCCAAAGCTTTGGCGTTCAACTCCAACTCTACACAAGGAAGAAGCAGCCGCTTCCCTTCTTCCCTTACAAGTCGCTGCTACTCGTTTCTATCAAATAAAAAACCCACCAAAAAAAAAGAAGCAGCCGAATGGATTTTTCCGGCGAATAGTTCATAGCGACGGATTCATCTTCGCATTGAAAGCAGGAGAGGTAAATGGCCAGATGTTTCATTTCCAAACAGGTCACAGTGCAAGAGCAGTAAACTTCTTCACGTGAAATGTCCTGCGGTCTGCGAGCGCGCGGCCCCGCTGCCAGCCCCGCGACAGCTGCATCGATCCAATCCGGAGCCGCTGCTGTCTGCTGGATCAATGAGCAGCGAAGGAAAAAGTCACTCAGTGCCCATGACACGGGCTCTGTCGTTAGGACCCATCGTGTCAAGGAGCCTGGTTTTATTAACTCTGTAATTACCTGTTAAGCCAAATCAGCCAGTTTTATTGCACATTTTCTCCTACCTGGGCGGGGACCTTTGGCTCCCTATTAGAGCTCTGGGCATCCCCTCAATTTTTCTCCTCTTCCCCTGGGGTCCCGTGTGTTATTCACCGTTGCTCAGGCTGGGAGAGTGAGGAGTTGAGCCTTTACCTACCTCTGCCCAAGAGCGGTGCTCCCCGCTGCGCCCGGCCAAGCTCCATGGTCCTTTCTGGAAGCAGCTTTCCCAGTGATCTTGGGATCAGCCCAGCCTTGGGGTCCATTGGAACAGAGCCCAAAGATGAGGAGATGAGCCTTTACCTATCTCTACCCAACAGTAGAGCTCCCCACTGTGCCTGGCTGACCTCCATGGTCCTTTCTGGAAGCAGCTTTACCCAGTGATCTTGGGATCAGCCCAGCCTTGGGGTCCCTTGGAACAGAGCCCGAGGACAAGGAGATGGTTTACTGGTTCGGAGTTGTAGGGCAGATGGTTGAACTTGATGATCTTGAAGGTCTTTTCCAACCTTGATGATTCTCTGATCCTATGATTCTGTGACAGAGTACAAGCGAAATGGGGTCATAGGAGGAAAGGGACTTCCATAGGAGGCTGCTTGCAGGGTCTTCTCCATAATCTTCACCCTGTGAGTCCAGAGAATGGAACAGGTACCTCCTCTGTGGAACAACATCAGCGCATTTTGGGGTCTCCTTGGCTTCCAAGTCAACTTATGGTTATTCAAATCTCAATATTTGTCTATTTATTAGTTCTTTTAATATTTAATTGTTATTTACTTTTATACATAAAGAATCCTTTCCCACCATTAGACCATAGTCCAGTGGGAAGTGTCGCTGGCCATGGCAGGGAGGGGTTGGAACTAGATGATCTTTAAGGCCCCTTCCAACCCAGACCATTCTGTGATCCTTTCTAACTTACTAAAGAGAACTCTGATTCCTTTTACCTTGTTTTCTTCCACTCCTGAGCAAGAGGAGGCAGTCTGAGGGCTGCTCAGCCCCACAGGAAAGCCTCTCTCTTGTATTTTTTGCAGATCCTCGAGAAATAGAGACGTGGGTAGGATGGGGATAACAGCCCCCTCGTGCTCTGGGGGACGTTAATGACTGCAAAGTGCTCCGGCGGCTCCGGCAGCGCTCTGGGCGGTAATGGAGACCAGGGAAATACATGGGAGAGAGTCATGATGTTGGTTAGCTCACTAATCCTTGCTATTAACTGTCCCCGTGGAGCTGTACCTTGGGGTCTGAGGGGGACAGATGGGGAGGGGTTGTCCGCCGGTGTAGCCTTGGAAACGACAGTTCTCGGCGAGGGCAGGTTGTTGAGTAAAAAGGGACTGTTTAAGAAATCCATCCAGGGGAATTCACCAGCTTATTATCAAGTAGAGCATCGAGAAAATCAGGTATTTTTATCGCTAATCTGTGCTCTGGGCACTCGAGAGGACAGAGGAGCTGCAGGCCGGCTGTCATTTATGGATGAGCTAATTCTTGCTGTGCTGAAATTAGATGTTAAAGCAGCCCCGGCTTATACCCAGCCTGTCTGCAGAATTCCTGTTACGGAGCCAGCTGTGCAGATCGAAAATCTGGGAGCCCGGAATTAAATTTCTCCTTTGGACCCAGGAGATTGGACCAAGGTCCTGTAAACAGCCCCTCTCCATGAAGGGCAGCCTGCACGCCGGAATTAAACGCTTGATCTTCCCCTGGGTGCTCTGCCTGGCCAAAAAACAGCCCCAAACCGACAACAAAATGAAAGACAGAGCTGAGCAAACCTTGTTAGGGAGCTGGGGGGGGTTCAGTCCAGCTGCTGAGCCAGGAGCTTTGTGGTCTGGGGCTGGGCAAAGGGGAGGAGGAAGGTAGAGACACTGCAAAGGGGTTTTGGGGAGATGGGGAATTTGAGGTCCTGGAGCTGTTGGGGACACCTACATGGACACAGCCCTGGTTGCTGTGGGTTGGGAGAAGGCTGGATGTGCCCCTCTGCTTCTTGAATGATAAATATGGAAAGGGTGGATGTCAGGAGGATGGAGCCAGGCTGTGCTCAGGGGCACCCAATGATAGGACAAGAGGCAATGGGTGTGAGCTGGAACTGAGGAGGTTCCAGATTGATCTGAGAAGGAATTCCTTCCCGATGGGGGTGACAGAGCCCTGGAAGAGGCTGCCTTGTGGAGTCTCCTTCTCTGGAGATGTTTAAAACCAACCTGGCCATGTTCCTGTATGACTGGATCTAGGGGTTTCAGCTGTGGCACGGGGATTGGACTGGATGATCTTTCGAGGTCCCTTTCGATCCCTAATGTTCTGTGATTCTGTGATTCCTCTTTTGATAGAATCAACCTTTTTTCTTGAGCTGCCTACGACAGCTCTTCCTTTGACAATGGGAGGTTGGATGATGCTTACAGAGATGGCTGAGGCTGCTTGATTCAAGAGTACCGATGGCCTTGGGTGGAAGTGTCTATAGACTCATAGTTTGGGTTGGAAGGGAATCACAGAATCACAGAACATGAGGGATTGGAAGCAGTGGGTCAGGACAGCCGGGTCAATGGTCAGACTCGATGGTCTTAAAGACCTTTTCCAACCTAAACAATTCAGTGATTTTATGAAGCAGAGCTCATTGCTCCTAAAACTCCAGAAGGTGACTCAGGGACTCTCCTGGCTGACTGTGCCGGAGGGAGGTGGTCTGTGTGGCCGAGCGGGATCAAGACTGGCCCCATATGCCCCCAGACCCTCGCTGAGAGAGGGGGGAGGCTGCAGGCAGTGCAGAGTGAGTAACCCCCTCGCTGCCCACCCTCGAGTGTTTACTCTGTGCATGTTTTAGTGCTGCTGGGGTCATTGCCACTGACCCAGGGACTAGTCTTTCTAGCACTAATGTCAAGAGACTGACACCCCTAAAAAATTAACAAACTCCCGTTTACCTACAGACGACTCCTTGTCTCGGAGGGAGGGTGGGAAAGAAGACGAGAGCGACAGAGGCAAAATGCCTGCGTGGTGACCAGGGCTGTGACTGGGGCGTGAGCTCCCTGGAAAGGGGCAAACTGTCTAAGGTTGTTTAAAGACCTCCTGCCTTAACAGTGGGATGGGAGTTTGAATCTCTCCTGATACTTCTTTCTCTAAACAAAGTTCTAACCTTGGTGGGAAGCCCCAAGTTTGGGGACAGCCCATGCTTACCCCTATCCCATGTGCTTTGGGGTGTCTCATCCCATCTCTGTGCTCTACATAGTGCTGCTGAAAGTCACTGCCTTGTGCCGGTGGGTTCTTCTTCTGAGGAAAGGCTGAGGAGCTGGGTTTCTTGAGCTTGGAAAAAAGGAGCCTGAGGGGTCACTCCTTGAATGATCAATATGGAAAGGGTGGGTGTCAGGAGGATGGAGCCAGGCTCTGCTCAGGGGCACTCAATGATAGGACAAGGGGTAGTGGGTGTGAGCTGGAACTGAGGAGGTTCCACATCAATCTGAGAAGGACCTTCTTCCTAGAGAGGGTGACAAAGCCCTGGAAGAGGCTGCCCAGGGGGGTTGTGGAGTCTCCTTCTCTGGAGGCATTTAAAACCCACCTGGCCATGTTCCTTTGCTACTGGATCTAGGGGTTCCTGCTGTGGCAGGGGGATTGGACTAGATGGTCTTTTGAGGTCCCTTCCAATCCCTAATGTTCTGTGATTCTTTAGATTTTATATCCCATAACCTCTTTGAAGTGCCGTTCCCACTCGTGGATGTGCACCCCACACAACGTGGCTCCCCCAGAACAGCCAGCCTCTCCCTCCACCATCTCTGCAGCCCCACGGCCCGGCACAGCAGCATCTTCCATGGGAGCAACAATAAGCCCCTTAATTTCTCGCCTCCTGCTATGGTCTGTGGTGACCGTTACCCTGCGCCGAGCTCCCACGCTGTGTGTTCCCAGCCCTCCCTCCCCTTCCCTGGCTTTTAATGGGTCTCCTCCTGCACACCAAAGGCTGGGAGGGGGGGGAAGGTTGCAGCAGGGCTGAGTTTGTCGAGTGCTCTCAATGGTCTGTAACGTGCAAGCAAATCTGAGCTCTAATGTAAAGCGTAATAAGCAGTTTGCAGGCTATGAATCTGCAATTAAAACAGTTATAGTTAATTTAAATAGTAGAAAATGAGGTTGATTTAATGCTTATTGATTTGGTAATGGGCACCGGCTGCATGTGACCAACCGACTCTGGGTCACGGCAGCTCCCATAAAGCCCTGACGGTGGATTCCACCCCCTACACCCACCTCTGCAGCCCCTTCTCACCCAACTCCCCAAAAGGAGATACATCCAGTCGTTAGGCACCGTGACCCTAACACCATTTAGAGGCGGCCGATAGCCATAAGGAGGGTTGCCCTGACCTCGAGGGCTTTGCAGCCAACCCTTCCCCTCCCCATGAATAGTGGCAGGTCCTTCCCTGAATACCGATGGTGGCCGCTGGCTCTCTGGCCAACAGCGCAGCTCCGAATGACGGCGTTTCCACCAGCAAAGCGATGTGGTTTTAATTGAAATTGATTTTGGACTAAGTCCCTAACTAGGAGCCATTTTTATTTTCATTTTATTTTCTTTTTTAGCAAGAAAAGAGAAATCCTTGAAGTTGAAAAATAAAGAGCAAGGAGGGAGCTGTTGGGGAAGGGTAGTGGGGGGCGAAGGAGAGAGGTCAAGCGAAGCAGAGCAGCTGCCTCGGATTTCAAGTGTCGGAGCTGAACTGGGACAGAGGAGCTCAGCTTGTGGAAGTCAGCCCCTTCCGAAGGATTTTCATCACCCCTCAAACCCCAGGTTTTTGGGGTGAGCGGAAGAGATGTGTTGAGCTGGAGTATCAAACCCACAGACCTCGTGCTACGACGTTAGCTTCTCTTTTATTAATTCCTTTTTGGCAGGGTCTTTATCAGGCTTCTTTTAATTACCAGCTCCTCAGTACCACGTGAGCACAGCGGAGTTAATTCTTGGCTTATGATGGGGTTTCGCCTGCGGGAATCAGAGCTCGGCTGTAATTTGTTAATGGAAGTTGGGATCCCTTGAAGGCGCCTCCGGGTGTTAGATCCTCACTCCCAGGTAATTTGGGTTCTGCACCTTTGGGTCATTTCCAGCCCTGTTAAAATAAATAAATGGGAGGTTTGCTGCCCCTCTCGGCTGCTCTGCAGGAGCAAAAAGGCACCGCTCAGCCTTGCAAGGGCAGCTTTGTGGGTAGCAGCGGCCGGTGCCGCCGTTTCTTTGGTGAGGTTCCTCATCTAAACGAAGCAGAAAACCAGGAATTTCATGAGTGTGGCCAAACACACCTGAATGTCCATCCTCGTGCCTTGGGCTATCCAAGGCTTTCCTGGAGAGAGGCGACAGGGAACCTCTACAAGCTATAGGATTGAGGTGCTGAAGGGACGATGGTTCATTTTGGCTGTTTTCCTCCCGTTTTAAATGTCAGGACCAGGCAGCTCAGGGAAGTGGTGGAATCACCATCCCTGGAGGTGTTTAAAAACTGAGTAGCTAGAGCACTTGAGGCCATGGCGTATGGGTTAGGGAGATACTGTGGTGAGGGCCAGACTTGATGACCCTGGAGGTCCTTTCCAGCCAGGATGATTCTATGAGGTGCCACCAGCTCATATCCAGCAGCTCTCAACTTGAGGTTGAGTCTTTCTCTGGGCTTCATTGCCACCACAAATATTTGGCTGATTGCTCCAGCACCCAGAAACCCAACAGAAACCAGTGATGAAAGCCTGCTCACAGCAAGGCTTGAGCTCTGGAGATCTTCAGCCACTAAATCACTATTAAGGAGGTTCTCTGAAGAATTGAGTCAGGCTGTTGTTTTCATCACAGTGGAAACAGGGTCTTCCATGGTGCAGCCTCCACCCAGCCCATAGTTCGCCTCAAGTCCCTCAAGGCTGTGGTTTAACCTGAAATCAGACTGTAATCAGGCAACTCCCCATCCTCAGCTAATCCCTCAAGCAGCATCTTGTTGTCCCCACAGCAGCATCGGCTCTGCCAATGGCCCAACTGGGAGTGGGGTGAGATGGATCGATCCTCTTAGAGACAGAGAGGGAATAAAGGACTGGGCTAGTTCCTGCAAGTAGACTCAAAGTGCAGTTTCAACTCGCTGTGGGTTCAAGTCAATCACAGAACATTAGGGACCTCAAAAGGTCACCTAGTCCAACCCTTCTGTCAGAGCAGGATCCCCTAGATCCAGTCACGTAGGAAGATGTCCAGGTGGGTTTGAAATCTCTCCAGAGAAGGAGACTCCACAACCCACTCCAGGCAGCCCTTCCCAGTGCTCTGTCACCCTCACCACAAAGAAGTTCCTTCTCATCTTGATATGGAACCTCCTGTGTTCCAGCTCACACCCATTGCTCCTGATGCTCTTGTTTTGCTTCTGCCTGGACAGAAAGAGTTAATTGCTGAGCTGGTCCAGAAGGGAGAAGGGGGATGAAATCTGCCACTCTGCAAACTTGGATAAAGCAGAAAAGATGCAGATGGGTGGCTCTTGCAGGAGGCATCCTGGAGCCCGGCCAGCTGCATTCTCCACATGCCGTGAGACTTAGCCTTGGGACAGATGGCGGACTCTGGAGTCACCCTGGAAAACTCGAGCGAAGAGGTTACCCTTGTAGGAGCATTCGACACACTCCTCGGCGGAGCGCAGGGGTCAGGCACGCTCTGCTGTACAGCCACCGTGCTAGAGAAAACAACCAGGCAGCAGCCGCCTGCGAAGTGTCAGGGGCTGTGGGAAGCAGCTTAGAAAAGAAATAGTTAAAGGCCCCCAGAAGGTCGAGCAGGCTGGAGGCATCCGAGCGATTCCCTCTGCTTCCTCTTAACAGGAATCGGGATGTTCCCTGTGAGCAACACGAGCTGCTGGTGGGGAAGGTTGATGGGGGGAAGAAATGGGCTGAGTGGTTGCATTTCAGCTGCAGAGTCCTTAGATCTGGGGAAATGAGAGAGTCGTGAGGTTTCACCCCCCCAGGGCACTTGGCTCTGCCCTGACTGGGCTGGTTCCAGCAGGAGAAGTGGGGCTGCAAGAGTGACATTGAGGCTCCAGCACCCAGTGCCAGCTTGTGGAAAGTCAAGCAGATGTTTCCTCATTTAGCTCAGCATAGCTTGTCCCTCCTCCCGAGGGAGAAATGAAAATGGCTTTGGGACAGGCAGGGCTCTCCCTGCTGAAGCCACTGAATGAAAATGGACTTGAAAAGCTTTAAATTTGATTTCTTATTCGCCCCCCTGTGTTGTCGCTCAGCAGCTGCTATTTCTGTACCTGTTTAGATGGGGGAAACCATCTGAAATCATCTAAATCATCTGTATTTCTGTACTTGTGCTATTTATATGGGAGGAATCATCTAAAATCATCTAAATCATCTGTAATTCTGTACTTTTGCTATTTAGATGGGAGAAATCATCTAAAATCAGCTAAATCATCTGTATTTCAGAACTGGTGCTATTTAGATGGGAGGAATCACCTTTTGGGGGCAGAGGGGCAGCAAATCCCTCTCCAGGCTTCCCCTTCCCCTTCTCAACTCTTTGTAGTTTTGTGTTAATTTTGCTAGAGCCTCTTGAAGCTACTGGTTCAGGTAGAGGAAATGGCTGATCCCAGTCTATTTGTCGCGAATTGTGGGGTTTATTCTCTTCCATCTGGAAGTCTTGGAGCACTTCATGGATGCTCTTTGTGCTGAACCTGATGGAGGAGGATTAATTGTCACCACAGAACCACAGAACATTAGGAATTGGAAGGGACCTCCAAAGATCATCCAGTCCAATCCCCCTGCCACAGCAGGAGCCCCTAGATCCAGTCATTAGGGATTGGAAGGGACCTCCAAAGATCATCCAGTCCAATCCCTCTGCCACTGAAAACCACATCTGGAATCTTGTGTCCAGCTCTGGGCCCCTCAGTTCCAGGAGGACACAGAACTGCTAGAGAGAGCCCAGCGCAGAGACGCAGAGATGATGAAAGGAAGGGAGCATCTCCCTGCTGAGGGAGCTGGGGCTCCTGAGCTTGGAGAAAAGGAGCCTGAGGGGTGACCCGAGCAATGTTGATCAGTATGTGAAGGGTGGGTGTCAGGAGGATGGAGCCAGGCTACTCTCAGCAGCATCTAATGATAAGACAAGGGGCGATAGGTGTGAGCTGGAACAGAGGAGGTTCCACATCAGTGTTCAAAGGAACTTCGTCATGGTGAGGCTGACAGAGCCCTGGAAGGGGCTGCCCAGGGGAGTTGTGGAGTCTCCTCCTCTGGAGACATTTCAAACCCGCCTGGCCGTGTTCCTGTGTGACTGGCTCCAGGGGATCCTGCTGTGGCAGGGGGATTGGACTGGATGATTTTTCGAGGTCCCTTCCCATCGCTAACGTTCTGTGATTCTGCAGTAGCAGCCCCCGAAATGGAGAGCCCAGGGCTTACTGGGTGACATCTGACGAAGCTTCTTTTCCTTTTCAGGAAGTGTGGACAACTGTGTGAGAGCATCATGGTGGCCTTTAAAGGAGTCTGGACTCAGCCCTTCTGGAAAGCCGTTTCAGCAGAGTTCTTGGCCATGCTCATTTTTGTGCTCCTCAGCCTTGGCTCCACGATCAACTGGGGTGGAGCAGAGAAGCCCCTGCCTGTTGACATGGTCCTTATCTCCCTGTGTTTCGGTCTCAGCATCGCGACCATGGTGCAGTGCTTCGGACACATCAGCGGAGGCCACATTAACCCTGCGGTGACCGTGGCCATGGTCTGCACGAGGAAGATCAGCCTCGCCAAGTCTGTCTTCTACATCCTTGCCCAGTGCCTGGGCGCCATCGTGGGCGCAGGCATCCTTTACCTGGTCACTCCGCCGAGCGTGGTGGGAGGCCTGGGAGTCACTGCGGTAATCACTGCTCCGTGGGGGCAGCTCGTAGAGTAGGATTGATGGGTGGACTCGATGATCTCAAGAGCCTTTTCCAACCCGTATGATTCTGTGATGCCTCCCGCTCGCGTGCTCTGGGCTCGCTACGAGGTCAAGGGCACCGCAGCGGGTGTCGTGCAGAGTAAAGGCAGTGCGAGCAGAGATGTTGAGAGCTTCCTGCTTTATTTACAGCCCCTACACAGACCTTACATCCCTCCTTAGGATGGTTTTATGTCTGTAGCTGTTCCCTTCCCTAGATGGAAATGGCAGCAGGTAGTCTTGATCCACGCACCGCATTTCACCAACACACGCGTGTGAGATTCCAGTTCTACGTGGGCTGAGGGAGTGGGATTCATCCTCTGCCGTGACGATGAGGACTGAGAAAACATCAGCGTGGACCGACACGCTTCCCACACAGATTGGTGCCTTTGAGTTTGTTCTGAGCTAACAAGGGCTGCCGTCCGTCAGCCCCCCTGGTCGCAGGGCTGATTAAAAGTGCTCTCGAGCCGCCGCGCGCTGCTGAATTTTTAATTGGAATTGAAATTAATTAAACCAGGGCTAATTAATGAATTTATAATTGAATAGCAAATCACAGTGCTCCCAAGGAAGGGGATGTGGATGGTGGTGGGGAAGGGCAGCGGTTGCAAATCCCTGGGCGATGACAAACTCCGTGGCTGCCGTCCGACTTCGGAGCTCCTGCTGGACGTTCCCGTTAAGCCTCCTGTGCTCTCAGTCCAGCAGTAATTTTCTGTGGCTCTCAGAATTAAAATCCAATTTACAAAGGGACAAAACCTGGTGGGGGAGCTGCTCTACCTATCGTTTCTCCCACGGGAAGTCCCTTTCGCTGAGATGCTGTTTGCGTACTGGGGTGATTTGCAGCGTCGCCACGGGTTCACCTCCGATGTTTCTCTCCCTTCTTCCAGGTGCACGGGGATCTTTCCGCTGGCCACGGGCTCCTGGTGGAGCTGATAATTACCTTCCAGCTGGTGTTCACCATCTTTGCCAGCTGCGACTCCAAGCGAAGCGATGTCACCGGGTCAGTCGCTTTAGCAATTGGATTGTCTGTTGCTATTGGACATTTGTTTGCTGTAAGTCAATGGCTTCTCTTGGAACAAATAGACCCCTTCAGGAGTCAAATCGTAGAACCACAGGCTGGCTCAGGGTGGAAGGGACCTCGGAGCCCATCTACGTCAACCCCCCCATTGCCATGGGCAGCTACACCTCTCAGCCAGACTTGGTTGCTCAAGGCTGCATCCAGCCTGGCCTTGAGCACCTCCACCCTTGCACTGAAGAACAACTTCTTCAGTTCTAGTCTGAACCTCCTCTCCTTCAGTTTCAAACCATTTCCCCTTGTCCTAAAGCTCATTGGGAAAAGCCCCTCTTCAGCCTTCCTATAGGTTCCCTTCCAGTACTATAAAGTCCCTCTTAAGCCTTCTCTTCCCTAGGCTGAATGACCCCAACTCCCTCAGCCTATAGACTACTTCAGAAGCAAATGAAGTCTTGTGTGACCTTCGTAGCTGCTCTGTTATTACCATTATATTTAGTTATTGATTTATGGAACTTTATGAATCCACACCAAAACCCTTTGGAGTAGCAGGAGGGTCCCTTGGGGTTGGGTGTTGCGTCAGAGGTTTTCTCCCTGTTTATGAGACAGAGTTGGACTTGGACTCCAAACTGGAGTATCCCTGTGGCACAAGGACTAGCAGCAACTGACTAACAACCTTCAATTCTAGATAATAACAGGTAGCATTTTGTCTCTGCCTTAGATCAATTACACTGGGGCCAGTATGAACCCTGCTCGATCCTTTGGACCTGCTGTCATCATGGGGAGATGGGAAAACCAATGGGTAACTCTGCTTTCCTGCTTCCTTCACCAGAGCAACGGACAGCTGTGAGGACGTTTCATACATCGTTGGCGTTTAGCTCCCTGTCCCAGTATGTCCCGTAGAGCCCAGCACTGGGGAAGGCAGGCGCTGACCAGCCGTCAGCTCTGGTGCTGTTCAGGGGCTGTTTTGTGGAGGGAGAAGCTGGGGTGGAAAGGAGATGATAGAAAAGGTTCCAAAGCAGCAAAGCAATCCATCAGGAATGAAAGAGTTGAACTGCTAGAAAGAAGAAGCCTCCAGAGCAGATTGCAGCCCCCCACTGGCCATGCTGCTGTGGAATCACAGCATCCCAGAACATTAAGGATGGGAAGGGACCCCAAAAGGTGATCCCCTCCAATCCCCCTGCCACAGCAGGATCCCCTAGATCCAGTCACACAAGAACATGGCCAGGTGGGTTTTAAAACGATCTCAGAGTTCTTTTCCAGTCTCAAGAATTCAGTGATTCTTGATGTTTGCTCCTAAGAGCTGGGCCAGGTCATTCTGCAGAAGCTTTCTAGGTGATGTCTGTAGGGACCTGTTTCTCCCTGAGTCTCCATCTTCTTTGTTTGCTCTAGAGCTTGATGTCTTTGTTTTCTCGCCTCTCTGTCGGCAGGTATATTGGGTGGGACCGATAATAGGAGCCGTCCTCGCCGGAGCTCTGTACGAGTACGTCTACTGCCCAGACGTTGAGCTCAAGCGCCGCTTCAAGGACGTCTTCAGCAAGGCCACCCAGCCATCCAAAGGGAAGTACATCGAGGTGGACGACAGCAGGAGCCACGTTGAGACCGACGACCTCATCCTGAAGCCTGGCATAGTTCACGTGATCGATATCGACAGGGGCGAGGACAAGAAGGGACGAGATCCATCCAGCGAGGTGTTGTCTTCCGTATGACTAGCAAGAAGCACTGAAAGCAGAGAGGAGCCTGCTAGCACGTCCACAGAGATCCTTCCACCTATTAAAGAAACAGATCTTCTCTAGCCTGAGCATCTCCCACTTCTTAAAAGGTGTGGCGTGGGGCACTGCTCCATAGCGGTGTCACCAAACCATACCCCTGCTCGGCTGGAAGACGATTAGGACTTGCTCTAATTAGGATTCCCCAAATTCAAGAGTTGATCCTAGTATTTTCCTTCCCTTCTTTCTGGAGCAGCCCCACAATTGGGAAAAGGAAGAGATGGGAGCGCTCTCCTTTCATCATCAGTCAACATTGAGGTAGAGATGTTAAACAGTCCCATTGATGGTTCAAGCTCATTGGGAAATGCCTGTAGACATGAAGATTGTTCTTCTGCCGGTTGGCTCTTGCCAGCTCTGGTTAGGACATCTTACCCGTTGTGAATCTTCTGCGAGGTCCAGGGACAGCACCAACGGCGTTTAGCAGTTGTGTCCCCATCAGGCAAAGGAGTTTCCACTGCTGTCCATCCCTATGGCCTTGTGAACTACCTCTGAAAACAAAAAGACACTTGTAAGTGGCTTCAAAAGCCACTCCAAATTCTATCGACCCACCACACTGTCCCTCACACATCCATGACCTTCATCCATTGCTAAGAGTCAACCAACTGAAACGGAACCTCCAAGTCTACTGTAACGAGGCTGCAAAACATTGGACTGTACTTCTCGCTCCCCTCTTGTCGCCATCTGTCTGCTGAACCATCCTCCTGGGGGTTGGCTACCGACCGTTGGGGTCAGCAGGCTCTCAAGGTCGTGCGAAGAACGCGAAGGCTCTCCTGTTCCTCCACAAGTCGGATGAGAGATCTCTGAAGAAGAAGGTGGCCTGTCTGTTTTCAGTGCACTTGCTCAAACCAACCTTCCCGCGCTACTTCACGGCAACTAAAGGTTTAAATTACTCACCTGCTTCCTTACCACGTGGTTGAGATACCGGGGTTGGGTGGGGGGTTAATTTATTAGTCGTGTAGAAGGTTTTTAACTTTTAACTGTTGAAACACTGATTGGGAACTGGGGTGGGGAGGTTATAGCAGATGATAAAACTACGACTGTTGCTTCTGGCTTTTCGTTGTAGCTGATGCCTGGCTGCTTGAGCAGGACCTGTGCACGTCCTGGTGTTCCTCCAGTTCCTAATGGCAGCCCTGCAGAAGGGTCTTCAGGAGCACAACACAAGCTCTTGCGGGGATTCTGCTGGGGAAAGGGATCAGGATGTGTTCAGTCATCGGTCTGTCTCTTCTAGAAGTGTTTGGCAGACCTCATCGCCCCAGCTCAGTGGTTCTGAGGGGCTGGTACTAACTGGCTGCTTGTTGTTTCCGATGAGTAGCCTGGAGTTCTACAGCGTGCAGCTGCAGGGCAGTCAGCGCGGGCTGGTTTTACTGGGATTGCTTAGGGTTTGCTCTGGGATTGAGAAGTTTCTCCTGCCTGTTCAGCATCAAGAGGAAAAATAGCATCGGTCTTAAAATCATTAGGGATGGGAAGGGACCTCCAAAAATCATCCAGTCCAACCCCCCTGCCAGAGCAGGATCCCCTGGATGCAGTCGCACAGGAACATATCCAGCTGGGTTTTAAATGTCTCCAGAGAAGAAGACTCCACAACTCCTCTTGGCAGCCCCTTCCAGGATTCCATCACCCTCACTGGTAGGAAGCTCCTTCTGATATTTATATGGAACCTATGTTCCAGCTCACACCCACCGACCCTTGTCTCCTGACTGTGGGCTGTAACAGCCTTGTCTACTCTTTGCCAGAGTCTACATGCAGCCTTTGTTAAGGGTTGTGGAGTCTCCTTCTCTGGAGAGTTTCAAACCCACCTGGCCATGTTCCTGTGCTACTGGATCTAGAGGATCCTGCTGTGGCAGGGGGATGGGACTGGATGGTCTTCCGAGGTCCCTTCCAATCCCTAATGTTCTGTGATCCCTCGTGCTACCCAGTGACAGCCCTGCTCTCCACACCTCAGCCTTTCCACCAGCCACTCCCCATCACGTACCAGTAAAACCACTGGTATTTGTCCTTAGCTGTGCCCTCGCAGCGCTCAAGGACATGGGCACGGCTGGGGACCTGCACGGGATGCTGTTAACCTGCAGATAGGAGCTCAATCCCACAGCAAGGACTGGTTTTCCTGGGTCAGGGCCAGAATGGAGTGGTGTTCAGAGCCCTGCATCCCTCTGATGGGTAAAGCTCACACTCAGAAGATTGAATGAGCAAGATAAAAACAGGGAGGGGGGGGGGTGTGTTTCTCTTTCTCACTGCTTTTGTTAAAAGGATGCTTTGATTAAAGCTTCTGTGTGGCTTCAGCAGGCAAAGCAGCATCCATGCAGCACCGGTGGGGCTTTCAGCTGAGGTTTGGGTCTTCTAAACAGGCAGATGCTCCTCAGCTGCTCTTCAGTCGTGAGTTTCACATGGCACTGTGTGCTTAAACAAGAAGCTGTGAGCTGGTTTGTGCTTGAGGGTCCTTTACACAGCTGGCTCTTGGTGCTGCTTCTCCTCATCCGGGGGTTGAATCAGCAGCTCCTGGCTCTGCTGCTGAGCTGGGCACAACCCGAGCCCAGCGGCGGCCACCTCCAGTCCTGCTTTTGTGTGCCCAGCTCTGAGGAGCAGTCCCAGGAGCACTCCTTGCTCATGTTGGTAAAACACTGGCCTGTAAAGATGAGGAGAACGAAGGGAAACTGAACTAGAGGCCACTAGACAGCAAAGGCTGCTGCTGCTCACTGGGCATCAGTAGGAAAGTGGATGGGGTGGGTCTGCTCCTGCTTCCACAGAACGAGGCTCTCAGACTGTTTGTGGGGCCCTGATGGCTTCTCGTGTGCAGTTCCCTCTGCTCTTCCCTAAGGCAGAGTCTTTCAGCCAGGAAGGAGAACCTTTGGACTGGAGATCTATGACCCACCCTACAGAAAATCCCTTGCAGTGGTCGTCGTCACCGATGGCTCAGCCCCGCTGCAGGAGACCACCGTCGTGCAAGGGGATGTCCCTCTTGGGCACCAAAGGACTCAGCTCTGCCCTGTAGGTCCAGGTCACCTTGCAGTGGTGTCATCACTGTTCAGCAGTAACGTTTGGGTCAACAAGGGCTTCAGATCAGGGGATTGGACTGGGTGGTCTTTTGAGGTCCCTTCCCATCCCTAATGCTCTGTGGTTCCCTTTCTGTAGGGTCATAGGACAGTTCTTAGCCCATAAGGGAGCTCTGTTTAAGGTGCCTTTGGCTCATCTTCACTCTGTTTAAGGTGCCTTTGGCTCGTCTTTGTTCTGTTTAAGGTGCCCTTGGTTCATCTTCGCTCTATCTGAGGTGCCTTTTGCTCATCTTCAGTTGATTTAAGGTGCCTTTGACTTGTCTTCACCCTATTTAAGGTGCCCTTGGCTCATCTTCGGTTGATTTAAGGTGCCTTTGACTCGTCTTCACCCTATTTAAGGTGCCCTTGGCTCATCTTCCCCGCTGCACACCTATAGACCGAAGCTGTTTGACCAAGACGCCAAAGGAAAAGGCTGTTTCTTGAGCTGCTTCTGGCTTAGAAGAAATGTAGAGCACGGAAGGCATTTGTTTTGCCCTGTTGAGAAGCTTTCGGCAATCCCCTAAGTGTGGTGTGGTTCTTACTTGTGGTCCATTTCCTCTGCCTGCCCCCGCCAAGAAGACTTTCTCTCGCTAATCTGCTGCCTGAAATGCTCTTTGTTCAGGAAAGCAAGTCTCTTTCTGTTGTAATCAGGGCTAGGAATTCAGCTCCAGGGTCACTCTTGGTGCTGCAGAGTTCACTGACCACATTTGGCTGCCGGCAGTGCTAGCTCTGGCCCCTTTACACAGATCAATGCCAGGCTAACCCCGTTTATTGCTACTAGTGAGTCCAAACTCTGCTTCTCCTGTTTAATCTAGTTCAACATAGATGTAATGCAAACAAGCGGCAGCGCGGAACGAGAGCCACGAGAAGAGGAGCAAGAAAAGAACCCCCCTGCCCAGGGATATTTTGGATTAAAAATTGTGGTGCTGGGCATCAGATACGGGGAGACAAGGGAGTACAAGGGAGATATTGAGGTGCTGGAGTGCAGGAGAGTACAAGGGAGATATTGAGGTGCTGGAGCAAGTGCAGAGGATGGCAACGAAGCTGGGGAAGGGCTGGGAGAATGACCTGTGTGACATGGGATGTGCAGCACACGCTGGTTCTTGGGTGGATTGTAGCTCATCATTGGTCTAGGTGATCCTGCTGTGGCAGGGTGATGGGACTGGATGATCTTTTGAGGTCCCTTCCAATCCATAATGACTGGATGTAGGGGATCCTGCTGTGGCAGGGTGATGGGACTGGATGATCTTTGGAGGTCCCTTCCAATCCCTAATGACTGGATCTAGGGAATCCTGCCGTGGCAGGGGGATTGGGCTGGGTGATCTTTCGAGGTCCCTCCCAGTCCCTAATGTACTTTGATTCTGTGACTCTTTTATGAGGTGCACATGCACTACAACACACGCAGCTGTGATCACAAGGAATCACTTCCCACTACAGAACTGCACATTAAATGAAGTGTTTAAAGAAGAATCCAACCAGTTTGGCTCCAACACCACTGGCAGATGCTCTGCCTTCAGTGCTGGTTTCACCTGCAAGAGGCAGAAGACTCAGCACCGCTCCTGCTCTCACCTGTCTTCTGTCTGCTTGGAGCGGAGGAGGAGGAGGTCGAGCACAGTCCCGATACAACATTCGCAACCTTTCACACTGCATTTCCACCACAAGGAGCCTCTCCCCTGTAACAACAAAGCATCTCATGAGGGTCCAAGCAAAGCCAGTTGCTCTGTCTCAATGCCAACAGATAGAAGCAACAATGTTCTGGCCTCAACTTTATGATTAAAGTTTAAAACGGTTTAGCCTGAGCGTTAACTCCTCTGATGGTGGCATCACAGCAGCTCTGACAAGCAGCTCTCCTGTACCAACTGTCAAACTCTTAAGCAGCTGGAGGACAAACCACTGAGACCGGTTTAAAAGCCGTTAAGCTGAGCTCAATAGGAGAAAGCAGCTGTGCGAAGGCGCTGAATACCCACCGGGGCTGCACTCCTGCGCTACCAAATTAAGGACTTCCACAGCGGCTGGACACTGCTGAATGAATTCTTCACAGAACGAGCTGTCTTCCAACAGCTGAGCCATCACCAGGCATGCTCTTCATGCAGAAAGGAGACAAATGAGAGCGTTACAGAAGCACACGCTGGATTCCAAACCGTCTTTACACGCACTGAATTCAAGACCAGTTTAAAAGGGAGCACAGTGCAGCTGCTATTTCTGTGTCTGGTTGCTGAGTGCTTCCATGGTAAGAGCAGCAGCTTCCCTTTGATTCAGAACATTTATATGAAGCATTTGTCCAAGAATTTTTCGGTGCTACAGGGAGAACTTAATATTTGGGGATAGTTTTAACAACATCCAGATACTGAATGGGCTTAAGGAAGCAAACGAGGATTGCTGTCCCTTGCTGTCACCTGTCAATACCCAGAGAGGAAAGAAAATGAGAGACAGAGCCCTGGAACGGGCTGCACAGAGGGGTTGTGGAGTCTACTTCTCTGGAGACATTTCAAACCCGCCTGGCTCTGCGACTGGATCTAGGGGATCCTGCTCTGGCAGGGGGATGAGACTGGATGATCTTTGGAGGTCCCTTCCAACCCCTAATGACTGGATCTAGGGGATCCTGCTGTGCCAGGGAGATTGGGCTGGATGATCTTTTGAGGTCCCTTCCCATCCCTAATGTTCTGTGGATCTGCAAACCCACACAATTTCCCCCAATATTCACACACAGCATCGAAACAGCCTGAGGGGCTGCACAGAACCCAGCGACTCACCTGGTTCTTATTTCAGCAAGAAGCCGGACCACTGCCATTACTGGAGTTGAGCCATCTCCTGTTGCAGGAAGTGAGGTGTGAATAGATAGACTTCCCTCCTGAGGGAGCAACATGGACTGGACTGCCTGTACTACCTTCTCAGTAATGGACAGTTTATGAAGAGGCAATGCCTGATGGTGGGGGGGCACGGTAAAAAGTTAAATTCAAGTCGTTAGTTTCTAAGAAATGAGGGTGTTTTAATTACCTGGAGTTAATTCTCAGTTTATACTCATCACAAAACCCCCCAACCCC
>JAOXOE010000863.1:2032662-2053508 GCA_028565055.1 Phoeniculus purpureus
GGCAGCCACAACTGCCTGGGGCAACCTGTTCCAGCATCTCCCCACCCTCACAGCAAAGAATTGGTTCCTCATGTCCAACCTCAGCCTCCTCTCCTCAAGTCTGGAACACTTTCCCCTTGTCCTCTGGCTACCACCTGTGTCTAACACCCTTCCCCAGCTTTCTTGTAGCCCCCTTCAGAGACTGGAAAGTTGCTCTAAGGTCACCTGGGAGCCTCCTCTCCTCCAGGCTGAACAACCCCACCTTGCTCAGCCTGTCCTCAGAGGGGACATGCTCCAGCCCTCTGAGCACTGGAGCTGCTCTCCTCTGGACCCCTTCCAGGAGCTCTGTGTCCTTCTGATGCTGGGGACTCCAGAGCTGTTATTTCTATATTAAATATCCTGAATAGTCAATTGAAGGCATTTTATAAAGTTGATGTGAAAAAATGTTTGCTGTGAGGAGTAACTGGACTGTTGGACTTGAGCTTAAACCTCCTGCAAAGCCACAGAACCAACTACTGTCTAAGTGTGGGTTCGTTAAAGGCAGAACAAGCCTGTCGGTTCCTACTGGCTTAAGTGGGAACAAACATCAGAGCTGGCCTCAGGGTCTGTGTTTGGGGAACGGGCCAAGCTGACGAAGCTCTTTCTGGGTTTCCTTCTCCTCCTCTGTGTGAGAACAGGTGTAATTCTCAGTCTGTTGGCACACACTGGACTTGGGGTCCTGGTGAGGCCACGTGTGTCCAGTTGTGGGCCCCTCAGTTCCAGGAGGACGCAGAGCTGCTGGAGAGAGCCAAGTGCAGAGCCACAGGGATGATGGAGGGAGGGGAGCATCTCCCTGCTAAGGAAAGGCTGAGGGAGCTGGAGAGGAGGAGACTGAGGGGTGACCCCATGAATGTTGATCAGTATGTGAAGCGTGGGTGTCAGGAGGATGGAGCCAGGCTCTGCTCAGGGGCACCCAGTGACAGGCCAGTGGGTGTGAGCTGGAACAGGAGGTTCCACATCAATATGAGAAGGACCTTCTTGCCAGTGAGGGTGCCAGAGCCCTGGCAGGGGCTGTCCAGGGGCATTGTGGAGTCTCCTTCTCTGGAGAGGTTTAAAATCCACCTGGCCATGTTCCTGTGAGACTGGATCTAGGGGATCCTGCTGCGGCAGGGGGATGGGACTGGTTGGTCTTTTGAGGTCCCTTCCAACCCCTAATGTTCTGTGATTCTGTTACTGGACTGGCTGATATTTCGAGGTCCCTTCCAACCCCTAATGTTCTGTGATTCAGTTACTGGACTGGCTGATCTTCTGAGGTCCCTTGCAGCCCCTGATGTCCTGTGACACTGTGATTTCCGTGGGTGCCTCTCCAGACAAGTAGTTTATTCAAGGTTTTCATGCTGCCAGTGGCAGGTGTTAGATCTTTACTCTTTCATCTCCCATAAAACCAAGACCCTCTTCCTCTGCCTCACTCCCCGTTTCTTTGAGTCTAAACCAACTTGCATTCCCTGCTTAAGCCTTTCCAGAGTGCAAATGATCAAAGCACGAGATTAAAGACACATCCTGCCCCGATGAGATTAGAATTTGTGACTGTTTCCTTATGCTGAGGAATTAAAATAATGAAGAAAAAATGAAGTAGAAGCATCTTTTTGGGGTCTATTTTTTTTTGGGTGGGGGGGGTTTCCTCTCCCCCAACTCCTCCTCCTTTAAATTTGATCGGGGTGATGCTAACCTGGGGTTTTGCTGGTCCAGGAGGAAATGGAGCTGAATTCTACATTTTTTTTTGTAAACCATTTTCCTGTATTAAAAATGACAGAGGTTAGAAACAAAGCTCTTGCACTCTTATTGAACTGGAATTAGAAGTGACAGAAAATCATTTTGGCCCTAGTGCAGTAAATGTTATCACTAAAACATGTTCAGGGGAGATTAGGACAGTCTCTCAAGCACAGGAGACAAAAGTTCACCGGAGTGATGCCGGGCTGCTTCGGGCTTCATTTTTCTTGCTGTCCTTGTCTTTTTAGGAGACAAAAAACCTACTTGAACTCTCAGGGCTTTGGGGATTTTGGGGGGGGAATGGGAGGTACCCCTGGCAGAGCAGAGGTTGAGCCGAGGGAGGATGAGTTTCTTCAGTCACAAGCAAACGTTGAGCAGCGGGTTAATGCCGGCTGGAAACAAAAGGCTGGAGCTGCTGCTGTGGTTCCCCTGACCTTGGGCGAGTGATGTCACTTCTCTGGGCTTCAGAGATAAGATGTAGCTGCCAGGGGATGAGGAGAAAAAGAGTTGTTTAAAAAAAACAGAGAAAGAAACAAAAAGAAGGGGAGGGGGGGACCACTGCCAAGAGCATCCACGAGCCCGGAGGAATCTGTAGCCTTGTCTGCCTACAAAGCCCAGGGGTGACTCTTTCCAATCTCCTACAGCTGCTACTTATCACCCAGCCCCCCTCTCCCAGGAAAGTTTCTTCTAGCTGCACAGTTTTCATCTTTGGGGGGGTGTTTGGTTTTTTTTGGAGGGGGGTTGTGTGCCTCCGAAGCCGACTAAATATGAAGCCCCTAATCGGAATTCTGCGGTTGTTTTCTAATTAATCTGTGCCAGGAGCTGCAATGTTTGTGTTAAGTCATTTTCTTCACAAGAGCCTTTAATGAGGAAGCGAATGGATTGGGTTTTGTTTTGTTGATGTACTGGATTGTTGCCACCGGTGCCCAGAGACCGACCCTTTGGTGCACATCTTGCCTGTGGATGGGCCACTGTGGCTTATGCCCAGTCCTTGGTCCCTTTCCAAAACTCACCAGGGCTGATCCCTTATTGAAACGACTCCGATGTCAACCCGGGTTGTGCTCAAAGCATGAAGGGTGAAGTCATGGGAGGGAAGGTTAGAGATGAGGTGAGGAAGAGTCAGGTAATAGACTCGCAGAAGGATTTGGGTTAGAATGGACTTTAAAGCAGCTCAGAGAGGCTGTGGCTGCCCCCCTGCTGGAGTTGTTCACAGCCAGGTTGGATGGAGCCAGGCTCTGCTCAGTGTCATCTAGTGATAGGACGAGGAGCAATGGGTGTGAGCCGGAACAGAGGAGGGTTCCACATCAAGTTGAGGAGGACCTTCTTCATGGTGAGGGTGCCAGAGCCCTGGCAGGGGCTGCCTAGCGGGGGTTGTGGAGTCTCCTTCTCTGGAGACATTTAAAACCCACCTGGCCATGTTCCTGTGTGCCTTGGTCTAGGGGATCCTGCTGTGGCAGGGGGATGGGACTGAATGATCCTTCCCAATCCCTGATGTTCTGTGATTCTGTGGATGAGGCATTGAGCAATCAAGTCTGGTTGAGCAGCACCACTGCCCATGGCAGGGGGTTGGAGTAGATGATCTCTAAGGTCCCTTCCAACCTGAGTCAGTCTGATTTAAAGGCTTTTAGCCAAGATTGTAAATCAAAAGGTGATATAAACCCTTTGATTTGGAAAGAGGGAGCTGATAGAAGCTCTTCTGATGCAGAGACAGTGGGAGCCTTTGAGGGTTTTCAAGAGGAGGAGGTATGAAGAAGGTTCCTTGGGTAGCAGGTGATGTCTCAGGGGCCAGCACACCTCTGTAGGACTCGCAGTTCCTCTTGGGGCTTCTTGTGTAAAATGAGTGGTGACTATTTGCTGGGTTCCTGGCAGTGCTCCTGGTGGGATTCTACTACCTGTTGCTTGTTTGTCAGGTTGGAAGAAGTCACTAGGAGAGTGATGTCATGCTTATGGCTGTCTTTTTTCTGTTGTTTTTGTGTCTTTTAGGTGCCACTTGAAACTTCTGGTCCGAGGTGAGTGCAAGCCAGGGCAAGGAGGGGTGAGTTCCTGCTGCTGTGACCTTGGGAATGGGGAAGGGTTGGATATGAGGTGTCTTCTATGCAAAATCAACAAGGAGAAGGGCTTAAACCAAGCCTATAGCTGTGTGTGGCTGTTCTTAGGGTTTGAAAGAGCCAGTGGTGGGGGCTATAGTAAGGCTTGGGGTTAGTCATCCTTCACTGGAGATGTTTAAGACCCGCCTGGATGTGTTCCTGCGTGACTTGGTCTAGGTGATCCTGCTGTGGCAGGGGGATTGGACTAGATGATCTTCCGAGGTCCCTTCCAATCCCCAATGATTCTATGATCTTTCTGAGCAGCACAAGTCCATTTCTTCTTATCCTTACACAAATCTCTGTGGTGCTGACATAAATGTGTTGCCTTGGAGGAGCCAGGAACTTTTCCTGTGAAAACTTCTGTCTCCAGAAAGGGCAGTAGATTCCCATGGGCCATTGACTTGAGGGCAAAGCCTGCTGGATAACCTTCAGCAAGTTTCCTCCAGCCTCATTGCTTCATGTTAACCCGAACTTGAAACGGAATCAACCTCCAGGTGTAGACAAATGGTTGGGCTGTAAATTTTTTCAGGACCGTGACCATCTCTTGTTGTGTCTGTTAACAAGCTGGGAGATTCTCATTGGGACTTTGATCTTCATTTCCACAACAATGGGGGCGATGATTTAAACTTTCCAGGGTGCCTGCGGGGTCACAAGCCGTGTCGGGGGGATACTTCTGCGTGTTTGGGGTAATGATGGATATGGATTTGCTCAGAGCTGACCCAGAGCTCTTTTCACGCCGTATCGGATGGCTGGAGCTCAGCTCTGATTCCTGATTTGGAGCAGTGGGCACAGCCGAGGCAGAGTTTTCGGTGGGTTTGTCTTTTCCCCTTAAAAATGTTCACGATACATGAGCAGAGCCTTAAAGATGTTCACGAATGTGAGCAGAGCCAGGATCTGCCACCGAGTTCCAAACAAGATGGGAGCTGGGGCCGTAATAAGAACGAACCTCATGAATGTTCCAACTCAGCTAATCCTTCATTTACTCCAGGAATGAATTCCAGTGCGTTCCCTCCTCGACCGGGGCCCACTTCCAGCACATCCTGTCTGTCTGGCAGCACAGAAATGTCAGAATGGCAGCAGCATTGCAATTCCCCCTAGACCAGTGTTATCACGTTTTAATACGAGCCTCGGTGCAGCCTCGGTGCTTCTAATTGCTTTCAAACCATTGTTTTCAGGCGTTTGGTTGATGAACCCGGCATCTGGCGTCATTGGAGAGAGTACAACAGACAGCTGTGCTCAAAATTGAAACAAAAGAAGAGTGAGCGTGGACTGGGAGGGTGGAAGAGGGCTCAAAATTAGGCTGTTGCTTTAATGTGGAAGTCCGTGCAATGTAAAGGGTGGAGGAGGGTTGGCTTTTGATCTTTGGAAGTATTGGACTGGATGATCTTTTGAGGTCCCTTCCAATCCCTAATGATTCTATGAGTATTAACTCTCTCATTGAGTTGGAAGATGAAGTAGGGAGCTTGGACTAGATGATCTTTTGAGGTCCCTTCCAATCCCTAATGCTCTGTGATTCTGTGTAATATTCATAGAATCATTAGGGATTGGAAGGGACCTCAAACGATCATCTGCAAGTTGGCAGGAAGACCCGCGGAGAGCTCCTGGGTCACTTGTAGCCCTCCCCCGAGTTCCTTTCTGCTCTTTCCATCTCTTCTCACAGTTCAGTGCTGGGGAAATGTTCTGCAACAGCTTTGATTTAGAAGAAACTGATGGTCTGAGGGAGCGGCGAGAGGCCGTTCCGGGGAACTGCAAGGGAACGCAGCATTAAATAGGAGGAGGGAGGGACTGGGAAGAGAATGGAGGGACTGGGAGCAATCCATAGCCCTCTGTGGGTACATGCACGTTCCGACAGAGAACTCAGCTTGACAGAACTCTGTCACACCAAAACTTGGACTAGGTGATCCTGCTGTGGCAGGAGGATTGGACTGGATGATCTTTCAAGATCCCTTCCAATCCCTAATGTTCTGTGATACAGGTGGGTCCAGTAACTGAATCCGGATCTACTGGTCCTCCCAGCTCCTTAACTCCACAAAGTTGCACAACCCTAAAGCAAGGAGCAATAAATACAGATAGAGAAATACATACAAACTCTGCTCAGAGTCATTTCATGGTAGGACAAGGGACAATGGGTGTGAGCTGGAACAGAGGAGGCTCCACGTCAATCTGAGAAGGACCTTCTTCCTGGTGAGGGTGCCAGAGCACTGGAAGGGGCTGCCCAGGAGGGTTGTGGAGTCTCCTTCTCTGGAGATGTTTTGGTGAGGGTGCCAGAGCACTGGAAGGGGCTGCCCAGGAGGGTTGTGGAGTCTCCTTCTCTGGAGACATTTAAAACCTGCCTGGACATGTTCTTGTGCAACTGGATCTAGGGGATCCTGCTCTGGCAGTGGATTGGACTGGATGATCTTTCAAGGTCCCTTCTGATCCCTAACGTTCAGTGATGATGCAGTGAGGTGGGATAAGACCTGAGCCGGGATAAAACCCAACAGAAAAGCCAGGAGGCTTCACGTTCCATGAAAGGATTAAGTAAGGAACAAGGTGGAAAGCCTTCATGGGCCACTTATCTCACAGTTTATACTCTGTAGACGAAGCGCCTCTTGTTTTACCCTGACGGCCCCTACCCACCCTGGCTCGGATGCGGAGCCCGTCACGGGTCACCGGTTGTTCTCGGGGCTGGGTGTCGGAGCAGCGCGTGAGATGTGTGGCTACCCGAGGCACACGCGTAGTTTTCTTCCATTAACCAGCTTCACACAAAAGCCTCGAGCGCTCAGATTCATGAAGGAGGTTGCTGGGTGCCGGGGTTTCAGCAAAGCCCAAAACCTGTAGAACTGAACCGCAGGGAGCAGGGCGGGAGGCGGAACCGCGCGTTTCCCTCACCCGCCGCTCCCCACCTATGCGTCGCCGTCGCGCAGTTGCTCCGTGTAGTTATGACAAGTACAAGTAGCAAATCGTTAGAGCAGCAAAACCACCGACTCTTTACTGTAGAGTTCCCCCTTTGAAGCCCGGGCCGAGTGTTCCCGAATTAATGGAGTGGCCGGTGATTTTCTCACTGAGTTGTATTTATAAAACCTCTTCTTTACGCTCATGCCAAGAGGCTCCGGCTCGGTGGTTAGCAGAGTTCATGCACAGAAACCCAGCCTAGATTTATGGTGTGCTTGAACACGCAGAGAAGAAGAAGAAGAAGAGGAGGTGGGGGGAAGGAAAAGATGGAATCGCCGATATTTGGGCACTTTGCTAAAACCCTGTCGCCACGCGCGGAATTCCCCGGCTCCCATAAACGCCGGCTGCAACCCGTGCAAGGTCAGAACATGAAGAGGTAAAAACATCCCCCTACCGCAATAAAGGATAAATACAGCTGCTTTAGGTAGAATGGTGCAGAGGTAATTAATGACAAATCAAACACACACAGAGCCATGAGCTCCTTAACCCGGAGGAGCAAAGCTTTAGCGTCAACACTCCTGACAGCTCCCTTCGTCAGCGCCGAGGCTTCGCTTCCCGCGGCTCGCTGCGTGCGGGGCTCTGCCTCCGCGGGTGGCTGAAGTGGTCTGAGCGAACGAAGCTGTGGCGAGACGGTAGTTTTTTAATTTAAAACTCTGCTTCTTTATAGCCCTTCCGGCTCTGCAGACCCCACGCGGCGGCGCGGCTTTGCTGCTTCTCTGTCGGTGGTTCCGCGCCGGTCTTGGAGGAGAGTTAGTGACTCTAGGAGAAAACGGGATGGGGAAACGGGCTGCCCAGGGGTGGAGTGGAGTCTCCTTGTCTGGAGAGGTTTAAAACCCACCTGGACGTGTTCCTGTGTGACTGGATCTAGGGGATCCTGCTCTGGCACGGGGAACGGACTGGGTGATCTTTCGAGATCCCTTCTGATCCCTCATGATTCTATGATTGGACTGGATGATCTTTTGAGGTCCCTTCTGATCCCTCATGATTCTATGATTGGACTGGATGATCTTTCGAGATCCCTTCTGATCCCTCATGATTCTATGATTGGACTGGATGATCTTTTGAGGTCCCTTCCTATCCCTAATGACTCTATGATTGAACTGGATGATCTTTTGGGGTCCCTTCCGATCCCTAATAATTCTAGGATTGAACTGGATGATCTTTCGAGGTCCCTTCCCATTCCTAATGATTCTATGATTGAACTGGATGATCTTTTGGGGTCCCTTCCAATCCTTAATGTTCTGGGTTTCTAACCTCAGCCCAAGAAGGTGCTGGGATAGAGTCTCTTGATTCCCATCCCTTCCTTGAACACTAGTGATTGTGGTTTTGGAGTGGTTAGATGTAGGTTCAGCTATGTGAGAGCACACAGCAATTACTGGGGAGATACTTGTCCTTCACTAGAGAAAAAAGGAAACAGGAAAGTCTGGTGAGGAGAGGCTGAGAGAGCTGGGGGTGTTCAGCCTGGAGAAGAGGAGACTTGGGGAGGGACTTTCTCCCTCTCTCCAACTTCCTGAAGGGAGTCATGTAGGGGTCGGGCTCTTCTCCCAGGAAACCAGTGCCAGGAGGAGAGGGCAGAGCCTGAAGCTGCCAGGGAAGGGTTGGGTTGGATGTTAGGAAGCCCTTCCTCATGGAAGGGGGAATCAGACCCTGGACTGGACTGCCCAGGGCAGTGGTGGAGTCCCCATCCCTGGAGCTGTTGGAGGACAGCCTGGCTGTGGCTCTTAGTGCCCTGGTCCGGCCACTGGGATGATGTTAGGTGCTGGTCTGGTCTGGATGAGCTCTGAGGGCTTCTCCAGCCTCAATCATTGTGTGACTCTGTGATTGAAATCCCTATTGCTGTAGCCCAAGGAAGTACAAAGGGCTTTTCTGCATTTCTTGACGTGGTGTGGGTGCTTTCTTGTTCATTGCGAGCATGTTCCCTGCATGGAACAGGGATGAGAAGAAGGGAAAAGCCTCCAAGAATAAACATGTCACTTGATTTAAGGAGGAAAGAATAAAGTGGAGTTGCTGTTATCAATCTTTACTGGGAGCCGGTGGATGTGGAACTCGCAGAATTTATAACAGGGGGGGAAGAGCAGGTAACAGCAACTAGTAGTTTGACTGGGTTATCCTGCAGTTAACGTCAAAACTTCCCTGACCTTTATTGAAAAGAATTAGGTTAATGAGGGGGGCTTTTTGAACTCTTTTTAAACCAGCCCATTGATTTTTCAAACTTCTTAGGAACTCGAGGTGAGTTTCCTGGTTTGGATTACCTAGGTGCTGCTTGATGATCTCTAGCTCATTAATCACAGTGTTCGAGTTACCGAGTCAACCCCGCAGTCCTTTGAAACCCATCCCGATTGTAACACCTCGGGGCAGCTCGTGCTCACGTTTAGCTCTGCCCTTCGCTCCCCCAACCTCTTAAAAATCATGGAATCATGAAAGTTGGAAGAGAGCTACAAGGTCATCCGGTTCAGCCGTCAAATAAAGCGATGTACCGTGAATAAGGAGGTGTAAAGGTGTCAGTAACGATGCTGAGATATACAGCAGCTTGGGGAACCCCCCAGTAACTTAATATTGAAGTAGTGTCGGTCTCTCTTTGGTCAGTTTAATAAAATAACTCTCGTTATTTGTTGTCTGAATTGCCTGATGAGAAGCTCTGGAGGGTAGAGCAGCTCCTCAAATGAACCCTCAGTGTTTTCAGAACTTGTTTGCGTAACAGGAACGGGCTGCAGCTTCTTTTTATGAGGAAGTCTCTAGGGTTATTGTAACGTGCTGAGATGCACGCGCAGCCCGCGCGCTGCTCCGCGCTCTCGCAGAGCACAGGAGAGTTCAAGAGATGGCCCTGCTGGGGATAAAGTGTGAGGGAGCTCACGTACGCCGGCGCCTGAGCTTTGGCGCGGTGGGGAACAGACCCTCCAGCTCAACAAAAATGGGGGGGTGGTGGAAAAGGGATAGAAAGTCTCTGGGTTTGGTCATTCTACCCTGGTGAGACCACATCTGGAATCTTGTGTCCTGTTCTGAGAGTTCCAGAAGGGCACAGAGCTGCTGGAGAGAGCCACAGAGATGATGGAGTAGAACATCTCCCATATGAGGAAAGGCTGAGGGAGCTGGGGCTCTTGAGCTTGGAGGAGACTGGGGGTGACCTCATTAATGTTGATCAATATGGGAAGGGTGGGTGTCAGGAGGATGGAGCCAGGCTCTGCTCAGGGTCATCTAATGATACGACAAGGGGCAGCGGGTGTGAGCTGAGACACAGGAGGTTCCACATCAACATGAGAAGGACCTTCTTCCCAGTGAGGATGACAGAGCCCTGGCAGGGGCTGCCCAGGTTGGTTGTGGAGACATTAAAACCTCCCCTGGATATGTTCCTGTGTGACTGAATCTAGGAGATCCTGCTGTGTGAGGGGGATTGGACTAGATGGTCTTTTGGGGTCCCTTCCAACCCCTAATGTTCTGTGATTAAGTGGTTGTGGAGCTCTTAGGAAAAGGGTATCTCCAGTACTCGCACTGGGATACCACTGGATATCCCTCAGTGGGAGCAGGGCTGGGTGTGCAGCACTGGATCCCAACTCCTAGGTCTTGCAAGCCATCAGCTGGCACAGATTTGGATTTGTGAGTCTCTCCATGTGATGATTTTGATTTGTAGAGCAGTGACCACATCCAAGTGATGCAGAAGCAGGACTTGTGCCCCTTGGTCTGACTCCAGCTCAAAACATGATAGGAGAATTCTTTTGCATTGCCCTAAACACCGAGCGGGCACCTCCTTCAGCTCCTGGAGTGCCTGTTGCTCTGCTTTACCCTCCTGCTTTCGCAGCCGCTGTCTCTGCTTATTTCTGAGCAGGGAAGATTGCTGCAGACAGGGGCAAGACAGCCGCCTTGTGTCTTGTCACTGGAATACGCTCGCTGAACCCCAGCTCCCTCGTGCCTCGGTTCCATTTATTCCTCCTTCCCTTGGAAGGGACTCAGCAGTTAGAACCTCCTGGCACCGCAGTGGACATCAGTCAAAACCCTTTGCCTCGTGCCCTCCTGCTCGGGTGCCGGTGACGTTAAGGTCTTTGCTTCTGATGTCTGGTAGGTCCCAGACTGCACTTGCAGAAGGGTTTGTTAATTGTTGAACGGTGGGAGCGTGGAGCCTGGCTTCAGACACCCCGTTCCTACAAGAGCTGCCGCCTCACCAGACGAGCCAGGGCGCCCATTTGTCATCCCCCTTCTTCCTCAGTGTCCCCATCCTTTAGACCGTCTCTCTTCAAAGCGGCTGGCGAGGAATAATTTATTAGCCGACGGGAATACGAGCCGCCGGTAGTTGTAGGCTGGTTTCGCTGGCAGTTGGGTGGGTTTTGCGTTTCACTGGCGTGTTAGCAGGCGATAAAAGAAAGAATAAATCTTGTTTACTTGTTTACGCCCCGTGGGAATCTGCTGCTGCTCCGGGTTTCAGGCTGGTTCCAGGCAAGGCTGAGCTGTGCTGCGCATCCCCCGGCGGGCAGCGGCTCCGTGTAGCTGCTGCCCACTTGAGCGGCAGAACGTGCAGCGCCTCTGCTGACAGGGTGCCAAGGACTGCGAGGGAGAGGAGCTGGAGGGGGAAGGAGTGGAGAGAGGACTGGAGCGGATGGCTCGGCTGGGGGATGGCGCTCTGTGCAACTACCCGAAGGGAGGCTGCAGTCAGCTGGGGGTTGGCTGCTTCTCCCTGGGGACTCGCGATGGGAGCAGAGGACGTGGGGTCAGGCGGTGCCAGGGGAGGATCAGGTTGGATCTGAGGGAGAACTTCTTCCCAGCAAGAGTGGGGAGCCCTTGGAACAGGGAAGGGGTGGAGGCACCATCCCTGGAGGGGTTCAACAAACAGGCAGCCGGGGAGTTTGAGGAGCTGGGTTAGGTGTTGGTGGGTTGTAGGGTGGACGGTTGGACTTGATCGTGAAGATCTTTTCCAACCTGGATGACTCTATGACACATGGGACTGGTGGGGGATTTGGAAATACAGAGTGAGAGGGGAGATTCTGTGCGAGCTCAGCAGCATCATCTTGTCTTTGTGAGTTTGGGGGCATCTCAAGGCCCAGCTAAGCTCATTGGGGTTCCCGAGGATGAGCTTTGCTGTCTCACAGAGCAGCCCTGCCCAAGCCTGGGTGTGGGCAGGGTTTGCACATCACCAACTCCTTGGTATCATCTGCATGGCTGCCTTTCGGCGTGTGAGGAAGGACTTGGGTATCTTCCTTCTTGCCCCACAGTCCCTTGTGGGGAGGGTTTTTTGTTGCACGTCCAATTAGCTGCCTACAAATTAATAACTTCCAGGGGATTTACTGCTCGGTGTCATCGTGACGTTTCGTTGCCACGTGACGGGGAGAGGAAATCATTTAACCCCAGCCTGCTCTGAGCTGCTCCGTGAACCCAATGGAAGCTCTTACAAAGCGGAGAGTTGCCCAACTTGAATTCCTTTTACGTAACAAGTTGCTTGAACCTGCTGTAGGGTTTGTTACACAGACACCTCTGCACAGCTGATCTTTCGTTTTTCATAGAGTCTCTTTGGTTGGAAGAGATTTTTAAGGTTATGGAGTCCAACTTTTAACCCATCGATGCCAGGTCACCACTAAAACCACATCTCTCAGCACCACATCTATATGTCCTTTAAATCCTTCCAGGGCTGGGGACTCCACCACTGCCCTGAGCAGCCCCTTCCAATATCCATCGACTCCTTCAGTGAAGAGAATCTTTCAAATATCCAGCATAAACCTCCCCTGGCACAAACTTGCAGCCGTTGGGTCTAGTCCTATTGCTTGCTACTGATCAGGGAATCAGAGTCACAGAACATTAGGGATTGGAAGGGACCTCAAAAGATCATCCAGTCCAACCCCCGTGCCAGAGCAGGACCACCAAGTCGCACAGGAACATATCCAGGTGGGTTTTAAACGTCTCCAGAGAAGGAGACTCCACAACCCCCCTGGGCAGCCCATTCCAGCCCCCAGCTTGCTCCAACCGTGTGTCAGGTAGCTGCAGGAAGTAATGAGGTCTCCCCCGAGCTTCCTTTTCTTCAGTTAAACCTCCCCAGTTCCCTCAGATGCTCCTCAGAGCACTTGCTCTCCACAGAATCACAGAATATTAGGGATTGGAAGTGACCTTGAAAGATCATCTAGTTCAATCCCCCTGCAGACCCTTCCCCAGCTCCACTGCCCTCTCTGAGCAGTTCTGCACCCCAGAAACCTTTAGGTGATCTCCCTGTTGCATGACCCAGCTCCTGGCTGATAGATTTTGCTGATCCCAGGCAGGTTATTCCCATTCCCACCCCCCCTCCATCCCTGAGCTGGGCTGGTCCTGCGTGGAGCTGCCGATGCTGCAGCCCGACCTGCTGGGCACTGGGACTCACTGCAGCCCCCAGCCCAGCAGCCAAGGAAACCCCCAGCAAAAAAGGGGCTTTCTGCCCTCTCCTTTGCTTTTGAACCTCGGTGGTGGTTTTAGTGGCCCATTAATTTGCTTTACTGCATGTAATTAGCACGAACTGGATACTGAGTGCCCAAAAATTAGGCTTGGACTGGATTCCCTTGTCAGGCAGCCAAGCCCTGGTTGGGGTGACCAGTGATAAATCAGCTCTTCCCTCGTGCCAGGACGTCCTCTCGCTTTGCTTTTGACCCTCTGGCCGTGAGGTAAGACCCATCCTGCTGAGAGAACACCCCGAAAGCAGAGCTGGCTCCTGCTCTCCCCGTGGCCTCGTTGGCCAAGTGAGCCGGGGCCAAAGTTATTCCCCTTCTGTGCATCTGAGAAAGTATTTATTGAGGGGGATAAACAGCTGGGGAGCCGCAGGGCGAGGAGTATCTCTTGCTTGGCTAATGCAGGGGTTGTTGTCGGACTCCTGTCCTTCCCAGGACGGGGCAGGAAGGGCATGTGTGTCTGTGCTGCAATGGAGCACATGGAATTTCCAGGGGAATTTATTCCCCCGGTGCTGACACTGAGGAATTCGGACACGTTCCTATGTGATCGACTGTAGGGGACCCTGCTCTGGCAGCAGGGTTGGACTGGATGATCTTTCGAGGTCCCTTCCAACCCCAAACATTCTGTGATTCTGTGTGAATTCACTAATTTGTATGAAGTTTAGAACCCGCCTGGAGATGTTCCTGTGTGACTTGGTCTAGGGGATCCTGCTGTGGCAGCAGGGTTGGACTGGATGAACTTTCGAGGTCCCTTCCAATTCCCAATATGTGATTCTATGATTCTGTTATGGGACTAGATCATCATTTGAGGTCCCTCCCAATCCCTGACAGGAGATGGGCACAGAGGGTTGTTCTGGCACTGCTCAATGGAATCGTAGCACAACCAGAACCTCGATGGAGGTTTTTGGAGCATCAGTCACCTGCCAGATCCTGCAACTCCAGCAATGACATAACTTTTATTCCTACCCTCCAGCACTGCAAAGCCAAAGCAAACAGGAAGGTTTGGAGACCAGTGTTTGGGCTCTCAAGATGTGGAGAAGGAAGTAACAGTGTTTTCCCAGCCATGGTGGCTCTTGCTGTTGCTCTTCCTCGCCTGTACAGTTCTGGAGCCACCATTATAAGGGCATTGAACTGCTGGAGCAGGTTGCCCAGGGAGGTTGTGGCTGCTCCATCCCTGGAAGTGTCCAAGGGCAGGTTGGATGTGGCTCTGGGCACCATGGTCTGGTGAGAGGTGTCGCTGCCCATGGCAAAGGGTTGGCACTAGATGATTTTTAAGGTTCCTTCCAACCCAACCCATCCTATGATTCTCACTCTGAGCCCTGTTAATGCTTAGTTCAGTTCTTTTCATTCTGCTCTTTGTACTTCTTTTATCCCCTCTGATGCAGGAGGTCTCTGCCCTTCTGCTGCATCCATGGGTCCTGCAGGTCCTGCTGTGACTGCTGCCACCTCCAACCTCACTTCCCACTGTGGTACAATGAGCTGGTTCTGCAGAAAATGGCTGGAAGATGCATCTCTTCCTCTGCCACAACCTTCTTTCTGAGGAAGAAATCTGGGTCTCTCACACCCTGAGGGCCTGGCAGACAGTGCCAGGGGACCCCTTGGTTGAGGTGTGAACCCAAGCATCCTCCTGCTCGTTCCCCAGAGTCAATCTTGCTGCTCGTCACGCTCCAGAGAGAGCTACACTAGGGGGGTTTGCTGAGGACCCGAGCGGGTAGAGCAGCTCAGCCTTGGGTGTGGAGTTAATTATTTGCTGGAGTTCAGTGCTATTTGCCTTTTATTCCCTGTATTTTCATTAAAAGCTAATGAGCTGGGGGGGGGGTGGTTCCAATCCGATAGCGTTTGGCCCCTGATGAAGCCGTCGGTTACGTCTTTGGCTTGGACTCGACTAGCGGTCGCTGCTCCATAAACTTTATGGAGGAGCTGATTAAGGCAGGAGAAGCTCTCGTAAGGCCGATGCAAAAGGAAAGGCAGCGGGATTTGGTCTAGGGAGCTGCGTCTGCAGAGCTTCCATCCACCTCTTCTCTTCTTGATTTCCACTTTTTATTACTGTGAGGCTTGACAATGCCAAGCAAAGGGCCTTTTTGCGTTCGTTCGAGGGTTGTTCTGCCAAAGTGGAGAGCTGGGGTTTGATTCTTCCCGTGGTCGATGTTCCTGCCTTTAAATCCAGTCACTTCCCAAGGAACTTCACGCCAAGGTGTTTGCTGAACCTCCCTGGCGCAGCGGCGCCTCCGAAAGCAGGAGCAGTTTCTCCACGCTGTGGCCGTAATCCTGCACCTGCCTCTCGGTGGAGGGAACCCCCTGCAACCTCAGAGCTGGGCTGGAAACACCCAGGTGTGATAAGGTGCAGCTTGGTTGGGAGAAGATGTTTCTAAGGGGTTGAAGAGGCTCCTCAAAACTGTTTTGAGCCCCCTGCAACCTCAGAGCTGGGCTGGAAACACCCAGGTGTGATAAGGTGCAGCTTGGTTGGGAGAAGATGATGTTTTCAAGGGGTTGAACGAGCTCCTGGGAACTGTCTTACAATGCTGGCACCTTCCCATGGCCGCAGACAGCTGAGCCCATGGCACGGAGAAAAGCTCCTAGCTGGAGCCAGCTCTGTGTTTTCCTGTGATGCCAAGTTGCTGGTTGGCAGCAGCCTTCTCTGTCGGCTTTTTAGTGCCTTTTTATTTGAGTATCTCAAAGTGCTACAGGAAACCAGGACAGAAACCTCCCCCTGTCACACACAGGTGAGCTAAACCCCAAAAGGATTTCTCCAAGGCCAGGCAGCCTGTGGGGCAGCTCATGGATGCACTTGGCTTCCCCAGGGCTGCCCGGCCTCTCAGTATCTGATTTTAACCCCTTTTTGGGTTTGGTTTGTGCTGTGGGGTTTTTTCTTGTGGAGGGTCATGGCTCAGTTTCAGTTTGTAGCGTAGAGGAACGTGCCAGGCTTGTTCTTCAAGGCTGAGAAGCAGCCTGTGGATAGACGAGCACTGTGGTAGCCCCTCTGCTGATGTCTGATCTTAGAATCACAGTCTGATTTAGGTTGGAAGGGACCTCAGAGCTCACCCAGTGCCAACCCCCTGCCATGGGCACCAGACCAGATTGCCCACAGCCCCATCCAGCCTGGCCTTGGACACTTCCAGGGATGGAGCAGCCACAACATCCCTGGGCAACCAGGTTCAAGCACCCACACAGGGAGGGGTTTCTGCCTCAGATCTCATCTGAACCCCCCCACTTTTAGCTTGAACCCACCCCTCTTATCCTAGGAACAGAGTCTCTCAGAAAAAGTCCCCATCAGCTTTCCTGGAGCTCCTTCAGGTGCTGGAAGCTGCTGTAAGGACCCCCCCCGAGCCTTCTCTTCTCCATGCTGAACGCTCCCAACTCCCTCAGCCTGTCCCCAGAGCTCTGATCCTGCAGGAGGAATCAGAGTTGGCCTGTTTGACCCAGGGACCTGCAGTTTTCCAAGAGGGATGCAGGTGCTGAATCCCAGAAAGAGGAGAGTTACTTCCTGGATTTCCATTTCTTTCCCTCTGGAATCTGTTTTTCCACCCTAAGTGCTGGGATGGCTGCTGGAAGCAAGTGAGCATCAAGCTGGGAAGAGATTTGCTCTCCCCCTGATAGGAAGGTTCTACTGGCTTCAAGTTCCAACAGGGGAGGTCTAGACTGGACATCAGGAAGAGATTCTTCACAGAGAGAGTGGTCAGGCACTGGAATGGGCTGCCCAGGGTGGTGGCTGAGTCTCCATCCCTGGCTGTGTTGAGAAGTCGCTTAGATGTGGTGTTGGGGGATCTGGTTTAGGGGTGAACCTGTAGAGTGGGGTTGATGGTTGGACTCGATGATCCCAGGGGTCTTTTCCAACCTGAATGAGTCTGTGATTCTACTGGCTTAAAGGGTGGACTATCAAGGACATCCCTGTTCTACCACTGACCCTGGGTAGGTCTTGGGTCCATCTGAATGTCAAATCTTGACCCAGTTTTTAAGACCTTTGAGTTGATAACATCAGCCAGACTGTCACAGTGCCTGGCACCCGGTGTGATTTGTTCTATAAGGAGCTGATCTGAGCGAGGACAAGCTGGTGTGTGCGATGGTCTTCAGAAGCAGGTTGTCCCTTTTGGTGAAGAACTGATGTTTTCTTGAATGCAGGAGCCTGGGGGTCTCTGAGAGCTTCACTCTGAGAGCTTCCCTCTCAGAGATCACCACAGAGCTTCGCTCTGAGAGCTTCACTCTCAGAGCCAGCAATGGAAGGTCACCCTTCCCACATTTAGCAAAATTAATGAGGTCACCCCTCAGTCTCTTCTTCTCTAGCTGAAGAACCCCAGCTCCCTCAGCCTTTCCTCAGCAGGGAGATGCTCCCCTCCATTCATCATCTTTGTGGCTCTGCGCTGGAGTCTCTCCAGCAGTTCTCCAACCTTCTGCCATGGGTAGGAACCCCTCTCAATTCATACTCTGGCTGGGCCAGGTGAGGAACACAAGAGAAACACTCCTCAAAGAAGATCCTGAGTGTTAGTCCCTGCTTTAGGGTTCAGATTACCTAGGTCCACACTGCTGATGTCAACAGCACCCCAGAAATGGGTCAGAGACTGGGCACACATTTCATATGACAAAACTCTCCTTCCACCTTCATGATGAATGGACTCCACTGGTCCATCTGCTCCTACATCTCCATTGTGGAGGTGGCCTGTGACAAGGAGGTCTGCTTCTGGAATCCCCACAGTGATCAGTGCAGTGGAAGCAGTTTGTGAGGTGACAACACGGAGGAGGCATCTTCCAGTGGCACTTTCTCAGAACACTTGGGACCCTGAAGTGATGGGTATCACCAGTGGGATCCTAAGCAGGTCTGAGACAGCTTTTCTACAGCCTCTGGGAGAAGTTGGCCAGCGCTGGGAAGGGCAGGACACTGTAAAGGGAAGGATTAGGCAGATAGGAAGCCAGAAACAAGCAGAGAACTAGGGTGGAAGCTGCTGCTCCTCAGGCTGATGGATGGGCTTCAGTTCAATGCAAAGGTTCTATTGATCCCTTGCTGTTTGGTTGCAGTGTGTGATGGAGCTGCCCTCTGCCCTGTAGATGTGTTGCAGCACCTCTCCTCTTTCTCCCAAGCCTCATCAAACTACTTTAATGACTCTTTTATTGACAACACTGAGTCTAAATGAGGAGGACTGCCACACACTTCATTAAGGCTGCAGAGGGGACACTTCCTATGAACAGCTACGACCAAGGGCTGCCATCAAGGCTGAGGGAGAAGGATGGAGTTGAAGGAGGACCCTCTAAGCTGGAGTTGTTCAGCCTGGAGAGGAGAAGGCTCTGGGGGCACCTGATAGCGACCTTCCAGTAGATGAATCAGACTACAAGAAGGCTGCAGAGGGGCTGTTTGCAAAGGCCTGGGGTGGTAGGATGAGGGGCAGTGGTTCCACAGTAGAGAAGGGCAGGTTAAAATGGGCTGTTAGGAAGAAACTCTTTAGCAGGAGGGTGGTTGAACACTGGAACAGGCTGCCCAGGGAGGGAGCTGAGGCCCCACCACTGGAGCTACTCAAGGGGAGGCTGGACAAGGCTCTGGGGAACCTCCTGTAGTTGAGGCTGTCCCTGCTCCCTGCCAGGGGGTTGCACTGGATGGCCTTTGGAGGTCCCTTCCAACCCAGGCCAGTCTATGATTCTATGGTTCTATATCTGCAGAGAAGGGAGGGTTCTACAGGCACTGCTGAGGGACAACAAAGGTTTACGACAAAAGTCCACGTGATTAGAGAAGCAGTGGGTTGAAGAAGGAGACGTCAGTCCTGGAGAAGAGTCTTGGTGGATACAAAGGACGTTGACATGAGACTCCTTAAATATTTCTATTCAGGATGAAGACAAGAGATGAAAAAGTGTTGGGTGGCTAATGGCTGAATTTAACCTTGATCATACTAGTCAGAATAGTAACAACAGAGTAGGTCTACACTGCCGTGGAAGGTGGTGAGGGCAGCATGTGTCAGGCACCCGTGAAGACGAACGTGGTCAGTAATGCAGTGCTGGATTTGCTCCAGGCTGCCCAACTAACATCTCACGGTTGGTTCTCCTGCACCGAGACCCAGGCTGCCACGGCTCCGCTCGAAGCCAGTTCACTGGCATCTGTGTAAGCATCAGCCATAGAATCATGAAACGATTTAGGTTGGAAGCGATCTCAGAGCTAACCCAGTCCCAACCCCCTGCCAGGGGCAGCGACACCTCTCACCAGACCAGGGGGCTCCCAGTCCCATCCAACTGGACACTACCAGGGACGGAGCAGCCACAACCTACCTGGACAGCCTGTTCCAGAGCCTCAGCCCCCTCACAGGGAGGGATTTCGGCCTCAGACCTCATCTCAATCTCCCCTCTTTGAGCCTGAACCCAGCCCCCTTGTCCCAGCACTAGAGTCCCTCATAAAAAACCCCTCTCCAGTTTCCATTACGGTTGATGGCACTGAGATTCATGGACAGTTGGGTGACATTCCAGGTTAGAACCTCTCCAGCCTTCCTGGGAGCTTTTCTTCAGCAGCACAGACAGCTTTGGGCTCGAGGGTCTGGATTCCAAAGAGACTCAGATACGACGTTCCAATAGAAGCCCAGCTCCTGCATTAGCATCCATAAATCTCCATCCATCAGCCAGCTCTATTTCAATTATTGAGCCAATTTCCAGACACTTTTATGATGTATTGTTTGATTTTATTAACTGGAGTGAAGGTTTAAACTCACTGAATTCCCATAGTCATCTTGCCCTGTAACCCTACCCACCTTATCACATCTTGCTTAATGAAATGCAGGCATCTGTCTTAATGGCTTTCAAACTACACTGGATGGACTGACCCAGATGTTAGTTCATAAATGGGAATATTTGGAGGTGTTAAACAAGGTAGCTGGAGACAGAGGTAGGTCCCTGAAGTGATCTTTTCCTCTTATGAAGGAATCAGTGATAGGGGAGAAATTACTATAAATCTTCGAGGAAGACAAATGGCAGCCAGAGGGCTGAGGAGTGGAAGCGCCGAGCAGCACAGCGCTGGATTTGGTCCTCGATGGTTTCCTCAGGAAAGTGGTTCTTTCGGTATAAATTTAGAAATCAGACTACTTTGACTGAAAATCAAAATACTCACGTGAAGTAATTTGCCTGGGGATTGCAGATGAGGTGCTGCAGGGAAGGAGGAACTGGAGGGTTTGGGGCTGTATGAGCAGGATCCTTGGCCAAGCAGCCTTCGCTGTGATGCTGAACCCATCTTGGCAAAGAGATTCTGTGCTCAGGGGGCACAGCACAACCCGGAGAGGATGCTCAGGGGTGGGAAGCAGAGGGCAGGGCTTGAGGAAATGATGACGTGAAGCCCTACTATGGGGCAGCAATGTGCCCTTGTGCCCCAAAATGCCAGCAGCATCCTGGGGTGGATCAGAAGGGGGTGGTTAGTAGATCAAGAGAGGTTCTCCTCCCCCTCTACTCTGCCCTGAGGTGACCACAGCTGGAATATTGTGTCCAGTTCTGGCCCCTCAGTTCCAGAAGGACACAGAGTTGCTGGAGAGAGCCCAGTGCAGAGCCACAGGGATGATGGAGGGAGGGGAGCATCTCCCTGATGAGCAAAGGCTGAGGGAGATGGGGCTCTTCAGCTTGGAAAGAAGGAGACTGAGGGGGGACCCCATGAATGTTGATCAATATGGGAAGGGTGGGTGCCAGGAGGATGGAGCCAGGCTCTGCTCAGGGGCACCCAATGATAGGACAAGGGGCAGTGGGTGTG
>JAOXOE010000863.1:2103511-2120226 GCA_028565055.1 Phoeniculus purpureus
CAGGGGGGTTGTGGAGTCTCCTTCTCTGGAGACGTTTCAAACCTGCCTGGCCATGTTCCTGTGCAACTGGATCTAGGTGATCCTGCTGTGGCAGGGAGATTGGACTGGATGACCTTTTGATGTTCCTTCCAATCCGTAATGTTCTGTAATTCTGTGATGTGTAGCCTCGTGTCACCCTGTCTCTTAGAGTAGCAGAGGCCAGGTGGGGCTTGGAGCAGTTGGCAGAACACCTGTTCCAGAGGTGGGCTGTATTACCTAACCTAAGGGACAACTGCTGTCTCTCAGAGTAGTCTCTCTTTCCTTTAGTCAGTTTGATTTGTGTGAGGTTTCAGAGCGCATTACCAGGATTGCTGTGCTAATTAATTGTGTTGCAGCACTGCAGTTCTGTAATAGAAAACCTTACTGCAGCTTTCCCCTTAGATACAGCCTGCGAAGAAGAGGAAGACTGCTGTGTTGGTTTGCGATAGAAAGAAAATTAATTACTATGAATTTATATAGGATTTCATTGTTCTTGGAACTTCATTTGAGCTGCATCTTTTGAATTAATGCTCCAGACAAGTCACTGGGGGTGTGTTATAGTTTCTGTACTCTTGTCTTTTGGAAATAACTTCCTTTGAAGGAATTGCTGGTGAGAAGAGATCAGCACCAGCCTCTCCACAATGTCTATTCAGGTACTTGTAGAGAGCGATGAGGTCTCCCCTCAGCCTCCTGTTCTTCAAACTAAAGAGCCCCAGCTCTTTCAGCCTTTCCTCATCGGATTGATTCTCCAGGCCCTTCACCAGCTTAGTTGCCCTCCTCTGCACCTGCTCCAGCACCTCCACATCTCTCTTGTATTGAGGTGCCCAGGACTGGACACAATACCCAAGATGTGACCTCACCAGTGCCAAATACAGTGGGACAATAACCTCCCTAATCCTTCTGGCCACACTATTTCTAATTCAGAGCCTGGATGCCATTGGCCTTCGTGGCCACCTGGGCATACTGCTGGCTCATATTCATCTTCCTGTCAGTTAGAACCCCCAGGTCGCACTCTGCCAGATGGCTCTCCAGCCTTACCTCCCCAAGCCTGTAGCGTTGCAGGGGTTTGTTGTGGCTCAAGTGCAGGACCTGGCACTTGGCCTTATTGAAGCTCTTGCCATTAACATTGGCCCATTGCTCCGATCTATCCGAGTCTCTCTGAAGAGCCTCCCTACCCTCTTGCAGATGAAAACTCCCAACTAACTTGGTGCAAACTTACTAATGACCCACTCTGTGTCCTTACTGAGATCATCAATAAAGATGTTAAACACAGATGGGAAAAAACAGAGGAGAAGCAAAAGCCATCAGAGTTGTCACTCAGTCTTACGCTAGATTCGGCCAGCGCTTGGAAACTCAGTCCACGTTTGCTAAAATCAGAAGCACAGGGATGTTTGGCCCATTCCCCTGCACTTTAAGACTTCTACAGACCCTTTCTTAGCATTGGTCTAGGTGATCCTGCTCTGGCAGGGGGATGAGACTGGATGATCTTTCAAGGTCCCTTCCAATCCGTAATGTTCTGTGATTCTGTGCGGACCCGGAGTGGAGCCGAGCAGCAGTTTCCTGCGGTTCCGCAGCGCGGCCGCTAGAGGGCAGGAGCAGCTCGGGCAGAGAACTCAAGAACTTCTTCCCGGTGAGGGTGCCAGAGCCCTGGAAGGGGCTGCCCAGGGGGGCTGTGGAGTCTCCTTCTCTGGAGACATTTCAAACCCGCCTGGCCATGTTCCTGTGCAAGTGGATCTACGTGATCCTGCTGTGGCAGGGGGATTAGACTGGATGATCTTTTGAGGTCCCTTCAAATCCCTAGTGTTCTGGGATTCATCGGGAAGACCAGCATAAGACACTTACACTGGACAGGCACAGGACTGAGACCCACAAAACCTGCCACAGGATTTAGAGATAGTCTTTGGCTGTCTTCCCCTTCAGCCTGCAAGGATCTTGCCAATCCTTTATTACACTCCTGTTTTAACACACTCAGCTTTATGTCTCTTCCTAATTAGCAACCTCCTCTTGATCCTGTTGCAGATCTTGATTACTTCTTAGAAACGGCATCATCGGTCTCACGAGACAGTAAGTGATGGTTAGCTACTTCCAATGGCACCAGTGCTGCCCCCTTCGGGCAAAACACAATCTCTCTGAAAGGGGTGACAGACTGGGGCTCTTTCTGGTTTTCAGGTTTCTCAAGAAGATCAGAAGCTCTGATGTCAGAAATAGAAGCGAATTGTCAGATTCTCTCAGAGTTGTCTTCTGATCTGTACATCCCCTTTTTAAGAGCCATCAAAGCTGTGATGAAAGACAGGAGCATCTTTAACGAGCTGACAGACAAAGTAAGCTAAGTCCTTCTTACTGTAAACACAGGAACATCCCAGGACCAAGCCCAAACCCCTCCCCTGATCTCCAGCACCACACAAGAGAAATGAGATGGTCAAGACAGAGCCAACTGCTGAACTAGGTCCCAAGCCTTTCCTAGGTGAAGGTATCAAACCATCGACATGTTGAATTCTGCTGGTAGGAAGGCTAAAGACTCAATCACAGCCTCATAAACAGCTCAGTCAAGGGAAACACCTGTTACATGACTGCATGGGACTATAAGCAGCTTCTTGTTGAGAATCCTGACATTTCTTTTTCTTATTCCCCTAGATGCAAACAGTTCTGGATCAAAGTGATGCTTGTGAGCTGAATTCAGAGAGCCCAGACTTAAAAGACCTGTTGAGCAGGTTACAGCATTCTCCAGGCCATCTCCTGCAGCTGGCAGAAGCCACCACCTATGTTCTTGATGCATTTGATGGTAAGGCTGGCCCCAGCCCTCTTAACAGAGAAATCCAGATCTTGCTCTATTTATCAAGTCCATTGCTACCACTAGGCTGGGGAAACAGGGAAAACTCACAGAGCACAAGAGACCTGCAGAGAATTTATGCAAAATCATTTCTTAGACTGTGGGAACTAAGATGGTTTGGGCCGAGAGCTCGGACCTGTTTGTTCAGTGACAGTCACAACGCAGCGACTGCCAAGAGCAGTATTAGGCTGCAATAATTTAGTTTAAAACATCTGAAGAACTTCTGGTGGTCACCCCTCTCACCTCAGCAGGCGTCACTGAAACCCCAGGGTGGGGTTGTTTCTTTTGGTACAATCCAGTTTTAATTCTGCAGAGCTAATGGAGGATCAGCTGCTGCTGTTGCTGGAATCCTTGGACAAGAAGATTGTGTCCCAGCAGCTTGAGCTGGTGAGAGAATATGCATCATGTTGGGCTCAAAACAAAAGGGTTGGGAGGATAAGGCTGATACAGGTACCAGCACCCCAACTTACACAAGGAGGGAAGGAATAATTACTTCAAACTTCAGAGGGATCTAAATCATAGAATAATCCTGTTTGGAAAAAAGCTCCAGAATCAGCAAGCCCAGCCCTCATCCCAACAGCTCCCTAACCCCTAGACCTTGGCCTCAAGTGCTCTAGCTACTTGGTTTTTAAACACCTCCAGGGACAGTGATTCCACCACCTCCCTGGGCAGCCTGTTCCAATGCTAAGCTGCTCTCTCAGGAGAGAACTTCTTCCTAAGATCTAACCTAAACCTCCCCTGACGCAACTTGAGGCCGCTTCCCCTCATCCTATCTTTAGTGATTTCGGAGAAGAGACCAGCAGAAGCCTCACTACAACCTCCTTGTAGGCAGCTGTAGAGAGCAAGGTCTCCTCTCAGTCCCCTCTTCTCCAGACTAAATAATCCCAGTTCCCTCAGCTGCTCTCCATAGGGTTTGTTTCCAACCCTCTCTCTAGCCTCTCTCGTTAACCTTCTCTGGCCCCACTCTAGCATCTCAATGTCCTTCTTGCCCTGTGGCACCCAAAACTGGACTCAGTACTCAAGATGCGGTCAAGAAGTCATCCCAAACCATCAAGACTAATTATTTAGTGCCCTAGTTAGATGATAAAATACCTCACCAGCCAAGGAGCTCCTTTACCTAATGACTTCCACAGGCTGAGAGCATGAAAATACTGATTTTCCTTCTTTATTTTCCTCCTGTTGCTGTGAAGGTCTCGAGCATCTTGAAACAAGGTTCTGAATGTCACTGGGGGCGCATCAGCGTGGACGCCCACTTGCTCATCTTCTCCCAAGAGAACGACCGAGAATTAACTTTAGCCATGCTGAAGATGAGTGGAATGACACTGCAGAAAGACGGATCTGCTGACTATACATACGATGCCTTCCCAGCCGTAGCTGCCCTGTACGTGGCTCTGTACATCCTCAATCTTCTGAGCAAGTCAGATTGTTGAAGGCTGATTATTAGAACCTAAAATAATCTGTCAGGGCTGTAGTTAACTCAAGGTGTTTCTGGTCTGGGTTGAACAGGACAGTTAAAAGACACTTAATCCTCCCTGAACAGAAGGAGGGATGTTTGCGCTCTTATGAGCCAGGAGACCTCTGCAATTAAGGCTCAAAGAATCCAATAATCAAAAGGCTGGCAACAAGACAACTCAAGCCCTGCATGGCCCTTAGTTGAATTATCCTCATTACAATACCCACACCCACGGCTCAAATACCCCTGACCCGAGTGAACCTCCTCCTTCCTGAGCACAGGCAGCAAAAAGCTGGTACCACTGTTACTTTAACTTGAAGCGAGGAATTATTTATCCAATTAGCTTTAGGACTGAAGTTGTAACCAGCAGTAGAAACTTGATAAATAATGAGCATAGTGGATTGTAGAAGGAAACAAATGCTGTCACAGTTTCAGAGGCTCATTGTGTGGATGAGCACCGAGCTCCCAGCTTTGCGTAAAGCTACAATAAAGAAATCCCTCAGCTCTGTGTGTGGATCGGCTGTTACCCACCAGGGGGAAGAAGACAGATTCTGGGATATCAACATCAGGTCACACATTTCCCTGAGTGAGAGGGATGTAAAGAGAATCACTCCACAATGTATTTGAAGGTTCTTTAGTGCAAGGCAGGCTCTCCTTCCAAACTTTACCCTACAGAGGCAAGGTGTTCCTAGTCACAGGATGTACTGGGTAGGAAGGAATCTCCAAAGGGCATCCAGTCCAACCCCCTGATACTAAGCAGGGCCAGCACTCCCCAGCTCAGGGTGTCCAGAACCTCATCCAGCCTGACCTTGACCAGCTCCAGGGATGGGGCCTCCACCCCCTCTCAGGGCAGCCTGTTCCAGGGATCTCTCACCCTCAGATTCAACAGCTTTTTCCTCCTGTCCAACCTCATTCTGCCCTTTTCCAGCTTCACACCATGACCAACGTTCCATGTTGCTCCAAAACGAGTGAGAAAAGCAGACTTAAGGGAAAAAAAACTCCTCTTGGAGACCAGAAGTGAGACAAGAGAACTGGATATTCTTTTCCCCTCATAAGAATGCAACTGAAAAATCCACCAGCCCAAAGAACCACAAGCCCGTCAGCTGGGTTTTATAGGTCCTGGCTCTCCTAAAAATCTCCAGCACATCCTTGAGGCACAAAGGAATAGATCAGCAATAACCCACTTAGCCAGTTCATGCCTGTGATTCCTAGGTGACTCTGCAGGCTGCTAAACGATAGGAAGTAAAAGCTTTGGGATCTCAGAGCATTTTGGTGATGCTCACCTTGAGAAATAGCAAATCCACTGCAACCACTGGAAGCAGCGAGGGCTAAACAACAACCTTACAAAAAACCATCACTAATAATTTGATGATTGCTTTATAAATCCCAGCATCCCAGAATGATTGAGCCTGGAAAAGCCCTCTGAGCTCATCCAGCCCAGTCTAGCATCTGATACCACCCCAGTGACCACACCAGGGCACTAAGGGCCACAGCCAGACTGCCCTTCAACGCCTCCAGGGATGGGGACTCCACCACCGCCCTGGGCAGTCCAGGCTCTGATCACACTGTCCCTGAGGAAGAGCTTCCTAACATCCAACCTAACCCTCCCCTGGCAGCTTCAGGCACTGCCCTCTCATCCTGGTCCTGGTTGCCTGGGAGAAGAGACTAACTCACACCCGACTACAATCTCCCTTCAGGGAACTGGAGAGAGGGATAAAGTCTCCCCTCCCCAAGTCACCTCCAGGCGAAACACCCCCAGCTCCCTCAGCCTCTTGCCATCAGCCTTTCTCTCCAGTCCCTTTCCCAGCCTTGTTGCTCCTCTGGACCCACTCCAGCAGCTGAATCTCTTTCTCGAAATGAGAAGCCCAGAAATAAATAGAACTGTCTCTTACCAAGCAGCCGGACATGCAGAGAGGCAGCTTCTGAAGCCACAACTGTTTTCCATCACCAGCGCAGCCTCAAGGCCTAGATCCCCTCAGGCTCTGGGGAAAGGGGGAACCCTCAGCAAGAGGCTGATGGCCTTGGGGTCACCCCAAGAGGCCTGGCCATGCTATGAAATAACAACGAAACAACCCGCAATCCGAGCTCAGAACCCTTCAAGGCCTCTGTGAGGGGAACAAACATGGCGGCCACTGCCTCAGGCCTCGCGCCTCAGCGCAACGGGCGGGAAGCGACTGCGCATGCGCCTCAAAAAAGGGCGGGAAAGCGCCCAGACGCCAGCGACAGCCGGAAGCGCCCGAGAGCGCGACGGAAAGAGCCGAACGGGAAGTTCTCATCCCAAGCTCGGCGCTCGGCTGAGGGGGCCTTGGTGGGGAGCGGCTGGTCGCGCCTGGCGGCTCCCGGCGTGCCCCGCGGTTCCTGCAGTGTCACGGCCGGGCCGGCCATGAAGCCCGAGGGCGCGTCCCGCCGCCGCGGCGAGAAGGCCAAGGTCCCCCCAGACGGCCCCCCACCGGCTCCTCCCGACGTCGAGATGCAGGAGGAGGCGGCTCCGGCGGCGGCTGAAACGGCTGGGGAGCGGCAGCCGCAGCGGGAGCTGGATGCCATCACGTTGGAGGGTCAGGGGGGGCGGAAGGGGGTCACTGCAATGGGGGTTGGGGGTTTCATGGTGGAGAAAAGGGCTGGCGGAGCCTCCGTGAGGGATCATTGTGGGAGCAGGTGGGATAGGGGGATATAGGGAGCCTAATGGGGGAGTATTGCGGAGGAGGAGGTCATGGAAGGGGTGTCTGTGGGGAAAGGAAGGCGGGATAGCGGGTCTGTGGGGAGAAGAGCTGAATAAGAGGGGTGGGGGAGTCAATGGGGGGAAAATGAGGCGAGGGATGTAAGGGGAAGGAGGTGGAACAGGTGTTTTGGAGGGAGAGTCCCTGTGAGAGGAGTAGGAGGACCCCTCAAAAACAGTGCGATGGGATCCTGTGGGGTTGCAGAGGGTGGAGGGAGAAGGGACCTCTGGAAGGATTTTCTCCAGCACCTGCTCCGAGCAAGGACAGCCATGGTGGGGGCAGGTCAGGTCACGGGGGCCACTGAGGCCGTGCAGCCCCAGTGCCACGAATGGGCAGAAGGATCCAACAGCAGCAGAATGGAGCAGCTGGTACCGGGGGGGGATCCTAACATCACCCTGCTGGGTTTTTTGGGGACACCCGTCCCGACGGAGCATCGCTTGTGCTCCCACAGATATCAAAGAGCACGTGAAGCAGCTGGAAAAGGCCGTGTCGGGGAAGGAGCCCCGCTATGTCCTGCGTGCCCTGCGGGCTCTGCCCTCCACCTCCCGCCGACTCAACTCCAACGTGCTGCACAAAGCCATCAATGGCTTCTTCACCTCCAACAGCACCGTGCGAGACTTTCTCCTCGGCTTCCTGGAGGAGGTAGGTTGGTGGGGAATGGGGGATGTTTTTCCCAAACCCAGGAGCCTCTAGAGTGCTCCTGGGCAGGGCAGGGAGGGTCTGGGGATAGAGCTGTGCTGGCAGCGACCAACACATCTCTCTCCCTCCCCAGTCCATGGACACTGAAGCTGAGCTGCAGTTTCGCCCGCGGACAGGGAAGGCAGCCTCAGCCCCTCTCTTGCCTGAAGTGGAGACCTACCTCCAACTGCTCCTTGTCATCTACCTGATGAACAGCAAGCGATACCCTGAGGTGAAGTTTCCCCTCAGCTGCTGGCTCTGAAGCTGAGATCTCTGTGCAGAGCTCCCACGCACCCTTCTATTCACAGAAGCTTTAAAATGCATCAGGGTTGGGTTCCACAGAGACACAGATCATTAGGGGTTGGAAGGGACCTCCAGGGGTCATCAAGTCCCACCCCTGTGTTCGAGCAGGATCATAGAACCTAGGGCAGGTCACTAGGGCATAGTAGAGAGAAAGGAGAACCTCTGTTGATATGCTGGAACCACTCTTGATCCATCCCAGCCTTCTATCGGCCTTCTTGGCCACCAGAGCACACTGCTGTGCCATGGAGAACTTACTGTCCGCAAGAACTCAAAGATCCTTCTCCAGGGAAGTGCTCTCCAGTAGATGCTAATTGACTAGTAGATTACTAATGATAGCACAAAGGGAAATGGCCTCAAGTGGCATCAGGGGAGGTTTAGATTGGATCAGTGGAAAAAGCTCTTCCCTGAGAAAGTGGCTGGGCACTGGAACAGGCTGCCCAGGGAGGTGGTGGAGTCCCCATCCCTGGAGGGGTTTAGAAACCAAGTAGCTCAAGCACCTGAGGCCAGAGTCTGGGGGTTAGGGAGCTGTTGGGGTGAGGGCTGGGCTTGCTGATCCTGGAGGTCCTTTCCAGCCAGGATGATTCAATGATTCTAGATCATCCCCCAACCTGTACGAATGCTTCTCATTACTCCTTCCCAGATGAAGGACTCTGATTCTTATTGAACCTCATTAAATTCCTCAGTCCATCCCTCACACCCGCTGCCCCTTTTCCTATCACCGGGTGCCCCTGAGCAGAGCCTGGCTCCAGCCTCCTGACACCCACCCTTCACGTATTGATTAACACCCATGGGGTCACCCCTCAGCCTCCTTTTGCCCCAGCTCCCTCAGCCTTTCCTCAGCAGGGAGATGCTCTCCTCCCTTCCTCAGCTCTGTGCTGGACCCTCTCCAGCAGCTCTGTGTCCTTCTGGCAGCCCTGGTTCTCTTTGATCCTCCTGGACAGCAGTTGCTCTGACCTCTGTTCCCCTCTCACAGGCTCAGAAAGTGTCCGACGACCTGATGCAGAAGATCAGCTCCCAGAACCGCCGGGCCCTTGACCTGGTGGTGGCAAAATGTTACTACTACCACTCCCGCATCTATGAGTTCCTGAATAAACTCGACGTGGTCAGGAGGTGAGGTGACTCCTTCATTTGCCTCCCAGCTGAGCAGGGCTTTTCCTTTCCTCCTCCTCTTCCTCCCTTACAATCTCCCTCCCTTGTCCCGACAGCTTCCTGCACGCCCGGCTACGGACGGCCACGCTGCGCCACGATGCCGACGGCCAGGCCACCCTCCTGAACCTGCTGCTGAGGAACTATCTCCACTACAACCTCTACGACCAAGCAGAAAAGCTCGTCTCTAAGTCTGTATTTCCCGAGCAGGCCAACAACAACGAGTGGGCTCGGTACCTCTATTACACAGGTGAGCTGTGCTGGGTCCTGCAGGGCTCTGGAGCCTTGAGCTGCAGCCGAGATCAAGGGCTCTGGCTCCCCAGAGAATCACAGAATCATCCTGGCTGGGAAGGACCTCCAAGATCATCGAGCCCAGCCCTCACCCCAGCAGCTCCCTAACCCCTAGACCATGGCCTCAAGTGCTCGAGCTACTCGTTTTTAAACCCCTCCAGGGATGAGGACTCGACCACCTCCCTGGGCAGCCTGTTCCGGTGCCCAACCATCCACCACCTCCCTGGGCAGCCTGTGCCAGTGCCCAACCACTCTTTCAGGGAAGAACTTCTTCCTCAGATCCAGTCTAAACCTCTCCTGATGCCACTTGAGGCCATTTCCCCTTGTCCTATCATTAGTGATTTGGGAGAAGAGCCCAGCACCAGCCTTGCTAGAACCAACTTGCAGGCAGCTGGAGAGAGCAGTGAGGTCTCCTCTCAGCCTCTTCTCTAGACTCAATAACCCCAGTTCCCTCAGCTGCTCTTCCTGTTCTCCAGCCCCTCTCCTCAGCCTCATTGCCCTTCTCTTGCCACACTCCAGCCCCTCAACGTCCTTCTGATCCTGTGGTGCCCAACACTGGCCCCAGTACTCGAGGTGCAGCCTCACGAGTGCAGAGCACAGGGGCACCATCACCTCCTTCCTCCTGCTGGTTACCCCATTCCCTATCCAGGCCAGCGTGATGTTGGCAGCCACCTGGGTGTGAGTGGCTGGAGATGGGGATTCCAGGCAGGATTTGAAGCCTCCAGCTGGATTCACTCGGTGGCTTTTCCATCTGCAGGGCGCATCAAGGCCATCCAGCTGGAGTACTCGGAGGCGCGGAGAACCATGACGAACGCCCTGCGGAAGGCGCCGCAGCACACGGCCGTCGGCTTCAAGCAGACGGTGAGCGGCAGTGGGATGGTTGTGGGGTCCTGGCTCCCCCGACACCACCCCAGGAACCTCCTCGTGGGGACTCAGGGTTGTTTTTCCTCTGCTCCAGGTGCACAAGCTGCTCATCGTGGTGGAACTGCTGCTCGGGGAGATCCCAGACAGGCTCCAGTTCAGACAGCCCTCCCTCAAGCGATCGCTCATGCCCTATTTCCTCCTGACTCAGGGTACGACCGGCCTCGGCCCCCTCGCAGCGGCCTCCTGCGCTTTGAGGGAGCGGGAAGCCCCGGGCGGGGGGCACCTGGGGGTTTCTCTGCCCTCGGTGGGGCTCAGCTGCAGACTCTGCTTTGGGAGGAGGAGGAGGAGGCAGCTCCTAAGAGGAGGGACACCGGGGCCTTCCCTACATCCCCACCTGTCCTGGCCCTCGCTCCTTCCCCCGTGAAGACCTTCTCTCCTCCAGCCGTCAGGACCGGCAACCTGGCCAAGTTCAACCAAGTCCTTGACCAGTTTGGGGACAAGTTCCAGGCCGACGGCACCTACACCCTCATCATCCGCCTGAGGCACAACGTCATCAAGACGGGTAGGAGACCTGTGGCCCCTGGGGTCCCCACAGCCTGGCCGGAGCCTTGCAGGTGGGCGCAGGGCTGCCTGGCCTGGGGGGCTCCACGCTCGTTCCTGCCCCGCAGGGGTCCGGATGATCAGCCTCTCCTATTCCCGCATCTCCCTGGCCGATATTGCTCAGAAGCTGCAGCTGGACAGTCCGGAGGACGCAGAGTTCATCGTAGCCAAGGTAGCTGCACAGGAAGCCCTGGCTGGTCTGGGTTGCCCCCAGCTCCCCCGGTGCTGCTGCCCTGGCCCTGCGCCTTTAGGTTAAGGTCCCTCCGGGGGATTCTGGGGACACTCGGGGCCAGCTCCTGAGCCCCCTGCTCCTGTCAGACACGAGCTGTCTCGGTGGGCAAAGACCTTTAAACTCCTCAAGTCCAGCTGCTCCCACAGCACTGCCAGGGCCCCATTCACCCCTGTCCCTCACCCCACAGCTCCAGGGCTCTTCAGCCTCTCCAGCCAGGGGGACTCCCTCACTGCCCTGGGCAGCCTGGGCCGGGTCTGGGGCACCCCTGTGGGGCAGAAACTGCTCCTCAGGGCCAACCTCACCTTCCCATGGGGCAACTTGAGGCCAGTGCCTCTCATCCTGCTGCTTCTTCCTCAGAAGGGCCCAGTCCCCAGCTGGTTCCAGCCTCCTGAAGTTCAGGGAGCTGTGGAGAGCAGAAAGGTCTCCCCTGAGCCTCCTGTTCTCCAACCCTGCAGTGTTCCCTCAGCCCCTAAGAGCTCTGATGCTCCAGCCCCTTCCCCATCTCTGTTGCCCTTCTCTCTGGACCCACTCCAGCCCTTGTGTGGGCTCTCACAGTCCCCAGCTCTCAAAGGTCCTGGCTACAGATACGAACCATGAAAAAACCCTCAGTGGGCTCTGACGTCGCCAGCCAGCTCCCTCCCTCCGCTCTTAAACCTCCTACCTGTGCCCTGAGCGGGTGGCCCTCGGGCTCTTGCAGGCCATCCGCGACGGCGTGATCGAGGCCAGCATTAACCACGAGAAGGGCTATGTCCAGTCCAAGGAGATGATCGACATCTACTCGACCCGAGAGCCCCAGCTGGCCTTCCACCAGCGCATCTCCTTCTGCCTCGACATCCACAACATGTCGGTCAAGGTGAGTCCGGCCGCCTCGTCCCGTGGCAGCGGAGCAGCGTCTCGAGGTGTCTCTCAGTTCATGGTGTCTCTCCCCTCCCCTTCTTCCTTCCTTCCTTTCCCAGGCTATGAGGTTCCCCCCGAAATCATACAACAAGGACTTGGAATCCGCAGAGGTGAGAGCTCAGCTGTGGCCACAGCGGAGGCTGTGGATCCTGCTCCCCACTCCCACCAGTGGATCCTGCTCCCCGCTCCCACCAGTGGATCCTGTTCCCCGCTCCCACCACCCTCTTGCCCTTCCAGGAGCGCCGGGAGCGCGAGCAGCAGGACCTGGAGTTCGCTAAGGAGATGGCAGAGGATGACGACGACGGTTTTCCGTGACCCTCTGGCCTGGCTGGGGGTTTTTTTTATGTGTCCCTCCCTCGGGGAGGTGCTGTCTGAGCAGAGCTTCCCCCGACCCCAGCGCTTCCCCCCCACATCCTTTACTCTGCCTTTCTTTTATAAATAACCTGCATGTCTGTACTGGGGGGGGCAGAGAGAGGAGAAGGGGCCGTGGGGGGACACACACACACAGAGAGGGCTTCCCTGAGCCCACAGCTACCAGCCCTGCTGCTCCAGCAGCAGGGAACCCCCTTCCCCTATAAAAAAACCCCCATTCTTTCAAGGTTGCTTGTGGTCAGCTGAGCCCAGAGGAGAGGAGGCACAGACCAGTCCATGAACTGGGGAGATCCTGATGGTGGGAAGGGAGTTGGGGGTGGTGGTGCCAGGGCAGAGCAGGTTGTGGGGGGGCAGGAGGAGGCAGGAGCCCGGCTTTTCCCACCCCACACCCTGCCCTCCCCAAGCTCTCGCAACGATAGTGGGGTCAAATTTTGTTAAAAGCTTCAATTAATGACTTTTAAAATAAAAGTTGGAAAAACACCGGCCAGGGCTGCTCCTCCTCTGGGTTTTGCTGTTGTTGGGGTTCAGTTTGGGGGGAGGGGGGGGTTGTTCTGTTTCCTGCTCCCCCTCCCCAGGATTTGAGGGCAGCTCTAGCCCAGACCCCTCTATAGAGCTGGGACTGACCCCACAGGGCTGGGACCAGCCCCAGCACCGGATCCTTTCCCCAGTCCCTCGTTCAGCAGAGAGCTGGGATTACTGGGATCAGCACCAAGGGGGAAAAGAGCCCCATTGCCCCCCTCCAGCCCCACAGCAGAGTGCTGGGGGGCAGCCGCCCCGGTGGGGTGGGTCCTGCTGAGCCGTCTGGGACCGACTGGGCTCCTTATCTGGGGAAATGCGGGAATCTCCCGGCACACCCAGCCCGGGCTGGGGGCCAGGGGCTGCGGGGGCAAGTGTGGGGCTGCCCCGAGGCGGCGGACGCAGCCTTTTCCCGCTCCAGGGCTGCACCTGGGGTCTTTGGGGTGGAGCTGGGAGGGTGAGAGCCAGCACTGGGGGAGCACAGGGGGACACCCTGACACTCGTGAGGGACCTTCCTCTCGTGAGGAGAGGAAGGGTGGCCACGAGGCAGTGGGGTGGGTGGCCAGGACAGTCCCTGGGGCAGCTCTGGCCACAGGGGTGGGGTGATAGCTCTGCCACCCCGCACCCCAACACCCACAGGGTTTCGGGTCAGGTCACCACTTCCTTCCTTGGAAAGCTGACAAGGGGGGGCTTTGGGCATCACCAAGTGCTGATTCACATCCCTCCACCCCCCCACCCCAATTCCTCACCGACCTGCTGAGACGGCAGCTCCGCACTGGGGGAAACTGGTGATCGGAACTTGGGGGGGACCACACTAAGCCCCCCTTCCATGGCCACTGGCTCTGGGAGGGCTCTGCCGAGTTGGCTGAGGGGCTTTTTCCCTGTCGAGGTCCTTTCCCTCAGCCTTGTGTGGGGCCGGGGAGTCCTCAGTAGGTTTCAGAGTTAACAGCTGCCCAGTGCTGGTTGAGGTCCTGGGGGGCTGGTTGAGGTCCTGGGGGGCTGCTGAGGGACTGGCTGCAGCTGCTGGGTGAGGGGGGGTCCCTTTGCCCCAGCTGGAGGTGGGAGCAGCTCCCAGGGCAGCTCTGCCAGCTGTACCCCAAGGACTGCACCCCATAGGCTGAACCCCACAGGTGGGTGCCCCACAGTAACCCCACTGTACCCTATAGGCTCTACCCACATGAGCTGTAGCCTGTAGGCTGTACCCTGGGGCTGAACCCCATGAGCTGTACCCCTCATGGGCTGTACCCTAGAGGCTCAACCCCATGGTCTGCACCCCATGAGCTGTACCCTAGATGCTGAACCCCATCGTCTGCACCCCATGGGCTGTACCCTAGAGGCTGAACCCCATCCTCTGCACCCCATGAGCTGTACCCTACAGGATCTGGGGTCCATCCCTCTGCTCTCTGAGGTCTGTGGGGTGTGAGAACAGGGGTCCCCCATCCCCACAGCTTGCAGGAAGACACTGATAGGATCCCAGGGTCGCCCCAAGGCTGTGGGGGTCTCCCATGCCCTGGCCGGCCCGTGCCAGGCGGGAACTGGCCCAACTGGCTCTGTCCCAGCAGATTATCCTGGAAGAGCTTGCGGGAACCAGCCTGAGCTAAAAATTCCAACATCAGGGCATCGGGGTGGCCCTGGGGCAGGGACCAACCCCGGGGCTGCCCTGGCAGCCGCTTCCCCGAAGAGGCAGGTGGGGATGGCCCCTCCGTGGGGTTGGGTGGGGGGTCGGGACCCCACTGGGACCAGGTGCTCACTGGGGGTGCTCAGCATGGCCCCAGTGGGGCAGGATCTGAGCTGCAGACCCCTCGAGGGTCTCTGGCTTGGCCACCACCATGTGGTTCTCATGGGTGCTGCCCACCCTGGTGGCCCCCAGGTGAGGGGCTGAGGCAGCTCGTAGGGGGCAAACAGACACCCGGGCTGGGGATGGTGATGACCCAGCAGGGCCAGTGGCCATAAAACACCCCCGCACCACCACCTCACCCCATCACCCTTGGGTGACCCTGTGGCGCTGGGCAGTAGCCACAACCCGGGTTAATGAATCACTAGCCCGGCCATCCAGCACCCAGCACCCGTGTCCAGCAGCACCCAGTTAGCACCCAACACCCGACACCCCCATAGTGAGGGGAGCCGGGAAAACCCCGCAGCGAGGTGCGGGGCTGCAGCCGAGCACCCAGGGTTGGGGATGATTAAAACCATGAGGTAATCAGTTGCCACATCGGTGAGTAGCCGCAGCCGCTATAAATGACCCTGATCCATGAGGCCCAGCAGAGCCGGGGCAGGACCGAGCGGTGCCGGGTGAGAGGAGACCACGAGGCGGGCACGATGCCATCCCACAGCCGTGAGTACCCACAGCACCCACTGACCCGCTCCTGCAGCACCCAGTGCACCCACAGGGCTCCCTTGGCCAGCGGCACCCAGTGCGCTGGCAGCCCCGCTGTGGGGTTGTGGGACGTGAGGAGCACCCAGTTCCTCTCCCCAGTTTGAGGGTCTCTGCCCCACAGCACGAGTGGTGGCACCATCCCTGGGGTGGGGGGGCATCTGGCTGCTGAGCCCTGAGCATGGTGGTCCCCAGGGTGGGTGTCCCCAGGATGGGTGCCCCAGGGTGGGTGTGCCAGGGTTGGTAACCCCATGGTGGGTGCTCTAGGATGGGTGCCCCAGGGTAACCCCAGGGTGGGAGCCACAGGGTGGGTGACCCCAAGATGGATGTCCCCAGGGTGGGTGCCCCAGGGTAACCCCAGGGTGGGAGCTCCAGGATGGGTGCCACAGGGTGGGTGTCCCCAAGACGGATGTCCCCAGGGCAACCCCAGAGTGGGTGTTTCAGGATGGGTGTCCCTGGGGTGGGTGCCCCATGGCTGGCACTGACCTGCTGTCCCACAGCCATCCTGGTGCTGCTGGGCGCGCTGCTGTGGGCACCGTGGCGGGTGCTGCAGGGGGCACCGCTGGCCGAGCTCTCGGGGGACCAGGACTTCCAGCTCTTCCTGCACAAGAACCTCGAGTTCACCCGCAAGATCAGGGGGGACGTGGCGACACTGCAGCGGGTGCTGGTGAGGGCTGGGTGCTGCGCTGGGTGGTGGGTGCCCCTGGGGTCACCAAGGAGGTGACCTCCCCCTCTCCAGCCTTACTGGCCTCCTGCACTGTCAACCCCAGGCAGGGTCCTAGGGCACCCACGGGTGTCTGCACCCACGAACAACCCCCCCACCTGCTCCTTCGGACACCCATTGGGTGCTCTTGTCCCATCCCCATCACAGCTGGGCAGCAGATCCACTCCATCCCCTCCTTGGGGGGGCGGATCCCAAAGCTCTATGACAGGGTGCTGGGGGTGGGAGGGCAGCAGGGTGCTCCCACCACCCCCTGACTTTGATCCCATCGCCCCCAGTGCGACCAGTTCCAGCTGTGCCAGGAGGAAGAGCTGCTGCTGGTGCGGCAGCACCTGGGCATCGCTCAGGCACCGCTGGACCAGTGTCACAGCCGCAGCTTCCAGGCGGTGAGTTGAGTGCCAGCACCCACTGCTGTCATGAGCTGCCCGGTCTCAGCTCAGGGGTAGCCCAAACCCGCCCTCACGGTGCCCACAGGGTGCCAGGCATCGCTGACTGCCCGGTGCCCCCCTGCAGGACACCTGCTTCAGCCAGATCCGCGATGGGCTACGGCTCTACCTCAGCTCCCTGAGCACCATCGTGCAGCTGCTGCCCGGGCACACGGAGCTGCTGGAGACCCTCCAGCTGGACACTGCCAACCTCTCCTCCAACATCCAGCAGCAGGTGAGGGGTAGGGAGGGACTGGCGTCGTGTGGGGTTGGAATCA
>JAOXOE010000863.1:2120326-2138340 GCA_028565055.1 Phoeniculus purpureus
GCGGCGATTTCACCCTTCGGGTGTCAGCGTTCTGCTGGGCGGTAGCGCTTGACCTTCAGAGCCAGTCAGCTAACTGGAGAGCGGCCGCCGGTACCGGCCCCGGTTGCCGCTTCCCCCCGTGCAGGGGCCGGGGAAGGGTTTGGGAGGCGCCTGGTCCGGATCTGGCTCAATTAGAGAGATTGAACGCGACGGGAGAGGCAGAACCGGGCAGGGCTGGAGCCAGATGCTCCCCGGGGACACCCCGCGATCCCCGGGAGACCCCCTTCCTCCACCTCCAACCGGGACCAGGCTGAGCTGGTGGAGCAGCAGGAGCCCCGGGGGGAACCGGGGCAGGGGGGTCTCTGGGGCTGCTGATGGGGTCACGGTTGGGATGGTCTGGGCTGCTGCACCAGGGACACCTCACTGCTGTCCAACGCTGGAGTCACTGGGGCAGGGCTGGGATGTGGTGGCAGCAGGGGACCCACAGCTGGGGCTCAGGGGCACCTTCTCTGGCACCTCCCCAGTTTGCTGAGAAGCAGAGCTGCCCCACACTCACCATCACTGGTCCCAGTGCCACCAGAGCAGTGCTGGGGAGACCCACTGTGGGGTGAAACCTGCAGGAATCAAGGCGTTGAGAGCTCTGGGGTGATCACACTGGGCCTCAGAGGGGTGGTGGCACCGGCTGCACCCCACAGACCAGCACCTGCGGTGCAGCAGAACCCCACAGCCGCCTCCCCGCTGCAGCCACGGCACCCAGGGCTAAAAATAGCCACTGCTGGCTTCTTGCTGCTAAATATAACCAGTATCGACTGGGCAGCAGCACTGGGAGAGCAGGAGGTGAGCAGAGACCCACCCCACACCAGCAAAGCCTGTGAATCCATACTGGACCAGCCCCACTGAGCACTGGGGAACACTGGGCTGGGCAGCTGGTGGCCTGTGGATGCTGCCAGATCCCCTATGGGTGGGTGAAGCCAGTGTGGGGACCCCCCCTTCCCACGGAGGGGGTCATGCCCCACCACCCCCATGCTCAGAGCGGCAGCGAGAGGCTGCAGCATCACCGAAGGGGGATGAATATTGATGGGGGGTTAAAAATAGCCGCCGCATTGTGCTTCCCCCTCACGTGCGGAGCCAGCGGGGCGCAGGGGAAGCTGCTAAATTCGATGTCACGGCGGCGCAGAGGGAGCCGCTGGGGAGGGCGGGAGAAGGGATAAAAATAGAAGCTGCTGTGCGTGGTTCTCCTGCAAAGCAGGGCTGGCTCCCGCGGGATCCCCTGCCAACGCTCACGGCTTCCCCACACCTCACCCCGGGCATGCGGTGGCTTCTTTAGGCTGGTGGCTAGAATGGCCAGCGGTAGCCCGATGGGTGTGTTCACCGTGTGTCTGTGCCACAGTGCCCCCCGGGAGTAGCTGCTGCCCAGATCCGGCTCTGGGAGGTCACTGCTGTGTCCTCGCAGCAGAACGGTGCCAGTGTGGGCACTCAGGAAGCCCTGGTGGCAACCAGACCACTGGCCCGGGCCTGGAGTTGAATGTGTGGCCAGTGCCAAGGGTGGATGGGTGCCTGGCTCAGCCTGGGATGGAGGTGCAGGAGAACCCACCTCGGGGAGCACCACAGAGCAGCTGGGGAGGGTCTGAGGGGCTGCAGGTGACACTGGTGGAGCTGTGCCAGGGCAGCTGGTGGGCACCACACTGCCGGGCTCTGCTCCCAGGACTGGGGGGTTCTGCACAGATATGGGGAACTCTGCCCAGTCTGGGTATCTCTGCCCAGTCTGACAGTCTCTGCCTAGACTGGGAGGGTCTGCCCAGACCAGAAGTCTCTGCCCAAACCAGGGGGACTCTGCCCAGTCTGGGGGTCTCTGCCCAGAATGAGAGCCTCTGCCTAGACTGGGAGGGTCTGCCCAGACCAGAGGTCTCTGCCCAGTCTGAGGGTTTCGCTCAGAATGGGGGGCTCTGCCTGGTCTCGGTGTCCCTACCCAGAATGGAGGGCTCTACCCGGGACCGGGGGTCTCTGCTCTATCCCCAGACCTTGACACAACCCGGCTTTGAGCCCCTCCAGCCCCGGCCGGGGCCGCTGCCCCCTGTCCCGGCTCTGTCCTGGAGCCGCACTGGGCACCGGGAGGGGCAGCCCTGCTCCGCTCGTGGGGCGGTCCCGGTGCTGCGGGACTACAGCTCCCGTGGTGCCGCGGCGGCGGGGGCCGGGCCGGGCCGGGCCGAGGTGCCCGCCGGAAGCTCAAGCGGGCAGCGCGGCGGAGACAGCCCCGGCCCCATCGAGCCGAGCCGGGCCGAACCGAACCCAGACGGGTCAGGCGAAGCAGTGGTGAGTGCGGGGCCGGGCTCCTCCCCATCCGCTCCGCCGGGGGGTGCCGGGGCCGTTACGGAGCCCCCGGGGCCGGGTGTGAGGCCGAGCCCCCCCACCCCTTCTCCGGGAGCTGAGCGGGGGCCCAGCCCCATTCCGGGGAGGGAGGAAGGTGGGGGTCCCCGAAACAAAAACAACCCCCAAAACAATGGAAGACAAAGAAAAGCAACTGCTGGGATGGAGCCAGGAAGCCGCGGGGCTTGGGGGGGGGGTCCCCTCAGGGGATCCCCACAGCCCCGGGCAGGCAGCAGGACAGGGGCAGCGGGTCATGCCCAGGGTGTCGGTGCATGTGAGGGGGGTCCCAGCGCCCACGTTTGGCCCCAAACTTCCCCTCGAGATTCAGCAGAAGAGGGGGAGGTAGAGCCCTGGCTGCTCCTCCACCCCCTCCTCCTTCTGCTCTCGTGGGGTAGTCCCAGCTGGAAAAGACCTCTGAGATGAAGGTTGAGCCTTGTGGCAACTGACCAGTGGTTCCACCAGTTCTGGAGCCTCCTGGCTGATCTGGAGGGTCAGAGGTGGTAAAGTCTGGGGACAGTGGAGCCACAAAGCCCCTCGCACTAACCCGTCGCTGGGCTCCCCGGTCCCGAAGCAGCTCCGTCTGCCACATCTGGGGTGTTGGGATGCCCTGGTCTGAAGGCCAATGCCATCCACATGGAGATTGCTGGTGGTGCCAGCAATGGGGGTCGTGGCTCTGCAGGATCATAATCGCTTCAGTCCTGTGAAAGGAGCTCAGCGAGATCAACTGAGATCAGCACCTGAGCCCTCCTGCCCTCCGCTAAGCTGCTGCCCTGGGCTGAGGCCAAGGGACAAACCGAGGGGGACAGACTCAATGGTGAGGAAGCACCTCAGGGTGCTGGCAGCAGGGCTGTGGGTTCTTCAGAAGGTGGTGGGTGACTAATGAGTAGAAAACTGCAGTGGTGTTGTGGTCCCCCTTTGCTCAGAAGCAGGAGGCGCTGCGGGGTGACCCCAAGAGTCACACTGAACCCCAAACCAAGTCAGTCCCAGCAGGGCTGTGCCCACCGTGCTGGAGCAGTGGCTGGTGGGGAGCAGGGCATGAAGGATCAGGCAGAGGGACAGGCTCAGCCGGCTCTCTTGCCACAGCTGGGACTTTTCCCCTCCTTGGATGGCCGCTGTCCCGCGTCAGCGCAGTCCTGACCTTCACACTAGAGTCTGGTGAAGCTTTTCTGTCCCCAAACGCCACTGTGAGAGTGGGGAAGCAGAGGGCCACGGCCAGCTGTGTCGCGGGGAGTTGGCAGCCCTCCCACCTCGCAGCCGCTTCCTGCAGGTGAACAAATCCCCGGTGTACAATCAGAAAGTCAATACCGCGGGATGGGGGTAGGGACGGTCGGAGCGGAAGCTCTGGGGAGTTCGTGCTCCCTCGGCCAGATCTTGCGACACCACACAGAGCTGAAGGTTGTGGAGAGCTTGGGTCAGGGCCGGTGGGTCCAAGTGGGGAAAGACTCACGGCTGAGGTGGTTTTAAGATGGAGAAGAAGATTCTCCTCATCACAGGAGCCTGGCAGCTCCATGTCCCTCCTGCAGGAACGAAGGCAGCGTCGGTGTGCTCCAGTGTTTCTAACCCTCATCTTTCCCAGTAAGGACACTGAGGCACAGAGAGGAGAGTCGCTTCACATTCAGCTCCTGAGGCTGGCCCTGGCCCCTGCCCTCCTCTGCAGAGGGGACAGAGAAGCTGCTCATTAGATTTTGAAACTGAGTCTCCTGATCGTCCTCAAAGGGAAATCCCACCTCGTTGGTACGTCCCGCACCTCTGGCTGAGCTCTGCCAGCTCCTGCAGCCCCTGGGGAATGCGTTGTCTCCTCAAGAGGCCACCTGGGTGACCCCCATTCCAGAGAGGAATCTTACACAGCCTCCAGCAAGGCTGCTGGTCACTCCCTCTAGACAGTCCATCCCAACATCTGTCCGAGCTCCAGCTAAGCAGTTACTCTGCGGAGCAGCATCTCCCTCCTCCGTGCAGCTCTGCGCCGGGTTCCAGGACTCTTCCTCAGCCTCTCTCCAGACTAAACAAACCCGTTTCCTTCCAGGTCATGTTTTTCCTACACCTCTGCTCTCGTTCCAGCTCCTCCCAGAGCAGGACAGTATCTGGCAGAGGCCTCACCAGTCTGGAGGAGAATTCCTCTGGTTTTTCATGCTGGGGGTGTGTGTTCTGCTCTTTATTTCTTCTCTTGCGGCAGCTGGACTGTTTCTTGCCTCATGCTGGGCTTCACCACAACCCCCAGACTTCCTCTAAAGGCCGTTAGGAATTACAGCAGATTCAGGAGGGAGCTGCTGAACCTTGGCTCGAGGTTCTACTTCCAGACCAAGCTCTGGGCTTTTCCCTGGAGTATCCCATAGCCAAGATGTCCTTTGGCCCAGGAGATGAGAAATCGAGCACCCGCAGACCTGCAGCTTCTCTCCTGGTAACAGAAACCTTCCCCAGACATAAACCTTGAAGGACAGTGGGGCAGCGGAGGTGGGCAGCGGCCGCCAGCACAGCCCTGGAGCCACCCGCAGTGCCGAGCAACAGCCAGTTGAGCGGCTGAATGCAACTTGGAAGTTCCAGTGAGCGTCCCTGGAGCTCCGGGTCCTGGCCCTGGGCAGGAGTGTGGGCGAGCGCCAGCTTCTGAAACAAGCCAGGCCCAGCGCTTGGCGAGGGAGGTTGGGGCAGCTGGTGGTGACAAACACAGTGTAATGTCAGATCTGGCTCAGACAGGCCTCCCGAGACCGAAGACTGAGAGAGAGCTTGAGAGAACAGCAGCACTGTGGGCCAGCTGTGGGAACAGACGTCAGGAAGCAGCTCCAGCCCTGGGGTCCTCTGGCCAGCTAATGACCCTACGATTGTTTCCCTGGGATGCACTGGCGATGACTTTACCCCAGAACATCCGTGATCCCAGTGTAATGGTGTCACAGCAGCTCTCACTTGTGCCAGTTGTCCCTGGGAACGGCTGCAGCAGAGCTCTCACCCCTGGAAGCCTCAGAGCTGACCAACACCTGCTGCTGCTGTCAGTGCAGCCCACAAAGCCACTGGGACAACCGCATGGTCCACAAGGCTTCGCTCCGGGTTTGCTCAGACCTGTGACTGCTCGGAGAACCTCTGTCCTCCTCCTGCTGGCAGGGAAAGTGGCAGCTCCCACTGCTGAAAGATCCTCCCAGAGAACTTTTTTTTGTTATCTCAAGCTGGAGAAGATTCTCCTTCCTTCCCTGGGGGAGAAGTTGTTTGTTGAGGTGGATTTTTTGCCCCGCAAGGGTTAAATTGGAAGACGAGAGAGGAGCCAGAGCCAGAGACCATTGAGTCTCTGGAGCTGTGCAGAGTTCATTTTGTTGGGCTAACAAGGAGATGTGTGGATCCAGAGCTGCCGCTGCCTGTCTGAGCTGTGGAGATGCTGAAGCCACTTCAGAAGTGCTGAGTGGTTCCATAATTAACACCATGACGGTGATTTAAAGCAGATCCTCAACTGTTGGGAGTCTCGTCAGGCAGTGATGGGACTGAACCCTGCCATCCCGGCTCTGGGAAACCGGAGCAGCAGATCACACTTCACCTTCTGTCACAGCCAGGCTTCCCACGCACGTTATTCCCAAATCTCAGCTGCTCCCGGATTCCACTTCCCCTCAGAAATGCCAGCTCTCCCAACGGGAATAAGGAGGTGCAGAGGAGTGAGGTGTCTTGGGATTTTTACAGCAAAAGACAGCTGTCAGTCCCTGCTGTGCTGAGACAGAGGGTTTCCATGGGTTTAGGTGGAGGATCCCTGCAATCCCAGCACTGACCTGACTATGCTTCAGTTCCAGGGCTGCCTGTGGGACACAGGAGCCAAGATGAATGTGGGAACAGCACACAGCGAGGTGAACCCCAACACCCGGGTCATGAACAGCCGGGGCATCTGGCTCTCCTACGTCCTCGGAATTGGGCTGCTGCACGTCGTGCTGCTGAGCATCCCCTTCTTCAGCGTCCCCGTCGTCTGGACCCTGACCAACATCATTCACAACATGGTAAGGGAGCGACACGCAGAGGCCACGCGGCTCCAGTCTGTTGGGGTTCCTGGGGAAAAGGCTCTTTTCTCTGCATTTCCAAAGGTCTGGGGGGTGTTATTTGACCTCCACCCCTCAGGCAGCACCTCTAGGTCATTGATTTAAACCCAAAGTGCTCGGAGGGGACAGTGGGTTTGGCTGGGGGTAGGTACCTTTGTCACATCCCCTGTGATAGAGGAATAGCTGTGACAGGCCACAGAAGCCAGAGCAGCAGATCTAACATCAACCTGATGAAGCCACAAACTTTCTCTGCTTAAAGGAAAAGATTTTCTCTAGGGATGGATTTTCCCCTTCTAGGCATTAGGTGAAGGGGAGTGTGAGGGGAGCAGAGGTGAGCGCAGCAGCAGGCAGATGGATGGACAGATGTCCTGGGGACTCTGTAGTGCTGCCATCCTGCTGTGCAGGTCCTGGGACACTACTTCAGGCCAAGAATATTCCAGAGACACAACTGACACTGATCAAGGACCCTCAGACTCAGGTCTCTAGAGGGGAAAAAGCCCCATGAAACCACCAGCTGGAGCTGCTGAGGGCTCAGTTCACCAGCCACTGGGCTTCATCCAGCTCCTTCCCCGTTTCCAGGCCAGACAGGAGTTTAAAGGGCAGCGATGGCCATGTGTGAGACACGTGGTGTCAACAGTGCCTGTTTACGAGTGTGTTGTTCCACTGTGGGAGGCTGAGCCCTTATCGGAGTGGGGACGGCCCCTTGCAGCACACAGCTCTCCTAGGGAGGCCTTTGGGCGTTGCTGTCGCGTGGCAGAGCGAGCTCAGGCTAATCTCCAGATCCCAGAGGTCCCGGAGCTCTAATCTCACAAGCACCTTCTTGGCCCGTGCCCTGGAGAGGCCACACGTGTTGCAGCCGGGCTGAGCCAACTCTGGCTAGTGGCCTTCCTCCCCGAATCTCACTGCTGCTGCTACATCAGTCCATCTCCAGCAGTGACCACACGTCCCTCTAGCATGTGCTGGCACACGCTCCCACGATGTTCTGGGTGGTGAGGGGTGCAGGGAGCGGTCGGCGTGCTTCACCCCGCATTCGTTTCCTGCAGAGCATGTACATCTTCCTCCACACGGTGAAAGGGACCCCCTTTGAGACGCCGGACCAGGGGAAGGCTCGGCTGCTCACGCACTGGGAGCAGATGGACTATGGCGTGCAGTTCACGGCGTCCCGCAAGTTCCTGACCATCATGCCCATAGTCCTGTGAGTACTGGAAGGACACGGAGGGACTGGAGTGGGGCCCGAGAAGGGCAGCAAGGTTGGGGAAGGGTCTGGAGAACAAGATGCGGCTGATGGAGCTGGGGCTGGTTAGTCTGAAGGGAGAACTTTTTGCTGTCTACAACTGCCTGACAGGAGGGTGGAAAGAGGTGGGGGTCAGTTTCTTCTCACAAGGAACAAGACAAGAGGAAACAGCCTCAGGCTGTCCCAGGGGAGAGTTAGGTTGGACATCAGGACAAACTTCTTCGCAAAGAGTCCTCAGGCCTTGACAGATGCTGCCCAGGGAAGGGGGTGAATTGCCATCCCTGGCCGTGTTTCCCAGTTGGGGATATCTGGAGCTCAAGGACAGGGATGGGACAGTTTGGTTCACAGTTGGACTCGATGATCTCAAAGGTTTTTTCTAACCTAAACCTCTGCTCCCACCCTCTCCAGGTATTTCCTAACCAGCTTTTACACAAAATACGACCGGATACACTTCGTCATCAACACCATCTCCCTCATGAGTGTCCTGATCCCCAAACTGCCTCAGTTCCATGGAGTCCGGATCTTTGGGATCAACAAGTACTGAACTGCGTGGCTGGAGCGAAAGGAAGAGGAATAGGAGAGAGGGGGTGACGTTCCTGCTCTCTTACCTTGGTTCCTCCTCTCCACACGCCCTCGGGATGTAATTTCACAGCGGCTGTCCAACGCAGATTCCGATAGACACCCACCGCATGCTGGATCCTCATGCCCAATAAATCTAACCAAGCTCCAGAGTAGAGTTTAGTGCGGAGCAGGATGTGTCGGCGCTGGATTTTGCATAGTCCAGCCTCACAAAAATGGATGCAGACGGACTGAGACTTCAAGGTACAACAAGGGTGAATTCTGGGGGGTGATCTTCATCCGTCCCAGACCACCGAGTGACAAGAATAGGGACAAGAGGGGAAAAGCTTTTAGTGCTGGTACTTATCGCTGAGGTAAACGCACTTTACGATACCTTTCCCTTTCTGAAGCTGGGTGCTTCGAGCGCTGGGTGGGGGGAATTCAAAGGGAAACAGCCAGACTTTCCCAGTACTTGATTGTTTTGGGGTTTTGAATTGTGTTTTTGGGCAAGCAGAGCGGGAAGAGGGCGATGGAGGTTTTATTTTGCAATCTTTTACACCCCTTGTGCTGAGAACAGCACAGGAAAGGGATGACCTGCAGTCTGACAAAGCTTTTGGTTTCTCTACGGTACCGTTCGTGTTCTTCAGGGAAAAGGGCAGTAGATCTTGAATCATAGTTGTTCTTTTCAGCTCCGACCAGAACCTGTTGGGGTTTAACTCTCCACCCCAGAGCAGCAGTTTTTCAGCGCTTGAATTAAGGGCTGGGGTGCAGGTCGCTCTAATGACCCACCACAAACACTACTGAGCTCCTCGGTGCCAGCACAGGAGAACCTGAAGCCTGGCTGCTGGTCAAGGCCAAACGAGAGACTGGGGGGTGCAGTTAGGATTTTTCTCCTCTCAGTCTGCGTCACTGGGATTTGCCAGTGGATTTAACTCTGACTCCTGCTGTTCCTGGAAGCCTCTCGCTCTGCTCGACGCACAAGCACCGCAGTGGCATTCCTCGAGCTCTCAGTGATCCCTGACAAGGGTGTGGGAGCCACAGGCGAGCAGCACCAGCACCCGGCTGAACCAGCCATCGAAGCAGGTCACCGACAACAAAAGGGAGCCTTTCTCCTGTAAAATTACCACCTAAATAACATCGGTTTGCAGGTCGTGATCTCCTGGCTGCGACCAGCCTTCTGTTCTTTGAAAGACTCTTTCTTTCAGGTTGCGTCAGACAGAACATGGTTTCCCCTCATCTCATCAAAGCTGTGTTTTTGTTGTTAGTGCTGAGGTTGACAGCAGTAGAAACATTTTAGGCTCGTTTGGTTCCTGTAGAGCTCAAGCTGTAGAGGTCAGAGTGGCTGTCATTGAGTTGTTTGATGGTCTGAGTGTAGGACGTGGGGTGAGGAGCTCCAGGGTTGTGCAGAAGGTAAGAGTCTGGCTGCTCCAGCATCATTTCAAGCAAGTTGCTTCCCTGCCCTATCCCAGGATTGCTCTCAGGCTGCTGCAGCGAGGGGAGGACACTGGGACACACGGAGAATCGTTACCTGTTGAGTGTGAAAAACAGAAGGATGTTTTTAAGTGCAAAGGAAGTTTTCAAGGTGGCAGAAAGAGCCTGGCTGGGTCTTTGTCCACAGGGGGACCAGAGCTGGGTCCCTTGTGCTGTTCTCAGTGAGACAGTGGGACAGATGTGTAAGTGGCTTGGTGAGGGGGTTAAACCTTGAACCACTGTGATGCAGAACCGCTGCTTTAGTTCAGGTACTGGACTCCCTAAAGCCCAGAGACTTCATTAAGCTACCAGACAATGACTTTAGAGGAATAAATGTTGTTTTCCAAAAGGGAGATAATTCATCAATCAGCTAAGAAAACTACTCAGAAATCAATTAGTATCAGTGCCCAGAATGGGATGGGATGATGCCCTTGGAGCTGTGGGGTACCGCTTACACCCCAGTGTCATCTCCAGAGGTAAAGAAAACCCCACTTGTTTATTTTGGTGGAACATGAAGGGAAGAACATTGGGGTTTTGCAACAGAAAGAGCCCCTCTGTTCTTAAAAACCACCATTCCCACGCAGACAGCCTCATGCTGGTGATTTCTGAGTGCGTGCAGAGTGGGAGCAGGTTCGGTGTTTTCACTGGAAGCACAAAAACAAAGGGTCGGGGTCTCCTCTGCTCTTCTCAGGTTCCTTGAAGGCCTAGGCACTACAAGAGCTGAGGGTTTGAACATGTTCTTTGTGCTGTTAGCTGACACTGTGGCCATCTGATCCTGTTCTGTTAAATTAAAGAGCAGCTGTAAACCAGAACAGGACTAGAAACTTCAGCAAAAGGCAGTATTTAAAGCCTCGAGTCTACAATTTCCTGCTAGGCAAAGCCTTCGCTGGAACAATAAGCTCTTCCCATCCAGCGTTCACACTGAAATGATTAAACTAGCCCTTGCACAGACAGGGGTTCCACGGCAAACGACACGCTTGACCACCCAGGGACAGTGTGTGTGCTGTAGGAGAGCAGAAGTGAACTGGGATTCACACAGTTGATCCAGCGAAGGGAAACACAAACAGGAACTGAAGAAGCGTGAGAAGTGAGAGCTGTAGAAGGGCTTCTTGTTCATGATGCTGTGTGTTGAGTATTTATGTATGATTAGTAATTACTCAAGTAATTATATAACTGGTAGCATCTTCCTTAAGATCCCATGTTAAGGGTTGGCAGCGGAATTAATCAGAAATAGAAGGGAAACAGTAAGTTCATGGTAATTAGATTGGTCGTAATTGGCTCTCGTTAGCTGTGCGTCAGGTAGTTTTAAATGACAGATTTTTGGGAGCTGCTGCTCTCACACAACTTTGTGGCTACTTTCAGCTGAAGGTACTGGGACGAGTGGTTCTGGAGGTAACGGACACAGTGTTGGGTGTCCTGGAGCTCTGAGCTGAACCACTGCTGCTTTCTCTGTGTTTGCTAAACTCCTGCAGAGGCGGCTCCAGCCCTGGAAAGCCGGCCTAGCACACGCACAAATCACAGAGCAAAGTGAAAACACTAAACCTCTCATGGGGTAACTCGTTCCTGAGCAAAGGACCATGGGGGCAGTGCAGGCAGGACGAGGGGGCTTGCAGCAGTCTGTGGGTGACACTTACCTTGGGCTTGGAGAGCCAGAACATGAGCGCAGACTGTCCATTCATTTTCTCCAAGTACCTGCATGAAGGAGATAATTGTTAATTGATTTTAAAAGGGATTTTGATCACATCACAGCTGACATTTTCCTCTCAAGCTTGCGTTGGCTTCCTGTAACGTGACAAGGGGAACGTCTGTGGGAAATTTCCAGGAGGGCTCCATTCTGTGACCAAGAAACTGGATACGTAGGTCCTGAAAACACTTCTGGGTTTGAATGAATGAATGGAGGAGGAAAGCTGCTGAAAAGCAGTACCTGAACCCTCTGCCCCACCAGCCTCTTCCAAACTGCTGTCAGACTGACCCAGTGTGGCAGGAACCAGGTCCTGCCAACCTGATCCTTGTAGACTGGGGGACTCCATCACATGATTCCTTTACCACAGCCAACAGGAAGCCATAGAGTCCAACCCTCTGGCCCACCAGCCTCTTCCAAGCTGCTGTCAGACCGACCCGGTGTGGCAGGAACCGAGTCCTACCAGCCTGATCCTTCTAGACTGGGGACCCCGTCTCGTGATTCCTTTACTGCAGCTAACAGGATGCCACAGAGTCCAACCCTGTGCAGGAAAAGAAGCCTTTAAATAAAATTCACCCCCCACCTCTGAGATCTAGGGCTATTTAATTCCTGAGGTTTTTTTGTTAGTTTGAGGTTTTTTAATCATTGTTTGTTTTAATAGCAGCATGATACTGGCCTTGGAGAAGGGGACAGCAGCCATTAAGACGGTAATGATTCTCATTGTGACTTCAGTTGCTTTAGCTCACCTAGAATCAATTTGAAGCATGAAGTGTCAGTGTATTCGTGTCCTCCTCGGATCAGTTTTGATAGTTGTTTGGGGTTTTTTTGGTTTAAATTTTAATAGAACATCCTGACATTGTACAAAGGTTTAGGTTGTTTGGGGCTGGGTTTTTTCTTGCTGTAGCCCTTCTTTTTTGCTGTGTCTACAGAGGTCTCGTGTAGAGAACTTTCTAAAAAAAGCGTGAATATTTTTATTACTCCTTTGTACAGTATTCTGAGAGAAACTAATAAAGTGAGTATTCATGTAAAAACTCCCGCTGGAGTCCTGGATTATTACTTTGATGTGGACAGGTTTGGTTTTTAAACAACAAAGCAAATCAATTCTGAACTCCAAACCAAACAAGTGACTGACTGCAGCAGAGCCCAAGAGCCCACAGCCCACCGGTGGGTACCTCAGAAAGTCACAGAATCACAGAACATTAGGGATTGGAAGTGACCTCAAAAGATCATCCAGTCCAATCCCCCTGCCAGAGCAGGATCCCCTAGACCAAGTCACACAGGTCCCACAAACCTTCTGCTCCAAACAACAAACCAATAAAGCTCAAACGCATCTGTGTCGCTGCTCAATAGAAGTTAGTAACTGCCTAACTGCCTTCAGAAACGCAATGTTGTCACAGAATCCCAAACTGTTAGGGAGCGAAAGGGACCTCAAAAGATCATCCCGTCCAATCCCCCTGCCACAGCAGGATCACCTAGATCCAGTTGCACAGGAACATATCCAGGCAGGTGTGAAACGTCTCCAGAGAAGGAGACTCCACAAGCCCCCTGGGCAGCCCCTTCTAGTGCTCTGTCACCCTCACTTGGAAGAAGTTCCTTCTCACATTGATGTGGAACCTCCTCTGTTCCAGCGCACACCTGGTACTCCTTGTCCTATTACTGGGTGCCACCGAGCAGAGCCTGGCTCCATCCTCCTGACACCTGCCCTTCTCATATTTATCCACATTCATGGGGTCACCCCTCAGTGTCCTTCTTTCCAAGCTGAAGAGACCCAGCTCCCTCAGCCTTTCCTCATCAGGATGATGCTCTACTCCCTTCCTCATCTCCATGGCTCTGTACTGGACTCTCTCAAACAGTTCTGTCATCACCTCTTCCACAAGTTTAGTGAGATCCTTCAAAACCAGGACATGCCATTCCTCATCCCAACAGATTGGGAGAAGAAATAAAACCAGAACCGCACTAGAAAATAAAACAAATCTTGCAGGACTAGCACTTCTAGAAAAGAAGTTGCCCACAGCCTCTTGTAATAGGTGGCTCTTATCACCAGAGGCTGATTCTGGCCAATGACTGAAATGTTTTGCAGGAAGAATTACATAAGCAACAGGCATCTGGTGCCTTCATTCAGCAGATGCTTCCGGATCCCTTACCAGACAGGCAGGGAGAGAGCACTTCCCCAGCCCCACTGCTCTGAGAAGCCCTATCGCTTTGGAAGGCATCTACACACTGCTGGCTGCTCACTCCGCTAACAGGCAAGTGCGTTTTTAAGAGCTCTGGGGACAGGGGAGGGGTGGAAGAAGCTGTGAAATGTTCTTCTTGGGGTTTTGTCTCTTTTTTGAAGTCTCCCACGGGAACGGGTCCTGTAGGTCTGACTAAAATGATCCCACATCAAGCACACGAGGTGATCTCACCTCCCCATCACGCACCCCAACATCTGCGGCCCGAGTCTTCCTACTTTCTGGAAGAACTGGACTACGTCGGTCTCTCTTTACAGACATCTGAGGGATATTAGGGGTGAGGAAGATATCATCCCATCCCACAGTAAAAGGAAAGTGGCCTGTGAGATTTGCTAGAGGAGGGTGCAGGACAGGGGACAGATTCACACAGGTTTCTCCCCCTTAAACAGGAAGTTTGTTTTAATTTGTGGTTGAAGTTTCCTTCAGCCTAACTTGCACAGAGCAACCGAAGCAAACAGCAAACCTGAAACTGGAGTAAAGAGCAGGGCTGCAACAGGAAACCCACAGCTACTTTGTTTCTGCCCATCTAAAATCCATCTGTGGGGTCTTTGTCGCTTCTGCAGGGGACACAAGACAACCCCATGTAGCTGCACCGGGGGCGGATTTTTGCCAAGCCCCCCACCTCCCCTCACTATTCACCTCTCAGCACTTTCAGTTCCTGGAAATGCTACTGCAAGGAAATCGCTTTCCTAATCCTTTGTTTCAAAACACTAAAGCTCTCCTGTCCGCCTGCCAGCAAGAGGCCTGGGGAGACACTGGAGCTGTGAAAACCAGCTCTTTTCCTATATAAAACTCCCATCAGGGCGACAGGTTGACTAAAGATTGAAGCATCCAGGGTCGTGGCAGGTCCTGGGTTAAGGAGCAATGTCCTGTAATAAGCACTACAATGGTACCTTCATCACAAGGGCAGTAACAGACTTCTGTGCCTTGTTCTCTGTCCACACAGTGAGTGAAAAAGGTGGATGAGTCTGAACAAGCCTCATTACCTGCCACTGCTTGTAACCCTCTCCCTCTCCAAACAGTTACCTGTGCACAGTCCCATGGAAGTTCTGAGGCCTTTGGGGGGTTATTTATTGGTTTTGAAGAGTTTTTAACCATGAAGCCCACAGTGATGACCATGAGCCAGCAATGGGCCCTGGTGGCCAAGAAGGCCAGTGACATCCTGGAGTGGATTAGCAGAAGAGTGGTTAGCAGATGGAGAGAGGTTCTCCTCCCCTTCTACTCTGTCCTGCTGAGACCACAGCTGGGATCTTGTGTCCTGTTCTGGGCCACTCAGTCCCAGAAGGACACAGAGCTGCTGGAGAGAGCCCAGCACAGAGCCACAGAGAAGATGAAGGGAGGGGAGCAGCTCCCTGATGAGGAAAGGCTGAGGGAGCTGGGTCTCTTCAGCTTGGAAAAAAGGAGACTGAAGGATGACCCTGTGAATGTTGACCAATATAGGAAGGGTGGGTGTCAGAAGGATGGAGCCAGGCTCTGCTCAGGGGCACGCAGTGATAGGACAAGGGGCACCAACAGAGGAGGTTCCACATCCATGTGAGAAGGACCTTCTTCCCAGTGAGGGTGACAGAGCCCTAGCAAGGGCTGCCCAGGGGGGTTGTGGAGTCTCCTTCTCTGGAGACGTTTAAAACCCACTTGGACTGTTCCTGTGCAACTGGATCTAGAGGATCCTGCTGTGTCAGGAGAATTGGACTGGATGCTCTTTCAAGGTCCATTCCAATCCTTAATGTTGTGTGATTCTGTAAAGTAACACATTCTGTTACACCCTTCCACTTCTATTTCTAGTCCTTTGACTTAACTTGTGTCACCTCTTTCCTAAGGCACCAGCACCCTCCAGTTCACAAGCTCATCTGGGCACTGCAGGATGTTCAAGAGATTCACTCAGGCCGTAGTCAATCATGTGGCACCGGGAGAAGACCTTACCCCAGTTAACAACATCTTAGACCAAGAGCATTTCCAACCCTTCTGTCTAGTAAGGAAGAAAAGAAGAACCATGTTCCAACCATCCACCTGCTACAGACCAACATGGTACAGGCTCGACGACTTGCTGTTGCCTGCAGCAGACAACAAAAGCACAGGTAAAGCCCACAGTTTATCCATCTTCAGCCCACAATTGTCAGAGATGAAAGATCTGGATCGTTTGCACATGATCTCTACCACATTCCATCCTTCTTGGTGTGAGCAGTAGTTTTCACACAGAGCCTGAGTTACCAGGCATGAGGTAATGCCTTCAATTCTTTCAGAGAGCCTCTCAAACTCTTTCCAGCTCCCAAAGTTCTCAACGATTTGAAGCAATTCACAGTCAAAAAAAGCATTAGTGACAGAGTCGACGGGAGTCTCAGCCTTCATGTCGACCCTGCAAGTGTGGAGATCAAAGGTGCCACCTCCTCCACCAAAGGGTGGGCCCTCAAGCTGGAGAAGAGCTACATATCAGTTCCACAGCTCGACGTGCTGAAAACAGAAAGGTGAGGTTGACACAAGGGGAACAGGGGCCTGCCAGGCCTCCTCCTCTACCCCACACCAGGTCACGTAGTGGTTTTTCAACAGCCAAAACCCAAGGTTAAGACCTGAGAGCAGCCATTCCCCAAACTTCACTTATTTTGAAGCACAGTTCAGAGAGGGATAGAGAGTCCTTTCACAGCTTTGGCACACTGATACATTTCTTTGTAACTCAGAGAGCAGGAACACCCTGAAACATTCAGATCAGGAGAGATGACCTGCAAGGTCACAGTCTCCCTGTCTTGATTCCCCTCAGACACACAATCCCAGAAGGATGGAGGCTGGAAAAGCCCTCTGAGTTCAACCAGCCCAGGACCTAAGATCACCCCAGCAGCCATACCAGGTCACTAAGAGCCATGGCCAGGCTGTCCTTCAACACCTCCAGGGATGGGGACTCCCCCACTGCCCTGGACAGTCCACTCCAGGCTCTGATCCCCCTTTCCCTGAGGAGGAGCTTCCTAGCATCCAGCCTAACCCTTCCCAGCAGCTTCAGGCCCTGCCCTCTCATCCTGCTGCTGGCTGCCTGGGAGAAGAGCCTGACCCCCACCTGAGTATAACCTCCCTTCAGGGTGTTGGACAAAGGGAGAAGGTCCTCCCTGAGTCTCCTCTTCTCCAGGCTAAACACCCCCAGCTCCCTCAGTCTCTCCTCATCAGACTTTCTCTCCAGTCCCATCCCCAGCCTCATTGCTCCTTCGCACCCCTCAATCTCTTTCTTGAAGTGAGGGGCCCAGCACTGCCCCCAGCACTCAAGAGGAGGCCTCCCCAGTGCCCAGTACAGAAGTGGAACATGTTAAGGACAGTCAAAACCGCAGCCACCTTCCCTCCCACTCCAGAAGCTCCTGACATTTTGGTATTTACACATCCTGACCTCACGCGAGAGAGGACACGACTGCAATACTTCTGTCAGAACTCACAGAGAATGAGCCAGGCTATCGCATCCTTCTTCTCTTTTAGAAAAATCAACATGAATCACTCCTTCATCCAACAGCTACTGAAATCACGACAATGTTTATATGTGGTTTACGAAACGATCGAAACCTTAGAAGAGACCAGCTATGAGGAATCCAGCGAGGCGGAGGGGAGCTTCATGACCCAGTTTTACGCCAAGCTTAGAGCCAAGGTTTGACTTCTCTTCAGTCCCAGCTGCACCTATGGCCCTCTGAGGCTTCACAACAGATTTGTTCTTCGTTTTCCAGGGCAGCAAAGAGAGCAAACAAAGCATCACGATACCCAAGGGTTGCACCCTGGCCTTCAGGGCAATCCTGCTGAACATTGTAGATGGAGCATGGGGTGAGTAACTGCCAGAATCTACAGACTCTTCCACTCAGGAAACCACACAGGAGGGGAAAAGACATTTTCTGAAGTATCATTCAGACTCACAGCCAGCCTTACCTCACCTACAAGGACAAAAACACATGCAATGCGTGACAGAAATCACCCTGGAAAAGGCTGTACATGAGTTAAAAGAGCTACTTGGGAAAGAGATGGGAGTTTTGAGGGTGGGTAGGTAGGGTTACAACAAGGATACTGCAAGTCTCAGCTCTAAATCTGAGGAACTGCAAAGTTCCTGTCGCTTAATGGCACAGAGGACAGAACTCGGGGTTTTCCTACTCAGAAGAGCCAGGGAGGAAACAGGGTGGTTGAGGCTTCTGCAGCCATTAGAAGGCCAACGGCATACTGGGGTGGATTAGAAGGGAAGTGGTTAGCAGATGGAGAGAGGTTCTCCTCCCCTTCTAGTCTGTCCTGCTGAGACCTTGTGTCCAGTTCTGGGCCACTCGGTCCCAGAAGGACATAGAGCTGCTGGAGAGAGTCCAGCACAGAGCCACAGAGATGATGAAGAGAGTGGAGCATCTCCTTGATGAGTAAAGGCTGAGGGAGCTGGGTCTCTTCAGACAAGAGGCAGCAGGTGTGAGCTGCAACAGAGGAGGTTCCACATCAATGTGAGAAGGACCTTCTTCCCAGTGAGGGTGACAGAGCCCTGGAAGGGGCTGCCC
>JAOXOE010000863.1:2151865-2169689 GCA_028565055.1 Phoeniculus purpureus
ATATGGCACAAGTTGGCATAGACTGGCACCAGAGGCACAGCTTGGCCTGGGCCAGCACCACCGGCACAGCTTGGCACTGTCAATATGGCACAAGTTGGCATAGACTGGCACCAGAGGCACAGCTTGGCCTGGGCCAGCACCACCGGCACAGCTTGGCACTGTCAATATGGCACAAGTTGGCATAGACTGGCACCAGAGGCACAGCTTGGCCTGGGCCAGCACCACCGGCACAGCTTGGCACTGTCAATATGGCACAAGTTGGCATAGACTGGCACCAGAGGCACAGCTTGGCCTGGGCCAGCACCACCGGCACAGCTTGGCACAGCCAATGTGGCATGGTTTGGCACACCCTGGCACCAGTGATAGAGCTTGGCACAGCTTGACACTGCCAATATGGCACAGCTTGGCCTGGGCCAGCACCACTGACACCACTTGGCACTGCCAATATGGCACAGGTTGGCACAGCCTGGTACCACTGGCATGGTTTAGCCAAGTCCAGCACCACCGGGACAATCGGGCACAGCCCAGCACGGGGTGGCAGAACTGGGCCAGCTCAGGATGGCACACACAGGGACAAGGACAGCCCCTCCGGTGCCCAGCTGCCCACTCTGCCTGCGGGGTCCTGGGGTGCCAGCGCTGCCGGCCACCCCTTACTCAAGCACTTTGTCCCCCCTGTACCTGCAGCAGCAGCCCCGGGGGGGGCCTGGCACTCCTCATCCCCAGGCCAGTTGGTCCCCAGCCCCACAAGCGGGGGTGCAAGGCGGGGGGTGGTGTTTGGGGCACTCGGTGCCCCCCGTTGCCCCCGTCCCCGCAGGCCAGTAGAACTGTGACGACGTTTTGTACCGCTGACAATAAAGGTTATTTTTCCAGAGCTCCTGCTCCTACGGAGGAACCGGGGTGCTGGGGTGACCGGCGATGGGCACCCTGCTGGCAGCGTCCCTGTGTCCTGCCGTGGCCCCACGGGTGCCCCAGGACTGGCACAAAGGCCTCTCTGTGCGCCCTGGGCAACCACGTGCGGCTCAGCCACGCGGCCGCCGGCAAATCCCCGGGCTGGGATTAACGCAGAGGGGAGGATTACGGGCCGGGGTTTGGGGGGGCAGCTGCTATTAAAGGGTGGGGGGCTGGTGAGTGGGGCCGTGGCCGCGCCATGGCTCCCAAGACGGTGCTGATCACCGGCTGCTCCTCCGGCATCGGGCTGGCACTGGCCGTCCGGTTGGCACGGGATAAGCAGCGTCGCTTCCGAGGTGAGCGGGGGACCCCCACCCCGACTAATCCCCCGCGGGGGGTGCCCTGTGTGGGGCTGAGCACCCGCCCCCGCACCGTCCCCAGTCATTGCCACCATGAGGAACGTGGGCAGGAGCGGGGCGCTGGCGGCGGCAGCGGGGCCAGCGCTGGGCCGGACGCTGGAGATCAAGCAGCTGGACGTGTGCGACGAGGGCTCCATCCGCGCCTGCCTCGACAGCATCCCCGGGCGCCACGTCGATGTCCTGGGTGAGCCCCGGCGCCCCCTTCCCCGCAGGCTCACCAGGGGACCCCCTGGCAGGGTCCTCTGTGTTGGGGACGCCCAGTGTGGTCTGTGAGCCAGGGACATCCTGCACCAGGGACCCTCTGTGTTGGGGGCACTCTGTATGGCCCTTGGACCAGGGACCTGCTGGGCACCCGGTGCTGGGCACCCGGTGCTGGGCACCCTCGGGATATTCTCTGTGCCAGGGAGCTTCCACGCTCAGGGGGTCCTGCAATGAGGACTGGGGACCCTCTCTCTATGGACACCCCACGCACCACAGACCCTCTACACTCCCGCACCGGGGACCTTCCATGCCAGGGGCACCCTGCACCAGGGACCTTCTCTCTATGGACACCCCATGTACCAGGGATGCTTCACATTCATGGGGTCCCACACTGGGGACCCTCCAAGCACTGGGAACTCTCCAAGCCTTGGGGACCCTCCATGCCAGGGACACCTTGACCCCATCCACCAGGGACCCTCTGTGCCAGGGACCTTCCACATTCAGGGGATCCCACACTGGGGACCCTCCATGTCAGGGACACCCTGTGCCAGAGACCCTCTCTCTATGGACACCCCATGCACCACAGACCCTCTATGTCCCCACAGTGGGGACCCTCCGTGCCAGGGACGTCCTGAGCACTGGGACCCTCCATGCACTGGCTGAGTGAGCTCCATGCATGGGGAGGACACCCCAGTGACGCCCAGTGCTCCCAGTCAGCAACGCCGGGGTAGGCATGGCGGGGCCCCTGGAGTGCCAGAGCCTGGCGGCGATGCAGAACCTCATGGACACCAACTTCTTCGGCCTCGTCCGCCTCGTCAAGGAGGTGCTGCCCGACATGAAGCGGCGCCGCGGGGGGCACATCGTGGTCATCAGCAGCATCATGGGCCTGCAGGGTAGTGGGGGACGGGGTGGAGTAACCTGCTGGGATCAGACCCACCACCCCTCGACTAATCCTGACCCCAAAACTCCCCCCAGGCATCGTCTTCAACGACATCTACGCAGCCTCCAAGTTCGCGGTGGAGGGTTTCTGCGAGAGCCTGGTGGTGCAGGCGCTGCGCTTCAACGTGGCGTGAGTGCCGGGGGGCTGCGGGGCGCCGGGGAGCAGGGGCTTGGCAATAGGGGTGGGGACACGTCCAGGATCCTCCCGTCCCCGAGTAGGATCAGCCTGGTGGAGCCAGGGCCGGTGATGACGGAGTTTGAGACGAAGCTGTACGAGGAGGCGGAGAGGGCCGACTACTCGCGGACCGACCCCGAGACGGCCGACATCTTCACCAACCTCTACCTGAGGAATTCCAAGGATGTCTTTGCCAGCCTGGGGCAGACCCCCGAGGACATTGCGGAGGTGACGGGCGGCTGGTGGCGGCGGGGGGGGATCCCACTGGGATGGGGCTGCCCTATGGTACCCCCCAGGGTTGGGCTGGGGGTGTCTGGAGGAGCCTCAGTCAGCCCTCAGGAGGAGCAGTGACCCTGGGGCTGAGCCTGGCTGGGAATGGGGATGGAGGGGCAGTGGGAGTAGGGTGGGAATAGGGATGGAAGGGCAATGGGATGGAGAAAGGGATAGGATAGGAACGGTTTGGGAAGGGGAAAGGAGGGAAATGTAGATGGGATGGGATGGAGTGGGCATGGGATGGAATGGGGCTGAAGAGGGATAGAATGGGAAGATTTTGGGGCTAGGATGGGAATGAGAAGGAATGGGGATGGCATGGAGTTAAGAATGGGATGGGTTGGGAAATGAGGATGGAGTGGGAAAGGGAAGGAGACAGGGTGGGGATGGAGTTTAGTATGGGGTAGGAACAGGAAGGAGACGGGATGGGGATGGGATGGAGTTACCTATGGGATGGGAAGGGTTTGGGGATGCAATGGGCTGGGAACGGGCTAGAGACAAGAGGATGACAACAGAAAGAGAGCGGGACCATCGCTGGGGGCAGGAGGGGCGACAGCAGCCTCCCTCCATCCCCACGCTCAGCACACGCTGCGGGTGATCGAGGCAGCCCGGCCGCCCTTCCGGCACCAGACCAACGTGGCCTACGGCCCGATGGCGGCGCTGAAACACGCCGACCCCAGCGGGGCCCTCATGACCGACACCTTCTACAAGCTGGTGTTCAAGTACGACGCGGTGCTGCGCCTGAGCCTGCGCGCCCTGCGCCTGCTGCGCTGGCAGGCCCAGAAGGTGAAGCAGGGCGTGCGGCTGCTGGGCTTCAAGTAGCCTCCCCAGCAGTTACCTCACCGAGGTGGGGGGCGGCGAGCGGATTCGGGACCCGTCGTGGGGTTTCACTTCCTGCTCCCAGCCCTAAATAGCAGCCGCCGCCGCTGCATTAAAGTGGGGAGAGGTGCTTGGACCAGCCAGGGACCACTGAGCCGAGCGGCTTCCTCTGAGAGCGAGCAGCGGCCACTATGAGGCTACCGGGACCAACCCGCTGCACCCCATAGCTGTGGGCGTGGGAATGGGGTTGGGAATGGACTGGGCAGCTCTGCCCAGCTCCCACTGTCCCCAAAACCCAGGTGTCAGCAGGCACAGGTGGTGGGACGCAGTGGGATGGAGAAAGGGATAGGATGGGAAGGGGTTGGGAATGGAAATAGGGATGGGAGGGCGATGGGATGCAGTGGGGTGGAGAAAGGGATAGGATGGGAAGGGGTTGGGAAGGGGAAAGGATGGAAACGTGGGTGAGGTGAGATGGAGTGGGCATGGGATGGAATGGGGATGGGAATGAAGATGGGTAGGATGGGGAGATTTTGGGGCTAGGAAAGGAATGGGAAGGAGATGGAATGGGGGTGGAGTTTAGTATGGGATGGGAATGGGAAGGAGGTAGAATGGGAATGGAGAGGGCATGAAGTGTAGAATGGGAAGGGTTTGGGGGTGAGGACAGGGTAGCAATGGGAATGTGATGGGGTTAAGTAGAGGATGAGGACAGGATGGGGATGTCCCACTTCCCTGGTGCAACCCAGCTGAAGCATCAGGGAGGCCCCTCGTGGGGACAGATGGACCCACATCACACCCCCCACCAGGGCACTAGGCCGGGGGGGGCGCACAAAACTGGGTGCAGGGTTGGGAGGAGGGTGCAAAGGGTGCAGGGAGTGGTGCAGAGAGAGTGTGGGGTGCATGAGGTGGGGAGGGTGCAGGTCAGGTGCCAGGAACAAAGTGGAGGAGGGGGTCAAAGGGAACCCCCTGCACTGCTCGGGGGGGGTCTCTCTAGCTCAGGAAAGGGTGCAGCTCCCCCCAGACACGCCTCACGCAAGGAGCAGGTGGTGGCTGCAGCACCCTGTGCTGTGTGTGTGTCCCAGGCACCCTGGAGACAGGATGGTGGGAGCACAGGGGGAGGAGAGGAGAGGAAACACTTTTGCATGATCCCCCCAGTCACCCCAGTTGCTGGTGGTGGGGGCTATGGCAACGGCTCCGCACCTGCGGGACCCACAGGGGTGACATCAAAGTGACGCAGCCCCCCCCCCGCTGCGGTTACTGCAGATTTGAGTAACTTTCTCCACTCTGGGGGGGCAGGGATGGGAGCAGGGGGGGCCACACGAGGTGTGGGTGGCTCTGCTCTCCCCATCACAGAGCCACAGCCGTGGGAAATGGGGCTGAGGGAGGAAAGGAACCCCCCCAACCCAGACACCCCCAGCCCTACGGTGTCAGCAGCAACAGGGCAGCTTCCAGGGGGTTTTGGGGGGGAGCAGGATTGTCCCCAACACTCAGTGCAGAGCAGGGGGGGCAGTGGGTGTGGGGGGCTGCGATGGCCTCAACCCAGCTCAGGGTGGGATGGGGCTGCTGGGTAAAGGGAGGGAGACGTAGGAGTAGGTGGTTCTTGGGCCAAGGAGCAGCATCCCCAGCCTGGGAGCCCCATGGCGGTGCCCAGGAGCTTCATCCTCATCCCACACTCAGCTGCAGCTGCCAGGGTGGAGGAGGCTCTGCTGGAGGGGCTGGAGCTGCTGGGTGGGAAGCAGCAGGTTCTGCTAAAAACAACTGTCTGCAGGGACTTTCCTTTCCCCAGTGGGTGACCACCACCAGTCCCCCAAGGGCTCTGCTGGGCTACTCAGGTGCTCCGGCTCGTTGCCATGCAAATGTGGTGCCAGATATAACCCCTCCGGAGGGAATGGCTGGGTCCCAGCAGCTTCACTTCCTTCCTGGGGGGTGTCAGCTGTGAAGTGACCCCGCTGCCCCCGTCATGGTGCCCCAGTGATGGCTGCAGCCTCATCCCTGCTCTGCTGCCCGCACCCACGTGTTGAGGTGCCAGCGCTGGGCACCCAAAGGTGGCCCTGTGCCTGTGGATGCCTTGGCTGCTGGGTTTTGGGGACAGTGGGAGCCGGGCAGAGCTGCCCAACCCATGCCAAGGGCTGTGAAAGGCCAGCAGTCTGGAGGGTTGGGACAAGGGGGAGGTGGCAGCAGTGACTCAAGTCCTCCCTCAGCCGCTCTCCCGGCTGGATGGAGCCCCGAGGGGAGCAGGAGCGGGGTGGGGTGCTCGGAGGAGGCAGCTCAGCACCCGCTGGAGACTTACAGGCTGTTTCACGACACGTTTTCCGACACGATGTTGGGGGGGGGGGAACAAGTTCCTCTGGGCTCTATCAGAATCGCAGAGCATCAGCAGATAAGGATCTTGCTGTCCTAACACCAACCCAACACTTTGAGCATCCTGCTGCCGTAGAGGGGTTCAGGGTCCAGGCAGAGGAGGGCTATGGGGTTGTTTTTGAGCCCCAAACCAGCTCTCGACACCCTCAGGCTGAGGGGGTTTGGCTGCGTCGCGGGTTTGAGCACTGGCAGCACCTCTCCGGGGTCAGTTACCTGGGAGTGAGGGGGGAAATAACTCCTGGTGCTTCGTTTCACCCCGGCTGGGAAGGGAGTGGAGGTAAAATAAACCCAAACAAAGGGTCCTCTGGTTTCCTTCTGATTTTTCCTTTTCCTCTCCTGTGTTTTGAGCGGCTCCAGCTCCTCGTAGCGTCTGCGGAGGATGAGAACAGCATCAGTGACATCGAGCTGCTGCAACAGGTGCTAGCACAGGGCTGTGGGAGGGCTGAGCACCAACTTCCACCCTCCTCCCCTTTCCGTCTGACTGGTGTGCTCCAGCACAGGGGGTGCAGCCCCCCCGTCACCCCACGGAAAGCCTGAGCCCACCCCATGCCCACTCATCCATCCCACAGTGGGTCTTTCTGCGGGGGAAGTAGGTCTGTCCTCAGTTAGATCATGGGGACACCAGTGGCGGTCACTGGTCTTGCTGGGAGGAGTGGCAGGAGTGGAGAGGAATTGGAGGGGTTCATGCTGCGATCATCCCCCTCCCCAGAGCCCCTTCCCCAGTGTGTTTCAGCACAAACCCATCTCATACCTCAAGGAGCAAGCCCTGAGCAGAATCCCCCAGGTTCACAGCAAACACCAGCAGCTTTCTCCCAGCTGAGGAGGATCTGCAAAGCTCTTCTGGGCTGCACGAGCCCCAGCGCTGCCCTTTGACCCGTGGCCCCAGGGCCTTCCCGACCCCCCTAAACACTTGGATGGGATCCCCTGGACACCAGCACACAGCGGGGATGATGCCAGCGCCGCTCTCCAGCCCCACAGCCGCGGCTCTGGAGCCGCAGGCAGCATCACACAGCACCACAACTCATCAGAACGTGGACTTTAATGACTGGCACCGCACACAACCGCTCCGCAGCAACGGGGTTACAGCTCCTGGGAGAGCTGCGATCTCCTTCCTTCCTTCCACAGCAACTGGGTTACAGCTCGGCAGCTCCTGGGAGCGCTGCGATCTCCTTCCTTCCTTCCCTCCTGTCCAAGCCCTGGCACCACTGGCTGCACGCAGCCTCTCGCCCCTCACCACCCCCTGGGGAGCACAGAGCATCTGGGGAGCAGCTGAAGTGGGGCTCAAGGCTGCAGCTGCTGGGGCTGTGTGACCCGGTGCGAGGAGGTTCCTGCCCAGCAGCCGGTTCCGTTCTCCCCGGCATCACCGTCTTCGCTCTGTGAGGAGCATCCCCAGCAGCCACAGGCTGTGACTCAGCCCCGAAGCGCAGCAGGGACTGCAGCTGTGGAACAATTCACACCGACTGAAGGTGGAACCGCAGCCGTGACAGCGGGTTAACTCAGCGGGGAAGGACCAACCCCCCCCCTCGCTGCAGCTGGTGGGAAGCCAGTGATTGGAAAAGACCCTAAATCCGCTCCCACGTCACACTGGGCAGCACAGCTGTTCCCCTTGGTGGAGGATCCAGCGCTTCTCTGATACTCGAGCTCTCGGTGTCCTCCTTTGGGTGAAAAGTTCTACTCACCCTCCTTTTGTACCTTAAAATCCAGGGAGGGAGGAAGTGTTTAAGCCCAGACCCCGCTGCTCGCAGCACAGAGCCCAGGAAAAGGGCTGCGGAACGACGGCCAGAAGCCTTTAGACACAGAACAACCCCAGGTAGCTTCGAAGTCTGAAGGCTCCCTCTGCAGAGCAGCGGACTTCACTCTCCAGGGGTGCCCCCACTGCCAGCAGAGAGAGCAGACAGCTCCCACCCGCTCCTGCAGCCGATCCTCACAGCCGCTGCTGTCGGGAGGCTGCCTGTCTGCCTGTCCACCCACCCAGTGCTGGGACTGGCCGCAGACTGGCCGGCAAGGCACCGATGCCCAGGGGCAGAGCACAGCCCTGTCCTCGGTTCCTGGTGTCCACCGCCAAGGAGGATTCTCCATCCTGGGGGACTGGACTGGATGATTTTTCAAGGTCCCTTCCAACCCCTCAAGTTCTGTGGTCTGTGGAAACGAGGGTCTCCCCCAAGTCTGACTGCACTGGGAACACTCCCGTGAGTGCAGTGGGTCCCCCAAAGCTGTTAGAAAACCCCAACCAGGGCTTGTTTCTTACTTTGCTCTTCGTGGGGGTGACTTCAGAGGAAGCAAAGAGAAGGGCATGAGGGAAAGCCTTTAAATAAGGTTTTGATTCTTGACAAACTCAATCAAACATCCCGGCGGGGTGGTTTTTCCTCCTTTCCATCTAAGAAACGCTGCTCCGAGCACCCGAGGAAGCAGGGAAGCTGCTGGCGGGGCGTAGAACCCTTCAAGCAAACACTGTAAACCCCAAAACCGCGTTAAAAACATAGAGAAAAAATCTTCAGAGGCTCTTAATCAGCAACAAAAATAAAGTTAATCTAGAAAAATAGATAACAACAATAAAAACAGGGGTGCCTGCTGCCAGGGCTCGGCACAAGGAGTGCTCAGCGCAGTGGCCCGGGTGCTCCAGGACACCGGGGTTTGGTAAAACAAACGGGGAAGGGGAAGGTGCTGCCTTCCCTTTGGGAGTTGTTGAAACAGGAAAATCCTCAAGGAGTTGATTCCAGTTAAAACCCCTAAGAAACCTCCCCTGAGATGGAAACAGCAGAGCCTCGACCTCACTGGCGTCTACAAGGAGGTGGTAGTGAGGCTGCTGCTGGGCTCTTCTCCCAAATCACTGAAGATAGGACGAGGGGAAGTGGCCTCAAGTGGTGTCAGGGGAGGGTTAGACTGGATCTGAGGAAGAAGCTCTTTGCTGATGGAGTGGCTGGGCAATGGAGCAGGCTGCCCAGGGAGGTGCTGGAGTCTCCATCCCTGGAGGGGTTTAAAAACCGAGCAGCTCGAGCACTTGAGGTCAGGGTCTGGGGGTTAGGGAGCTGTTGGGATGAGGGCTTGAGGATCCTTCCAGCCACGACGATTCTATGATGATCCCCTCACCCACTTTTCACTTGAGCAGCACCCGGTGCTCTCCTCGTGCGATGTGGGAGGAGAACTCATATCGGTCGTGGCTCCTGTAGCCGCAGACGTTGCACTCAAAGGGGTCGCGGAAGCCGTGGCAGCCCATGTGGATGGTGAACATCACGTAATCCAGAAAGAGGACGTGGCAGTGCTCGCACCGGTAGACCCCGATGGCTTCGCCGTCCTTGTTGATGACCTTGAAGGCGTCGCGCGGGCAGATGGCTGCCGGCTGGAGGATGTCGTAGGGCCGTGGGAAGTCCTTCAAGACCTGGAGGCCGTTGCGGGTCTGGGCTGGGATCCCCTGGCTCGGGTGGAAGGCGGAGTTGTGCCGCTCCTCGTGGTTGCTGTCTGTGTCCGTGGAGTCTTGGCCGCTGTTGTTGGGGGAAAGGCCCCTCTCCGAGGGCAAGCTTTTGTCCCTGAGCTGGACGAGGCTCTTGTCAGGGTCCTGCGAGGTGCCGTTGGGCACGCCGGCACGGGTCAGCGCCAGGGGGTACAGGCTGCTGATCACCGGCACCATCTCGGAGGTCGGGGCTGGTGGCATCTGGACGAGGGGGCGCAGAGCGTCGGCGCCCAGGTAGGTGATGGCGTTGTCGATGGCCTGGTCCATCATGCGGCCCCGCACGACGTCGCTCTCCGTGAAGCTCGGACCGTAATTCACATCGAAGCTGTGGCGCTTCTCACCTGCGCGAGAGGAGAGGGGCTGCGTTAGCGGGGCAGCCGAGGAGCGATCCCTCTCCACGCCGCCTTCTCCAAGCAACAGCAGAGCCCAGAAAGCAGAAGGGGGCGAGATGTTCTCTGTGGAAAGAGACTGCTCCTGAGCCCAGGCAGCTTTTGGGGCGTTTTTGGGGTTCGTTACGTATTTTTGAAGGAAGATGAGAGAGGAGGTGGTGATGATACTCAGTGGTTGGAGCCTCCTTCTCCAGAGACATTTAAAACCTGCCGGGACATGTTCCTGTGCGACTGGATCTAGGGGATCCTCCTGGGGCAGGGGGATGGGACTGGATGATCTTTTGAGGTCCCTTCCCATCCCTAATGACTGGATCTAGGGGATCCTGCTGCTGCAGGGGGTTGGACTGGATGATCTTTGGAGGTCCCTTCCAATCCCTCATGACTGGATCTAGGGGATCCTGCTGTGCTGGGGGGATGGGACTGGATGATCTTTGGAGGTCCCTTCCAATCCCCAACACTCTGATTCTGTGATCTTGAAGTAAGTGACTGAACCTCATGGTTCTGTAGAACCATTCATAGCTTTTAAGAAACTAGAGACAACAGAAAGGACGAGGCCAGACGTTTCACGGGGAAGGGACTCACACATATCAGAGCCAGTGATCTGAGAATTACAGTAACTGGGTAGTGCAGATGTTTATCGCTGCCCTGTCAACACCATGACTCACCCCACCGTGCCTGAAGCTCCGCTGGGGTTTCACTGCAGAGGCCCCAACGCAGCAGCTCACGTTTCTCTCGTAAAACCACTCAGAAAAGGTTTTACTGAACCCACAGAGCCTAAACTGCCCCCAAGCCCTCAGCCAAGGGAGTTAAACGAGGCAGCGCGGGCGTGTGACTCACAAACGCTGCTGGAGGTGAGGGGAAGACGGGAAGGAGTTTGGAGTGAGAAGAGGAAAATAAAGCAGGGAAGGTAAAAATGAGGCAGAACTTCTTCGCTGGGCTTGGAGCTTCCTTGGGCTGGGAGCTGCTGCTGGAAAGGACGACGCGAACAACACAATGGAAGGTCTCATGAGGGGGGGACTGCATCGTCCTGGGGCAAGGGGGGTCTGACAGGCTGGTCCTGCTCCATCAAACGACCAGGAATGGAAGGGCAGTACCTGGTGCTCCACTACCTCTCGCTGACTGCCAGGGTGCCTCAGGTGGTGACTCCGTATGGAATCCCAGCCCCAACCCCCTGCCATGGACCTTCTCCAGGGGATCTGGATTAGATGATCTCCAGAGGTCCCTTCCAGCCTCACCAGTCTGGGATTCTGGGGGGGGTCTGCGGTGAGGTGTAGAAGGGTTTGGGTTGGGAGGGAGCACAGAGCTCATCCAGCCCGAACACCTCTGCTAGGGGCAGGAACAGCTCTCAGGTGCCCCAAGCCCTTGGACACTGCTAGGGATGACACAGCAGCCCCAACCTCCCTAGGCAACTTGCTGCAGGACCTCAGCCCCCTGCCAGGGAGGGATTTCTGCCTCAGATCTCGTCTCCATCTCCTCTCTCGGAGCCTGAACCCAACCCCCTTGTTCCAGCAACAGAGTCCCGTGGAAAAACGCCCTCTCCAGCTTTCCTGGAGCCCCTGCAGGGACTGGAAGCTGCTCTAAGGTCCCCCCCCCCCGAGCCTTCTCTTCTCCAGGCTGAAAGAATCATTAAGATTGGAAAAGACCTTCAAGATCAATTGCAAACACGACCAAATAAACTGCTCAAGGCTCCTGGTGCTTGTGTGGACCTCGGTAGAGCCCCCAGATAAGAGTAGGGGGTCTTTTTCCTGATCAATGGGCTCCATTCACTGCGCTGAGCCAAACAAAGGTGCCTTGTCAGCACAACACACCCCTGCCCCTTCTTCCTGAGAGAAGGAAGACCCAGAGCCCTGGCTCAGGGACCGCTGTCCCCAATCAATCACAGAGCTGCCCCGGCAGGTTCACCCTCCTACACAGCCAGCTCAGGAGGTCACTGAAGTCAAGGCAAGGTCGCGGTGGCTGCTTTTGCAAACGGCCTTCCAGGGATAAAAGGGACTGAGTGAGGAATCTGTTCCCATCTTACTGAAGCCTCTGCTCAGGGGCTCCAGAAAAGACCTGATCTCTGAGAATGTGGGGGTCCTGCTCCTTTAGGTGACCTGGCCCCTTCACAACCCCTTGTGCAATGCAGCTCATCATAGCTCAAAGACGAGAAGGATCCACTAGGAGACAGGAAAACGAAGCGGAAACCCACTCAGACTTCACACCCAGCCTGGTCCGAGCGGCTGCACCCTGCTGCGGGGGGAGCTTAATGCAACGTAGGGAAGATCTAACTGGCAGCAGCAGTAAAAGCAGAGAGGGTGAAGCGGCTCTGGCTGCTGTAAAAAACACAGTCGAATAAATACACAACAGAAGGAGGCAGCTCGAGAGTTGTCAAACCCATTTGCACCAGTGATGCCTGTGTGGACCACGGCGTGACCTGGCGGGGCCAAGTCACACAGCCCACAGTCTCACCCCGAGGCCCTCGGGTGGGCTGTGCTGGGCTGCCTTCCCTCCTCTGTGAAACGGGACCTTCTTCAAGCTGTACGGAGGTGGCTGGATGAAAGCCGCTGGTTTGCAGGGGTGGAAGTCCAGTGCTACCCAGCAAACCCAGTAAGAGCTCTGTCGCAGTCAAACGTCCCGCTGCCCCTGGGGTTTGGCTGCACAGCTCGACCCAGGCGGAGCTGAGCTTGGAGACTCCCTGCCTGCAGACCCAGACCACGCTCTTCTCCCGCCCTGGTGCTGCGTGTGGCCACCAGCGAGCAGCCAGAGGCCATCCTGCAGGTGAGGTTCTCCATCCCTTCTCCTGTAACAGCAGATAAGCCCTGGCTAGCGCCAAGATCCTCCAGCTGCTAAGTCAGGTCTTCACTGAGGACACGAGCTGTGTTTTGTTCTCTTAAAAGGCACCTCAATGAAGCAGCAGCGGCCAGGAGGACCCAGGAACCTGCCCGACCCGTCTGTGCAGGTCCCCAGCATGCAGAAGCTCTGACCAGACACAATGAAACGCAAAGAGACTGCTATGGAAACAACATCTCGCTGCTTGAACGACCACAAGAAAGGGGTAGAGGAGCTCGGATTCTGCAGGATGACTCAGAGAAACCCCAGACTTCTCTGTCCTCAGGCCTCGTGCTGCACACACACACACACACATGTCCTGCAAGTGCCTTCAGCTCCCACCGATCTGAGAGAGAGCTCTGGGGTTGGAAGAGCAGCTCTTCTCCTGCAAAGGATGAGACAGGAGCAACGGGACAGAGGGAGACACAAGGAAGCCCATCAAACCCATCAGCCAGTCGCCTACACGAAGAGACACGGAGCAACGACAACTTCCAGCCCGGTTAGTCGACCACTACGGTCGGTCACTAACCCCAAGGACTCGATGCTCCCCTGCATCTGAGGAAGAGGGTTGTGAACTCGAGAGGGGTGATGTACAACAAGCAGAGGTATCGGGCCATCAGTAGCCAACAACAGAACACAAAGAGGAAGGGGGGGTTGTCACCATCGTCGTTCTTACCAATAAACTTCTGAGGCATCGAGCTCTTTCTCTTTGCCACGTTGCTCGCCAGCCTGTCCAGCAGCAGGGCTCTCTCACTCCCCATCTCTGCCTTGCAGTGCCTTGCCTCCGTGCTCGCTGCAGTTTGGAAAGGGGTGAGAAAAAAGAAGAGGGAGGGGAGGGATGAGCAAAAGGGAAGAGGAAAACAACAGCCAACAGTAACCTGGAAAACAAGAGAGACAACCCCAAGGGAGAGGTGAAGAGATGGGTTAATATCACCTCTCCAGGAAGAGGTGAAACGATGGGTTAAGCTCCCTCTCCGGAGCGCTGGCCAGACCAACGGGAGGAAGCAGCCTGGAGCTCTGCTGTGGACCCGACCTCCTGCTCTTTGCGCCCTGGGCACCGGCTGCGGTCAGCGGCGCCAAACCCTGAGCAGACCCGGCTCTTGCGAGTCCGGGGCTCGTGCGAGGCGAGCAGAAACCAGACAAACCAGCACCTCCACCCCAGCAGAGGAAGTGTGAGCTCAGCCGGCTGGAGGGCTGGTCACGGAACGGGGCTGGAGCTGCGGCTCTGCTGGCCCCTCTCTTTGATCCTGTGACACCTGCAGCCCGACAGGAGCTTCAGGGCTCCGCCGCAGCAAAGAGCCCACAGAGTTTCTCGCTTTAGGAAGGGCTCCTGTGCTCCAGCATCGCTCCCTCGAGGCAGGGCCACCGGCCGGGTCAAGGAGCGGCTGTTTCCCAGCTCCCCAGTGCCTGTCATTTCACGGAAGCCACTCGCCCCGCTGGAGGCTGCGCAGCTCGGGCTTCGCGCCGTCGGTCGAGCTGCAGGGCTGCCACCTCATATCGCTACCGCCACACTGATACCGAGACGGCTGCTGCGGCAGCTCCTCCCTCGTGCCCCCAGAACCAGACCTGGGGCTGCACTTTAGTACCAGAACCCAGCGCTGAGGGCTTCAGCATTAGAGAGGACGGTGGTGGGAATGAGATGGGTCTAGGGGCTGGTGTCTGGGGGAAAAGGGAGAGAAGGAGGTGGAACTGCTGTCCCCAGGCAGCACAGCAGGGCAGATCTCATCAGAACGGCCCCACGAGCTGAGATCTCATGAGTTGTGGAGTCTGCTTCTCTGGAGGCGTTTCAAACCCGCCTGGCCATGGTCCTGTGTGACTTGGACTAGGTGGTCCTGCTGAGGCAGGGGGATTGGAGTGGGTGATCTTTGGAGGTCACTTCCAATCCCTAATGTCCTGTGAGTCTGTGGTTCATTGAGGAAGACTCCTGTGGCTGCTCTGCACCTCAACAGGTGAAGAAAACCTATGTAAGAGAGAAGTACAGCCAGAGGAGAAGGATAGAGCCCCAAGGGTATTCCCCTTCATCCTTTCAGTGTGATTCAACATCAGACTTCAACTGCTCCCTGTGAGGTGTGCGGCATCACCCCTGGGAGCTCAGGGAGCAGCTCTGCCCCACCTGCTGCGCAGCCGCTTGCTCCTCTTGCCGGTGTGGCTGCCGTCCGGGCTGCAGCCTCAGCCAGAACCACGACTCAGCCAAGCCTCAGCCAGAACCACCTGCTAACGTTTGCTCAGCGCTTTGAACACGCAAAGCGCCAGCGGCACCGGTGGTGAGAGGGGCTGAGGTGGGTCCTGTCCCTCCTCAAAAGGACAAGCAGCGCACGGAGCCTCCTAGGGAACAACCGCAGGGCTGTTCTGGGCTGGTGGTTCCTTCAAACTCTGTTTAGAGCCCTCATGAATAAATCCATCAGCTGCTGAAGCGCATTTGCCTGCAGCACGGAGCGCTGAGGCACCACCCGACCGCTCGCGTACGGGGAGACAAAGCAGCGCATTAAGCTGCAGCTTCCAGGGGAGGGCAGGACGGCAGCAGTGTCATCATGACAATCACCCACAGGATCCCAGGATCAGCCAGCCCAACGGTCACACCAGGGCACAAGGGCCACAGCCAGGCTGCCCTTCAACACCTCCAGGGATGGGGACTGACCTGGATCTGATCCCCACTTCCCTGAGGAGGGGCTTCCTAACACCCACCCTAACCCATCCCTGGCAGCTTCAGGTCCTGCCCTCTCATCTTGGCACTGGTTGCCTGGGAGAAGAACCTGACCCCCACCCGACTACAACCTCCTTTCAAGGAGTTGGAGAGAGGGAGAAGGTCCCCCCTGAGTCTCCTCCAGCCTAAACACCACCAGCTCCCTCAGCTTCTCCCCATCAGCCTTTCCCTCTGTTCCCTTCCCCAGCCTCATTGCTCCTCTGGACCTGCTCCAGCCCCTCCATCTCTTTCTTGAAGTGAGTGTCCCAGTACTCAAGGGGAGACCTCCTTGGTGCACGTTCTGCTGGAAGCAGTGCAGGAGGTTGGAGCTGGGTGATCTTTAAGGTCCCTTCCAACCCCGGCCACTCTGTGACTCGATGAATCCAACACCAGCAGGCCCAGTAGCCACACCAGCCCAGCTGTGACTGCTGCTCTTGCAGCCAAGGGAACTTTAATCAAACTGCTGTCAGGAGGGCTGATGAGCAGCTTCCCGCAGAGGCAACTCTCATCCTTGCTCAGACAAGGCTGCTGAAGACCCACAGACTCCTGACCTACACACCACCACCGGTGAGCACCAACCTTCCAGCCTGGTGCCTGCCTGCCCTTTGGTGTTCAATGCCAAGGGTCTTGTTCTTCCACACCCAGATGGTCTCCTCCTTGCTAGCTCTTTAATTTAAAGATGAAACCCCAGACCTTTGCTTTGTTTTTCTCCTCAAGAAATCACCTCTGCTCAGGGCCCTTCTGGAGGACGCTGGTTGTGACGCAGCCTCAGGGAAGGAGCCTCTGCTCCCGGTGGGACACCAGCAGGTGCGCTGGTTCTCTCCCACAGCACTGCTCCTCCTTCTACCCAAAAGCCTGGCTCCAAACCAGCTCACCCACCTCTTTTCTTCTGGATCCCTCCTCAAACAACCCAAGAACAACATTTAGGGTTTCGGAAACGTTTGATGACTCAAAGTTCTCTGGCGGCTCCTTGCACGGGGAGGAGCAACCAGGTCCTGTCTCCCTCTTCCAATTACCTCACCCCTGGGAGGTTCTGCTGCTTGTTGTGACAGTAAAGAACTAATTAGCTCCATGGAACAAGACAAGGCTGGACTGAGAGAAGGGGTCGAAGTTCCACTGAGCAAAAGCAAAGAGTTAAAGAAAACTTTGACTTTCCAGAACCCTCTTTCTCAGATCTTCTTCACATCCCACCAGTGCTCTCCTTGTGTCTCCCAAGTCGTGGTGCCCTGCACAGCAAGGGTGGGGGGTTAGCAGCTCCTCAGAAGATTAGAATTATTCAGGTTGGAAAAGACCTTTGAGATCATCAGGTCCAACCCTGAACCCAACTGTCCCAAGGCCACCACTAAACCCTGTCCCTGAGCTCCAGATCTCCCTGACTGGGAAACGCAGCCAGGGATGGCGACTGAACCCCCTCCCTGGGCAGCCTGTGCCGAAGGCCCTTTCCAGGGAGAAGTTTCTCCTCCTCAGGGCCAACCTCAACTTCCCCTGGGGCAGCCTGAGGCCGTTTCCTCCTGCCCTATCAGTCATTGCCCATCGCTCGGGTCACCACCTCCAGAAACCAGTAACAGCCACCTCCGCTCCCCACCCGAGAGGCGCCTGTGGTGCTTCTGAGCCCTGCTGCCCACCTCAGGGACACCGTGAGCACCCCAGGGGAGATCTTATCACCGTAGAACCCTTCCAGAAGAAAAGTCTGGTGGAAACGTGCTGTCACCACCACCGGGGTCACTCTGTGGGTGTGCAGGGAGCAGCTACTCCCCCTCCAGCCCAGAGCTGCTCACCCAGCCCGCGCTGAGCTGTTTCCACGATGCGGTTTGTGAGCCGCCGGCAGCGTGAGCAGCACTTTTAGAACACGTGGGCATCGTCTGCAAACCCCCAAAGCACCGAGCTCGAGTCAGCACCACTGCTTCCTGCAGCACCTCGATGTGGTCACTACATAATGGAGAGTGGAACGAGCGGCGGGTTCTTGTGCAACGAGAACAACGTGACCAGAGATGGCTATCAGGGCGCAAGCGAGGCTCTGATGGTGCCAGTGTGCTCAACTCTCCCTCCTCTCGGGAGTGCTTCCATGCTGCCAGCGTTTGGGATGTGCAAACCCTCTGCTGAAAGCAGCCCCAGTGGTTCCTGTGCTCCTGATGCTTCTCAATAGTTCTCCCCCTGTACTGGGGGCACTGGGGGGGCCTCCTCTCTTGTGAGGTCCTTGCATCCTGCTCACACAGGGCCAGCTCTAAGCTCCCCCTGCCATCAGCCAATGATGAATGAAAGTGTTACAGAACCACAGAATCACTGAGGCTGGAGCAGCCCCCTGAGCTCAGCCAGCCCAGCCCAGCCCCTAACATCTCCCCAGCAGCCAGACCAGGGCACTCAGGGCCACAGCCAGGCTGCCCTTCAACACCTCCAGGGATGGCGACTCCACCACTGCCCTGG
>JAOXOE010000863.1:2223163-2237373 GCA_028565055.1 Phoeniculus purpureus
GGTAGGGGCGGCCCAGTGCGAGGCAGGTCGCAGACACCGGTGTCAACTCGTTCCAGGAGCGGTGCAGGAGTGTCGGAACGGGAGGTGGAGAGGTGGGAGCTGAGGAAGGGGCTGAAGCGCGGCCGGCCGCTCCGGCCTCACTCAGCGGCGGCCGCCGCCATCCCACCTGCCGCGCTCTCGCGAGACACCGACTACATCTCGCGAGACACTCACCAAGCCTCGCGAGAGGACGAGAGCGCGAGCTGGAGGCGGGCAGCGCCGCAGGGCAATAGGCACCTCTTTCTGTCTCCCTCAGAGCGGGAGCGGCGGGAGACTGCAGCCGGGTCTCCAAGGGCTGGATCGCTCCAGCCTGCTGCTCACAATAAACTTGCGTTGCGAGGAGGGGCCGGCGCTGGCCCCGCGCGGGGTTTCCATAAAGTTTGGTTGAGGAGGCGGAGCCCCAACCGAGTTGGAGGGGAGGCCGGCGCGCGCGCGCGCGTAGCACCGTGTTCTCGCGAGAGGTCAGGACCCAGCGCGCTTCACACACACACACACCCCCGCCCACCCCGTTCTCCTTCCTCGCGGGACCAGCGGGCGGGAGTGAACTGCGTTCTCGCGAGATCAGCGGGCGGGAGGGCGCCTTTCTCGCGAGAGCTGGAAAGGCCTCGCGAGAGTTGGCGGGTCCCCATTGCTCCCCCCCACTCCGCCCCGCCGCCTTGGACGCGGAGCCGTTTCGCTTTGGGCTGTGAGCGGGAAGCGGCGGCGGGTCGGGCCGCACCGGGTCGGGCTGTGGGGGAGCGGGTGGCGGTGGAGTCCCCCGGGGACCTTCCGGCTTGAGGGATCCGTTCCGGGCCTCCGGCGGTCGGTGCTGAGGGGGTGGGGAGGCAGCGCGGGCCCAGGCCCCGCCTATCCCGGGGCGCCCCCGGCGCGGCGCTGCCCTCCGTGCCTGGGCCCCTCGGATGAGGCGCTGAGGCCGGAGCCCTGCTCGGTGCCTGTGGGGGGGGTGGGGGCTGCGCTCCCTGCCCCGCTCCCCATGTAGGAAGGAGAAGGGGGGGTGTTGGCGGCAGGGAGGGCCGAGGCCGGGGTGAATGGTGCGAGGAGGACCGGGGCGCTGAGGAAGTTTGAGGTTTGGGGGTGTCGGAGGTTTTTCCCCCCCCCTCCCCTCTCTCGAGCACAGTGGAGGAGGAATGCCAAACCCGGAGAGACATGGGGGCAAGAAGGATGGGGGCGGCGGGGGGTCCTCGCAGCACACGCCTGGCAGTTCGAACAGCAAGGAGAGGCACCGACTGGCCTCCAGACACAAGAGACACAAGTCCAGGCACTCCAAGGAGTCACCGCTGGCAGCCCAGGAGACGGCGGCGCCCTTGGGTGCGATGATCAAGCCGCTGGTGGAGTACGATGACATCAGTTCGGACTCGGATACCTTCTCGGATGATGTGGCCCTCAAGCTGGACAGGAGGGAGAATGAGGAGAGGAAAGCAGACAGGAGTGAGAGGATACAGAAGCATCGGCACCACCAGCACAGGCGCATTCGGGAGCTGATGAAGAGTAAACAGGCAGAAAAAGAGAGGAAGTTAGAAAAGAGTCTGGAGGCATCCAGCAGGTCGGGGTCCACCAAGGAGAGAGTATCAGGATCCTCCAAAAGACTCCTTGAGAGTGAGGAGCGCCCCAAGTCGCTGTCCTCAAAGAGCAGCAACAAGGAGTCTCGCTCTGCCAAAGCGCACAAGGAGAAATCCAGGAAGGATCGGGAGCTCAAGTCCAGCCACAAAGAGCGCAGCAAAAGCCATAGGAAGAGGGATGCTCCCAAAAGTTACAAAACCCTTGACAGTCCTAAGCGGAAATCCAGAAGCCCTCACAGGAAATGGTCTGACAGCCCTAAATTGGATGACAGCCCCTCAGGAGCCTCCTACATCCAGGAATATGATCTCAGTCCTCCTCGCTCTCATACATCTAGTAACTATGATCCCTATAGGAAGAGCCCCAGCGGTTCCTCACGCCGGCAGTCCATCAGCCCACCCTACAAGGAGCCTGTGGCTTACCAGTCGAACACCCGCTCGCCCAGCCCTTACAGCCGGCGGCAGAGGTCCATCAGCCCCTATAATAGGAGACGCTCCTCAAGCTACGAGAGGGGCAGTGGGTCCTACAGTGGGAGGTCACCGAGCCCTTACAGCCGACGGCGCTCGAGCAGCCCTTTCACCACGAAGCGCTCCATGAGCCGCAGCCCCATTGCCAGGTAGGTGCTTGCTGTGTTGCCTTTGGTGGAAGGGTGCTCTGGGGAATGGGGAAGTGGTTGAGGTGGCTTTGGCTACAGGAGAGTTTAACCCTTTTCCTCATCTCAGTGGGTTCTGGGGTTGCTGACTACTTAATTTGGCTGTGGGGTGATTTGTGTGGAGCTGCTTTGGTTGGGTTCGTGGCAGCTCCCTCAGAAAGGGAGTTCACATCTTGGAAAACACCTCCTTGGCTGGCGATTGGCAGTGTCTGTCCATATTGGCTCTCAGCAGAGAGGCCCAGGAGTGACCAAGCTCCTGGGATTAAATTACAGCTGCACAAGGGCCCTGGCTCCTGGGGAGGGTTGTGCTCTGGAGGGAGACGGGCTGTTCAGCTCCTAGTGTGGCATCTAATGCACTTCCTTGGGCCGGCGTTCAGCTATAGAGGATGTTTTCACCTCTTTTTGGATGCTCTCTGTTTACTAGGTGTTGAACGTCAATCAGGCTTTTCAGAGCAGGAGAGTGGCTCTTGTGGAGTGTGTTTTACTCTCATCTTTTCCCTTCGATCAGAGGTGACCACGTGTCACACTTTCTTTGGAGCCTAAACTTTCTTTCCTCACTACTAGAGTTTCTTTCTTGCAGTCTGAAGTGGGGACATCCTGGAGGGACAAGTGGGATCCAGCTGTTCTCTGGCCTAACTCTTAATTCTCTCTTCTTTTCTGGAGTCAGCAATGGGAGAAGGCTGTTTAAAGGTGCTTCTGTGTGGTTTGTTTCAGATACTAGTGAACCGTCCTGTTTCATGCTCAGGTCTAATGTTAATTCTTCTTCTAGCTCAGCTTAACATTAAGAGAGTTTCTAGTTGTCACCATGGCTGCTGAGTTGTAGCTCCATGGCAATTAAGATGTGACCTGGAATGCAATCACTGTAGAAGCACTCTGTGCTCTTGTAGCTTTGCTACATCCCCTGCTCCAAGCAGGAGCTGCAAGCGAAGAGGCTGCTGCTTCCAGAGCAGTGATCAGCACTTCCCAAAGAACTCAGGGCTTTGGGAATGTGGCCTTTGTTACCAGAGCTCTGCTCTTAACTTCGGGGAAAACTGTCTTCCAAGTGGGTTTGTGCTGGTGCTTTTACTGTGCTGTGAGTGGAGTGTTGGGTTGGAAGCAGTTAGGTAAAATCTTCTTACTCTGCTGTGACTAGAGAGAGTGAAAATTTCCATCAGGGTCTGTCTTCTCCACATGGTTTTCCCTGTGGACTCCCGAGTGGTTCTGATGGCCACTCCTTGATGATTTTCTTCCCACTCCCCACAGTCCTTTCTGCTCTGGTGACACCACTCTTAGCTGCTTCTTGCTATTACTTTTGGAAGAGTAAGAAGCTTAGGAAGTGTCTGTCCACTGTGTGTTGCAGCACCTGCTTTACCTCTGCGCTCAGCCCTAACCAGGGAGAAATCTCGTGGAGTGGAGCACAGAGGCTGTTTTCCCTCCAGGTTACTCCACATCCCAGGCCCACCTGAAGCTCCTGCTCTCTCTAGCTACCTCTGACTTGAGAAATCAGGTGGTTCTCTCTTGCTCTTAATTATGGGAGCAGCTTTGAATCACTTTGTGCTGCTTCCCTGAACTGGTTCCATACCCATGGAAGAAGCTCTTTGAGGGCATCTTTACCTCGCTGACAAACCCACTAGACCCCAAACCAGATTCCAAAGGTTACTCCGTGTTTACACTCAGCTCGCACTGAATTCTTTGAATCTCTGGCTTGAGTCAATAACTCACTGCTCTTCTCTCTTTTCTGGGCAGAGAACTGACTGTGTGATAGATTCTTGTAAAGCAGGACAAAACCCCATGGATTACGCCTTCCAAAAGCATCTCACAGTGATTCTGGTAAAGGGACAGAAGGAATTTGATGGTTTTTCCGTGCATTGGGCAAATCATAGCTTGTAGTTCACTGTCGATTGTGCTTTGCTGAGCCTGCAGCCTGTACAGGGAGGCAGTCAGTGCAGGTTCATGCTCGAGAAGCCCAAGTTGTGGCTGCCCTGCTGTTGAGGGCCCTGGAGATGCTCATCTGAAGGAGCAGCTTGGCTGAACCCAGGGAAGTTGTGGAGTCTCCTTCTCTGGAGAAGTTTCAAACCCACCTGGCCATGTTCCTGTGTGGCTGGATGTAGGTGATCCTGCTGTGGCAGGGAGATTGGACTGGATGATCTTTCAAGGTCCCTTCTGTTCTCTAGTGTTCTGTGATTCTGTGAAGCTTCTCCTGCAGATGAGGGTGTAAATGGAAGCAGCTGGAGTAGCTGAGGAGCAACAGGATGATGTTTTCTATCAACTCCTGTGGAGTAGAGGATCAGGAACACTTTGAGAGAGAAACATCCTTTAACTGGAACAGCCACTGGGGCAGTGGCTTGAATTCTTTTGAGGAGGTAACACAGCCTTTTCTGGGGCACTGAATTATTTTCGCTGACTGACAGGACAGGGGTGGGAGTTTTTTTATTAAGTTCTGTGTTTTCTTTAGTCTCTAAATCCAAAATGCAGGCAGCACGGAATCCATGTGCTGGGCTGCCTGGAGAAAACATCGAGCGCTTTGCGTTTCAGATGGCTCTTGGTTTGGTCAGCAGGGAAAACAGCAGTTGTAGCTCACAGCTCCCCATTCCCTAAAGCGACTGTTGTCACTGCATCTCGAGCTAAAGACATTCCAGAGTGCTGAAGGTGAGCTGTGCTCTGCACTAACTGTAGCAGCAATGTGTGAGCCTGTGCGTGTGCTGGAGTAGTGGCCACTGCCACACAGATCCTTGCCATGGTGAAAGATTGCTGGGCATTCATAGAAAAGCAGCTCTGGCTGCCTGCTCAAGCTTGTTTCCTGAGCAATTAGAGTTGGGGCATGTGGTCAAGCTTCCCAGGTACTAGTTTTCACCTGACTCAGCTGCTGGTGTGGCTTGGAGCAGGGGAAGTGTCTGTGGATGTCCTGGGGAGCTGGTGAAGTGGGTGGTCTGCAAGCATAGAGCCACGGAGCTTTGGCCTGCCAGCGATTTAGGGTCACCTCTGCTGATGGCTCTTAGCGCTGGCCGCTTTCAGCGTGAGGAGGCCTGGATAGTTCCAGCATTTCCTCCTCCAGAGACCGGCCTGATCTCCTGGTTGATTGTATGTGTTAGATTAATTCAATAATGCTTTTTAATTTGGGTTTTTAGATGAGCAGCAATCTCTGACTTCTTTAATTCCCAGTCATCATGGGGATTATCTTTTGTTTCTAGTTGTTGGTGCTAGGGAGGCAACCAAGGTGGGTTGTGACCCCAGAGGATTCTTATCCAGAAAAAGAGCAGTTTGGAAACTGAACTGTCTCCACCCCTCCCTGACAACACCAGCAACAACCTCAGAGTCGCTTTAACCACATGTTAAGGATGGAAGGGATGTAAGAGTGAAGTAACTAAGGATGGATTAAGCAACAAAAGGATCATTCCAGAGGCTGGGAAATCTCTTCCAAAAGCCCCATCTCCCTGCACATCTTCTGTCTCTCACTGTGGCTTCTTTGAGGCACCTAGTAGGGATTAAAGCAGGTGTTGCTGTGGAAGGTGATTGGCAGGGCTGTTGCTGCTCTAATGATAGGAGGTGAGATTTGGTGTAGATTGGTCTGTTACTGGTTGTGTTGGTCTAGCTGGGAAGGCAAATGAGCTGCTGGATGTGGAGTCTCTCTAAGGTCTAACAAAGCAGCTCTTTGTAGAACAACTGTAGATGATGACTATTAGATGACTGAGGAGAAAAAGCCTGAGCGGTACCTGTGGAGTGGAGAAGACTGGGAGGCAGGGAATCAGGGGCTTTAGAGCTGATAGAATGGAGGAGCCTCTGGATGTCTTGATGGAAGGTTGGTGCTGGTTCTGCAGTGCAGCTACTGCAGCAACCCTCACAGAGGGGGTCCTATCTGTGCACCCCCCAGTGTTATCCCTGCAGGAACCTTTGGTGGCTGCTTTTCTAATGCAGCAGTGCTGAAAAGTGGGGGGACCTTGGACTTGTGGAGAAGATTCTATCAGATCTTGTTGAGAATGTTGCTCTGCAGCTAGTAGATTTGAGTAACTGCTGGAGTAGGTTGTGGTGAGGATGGGAGACAGTGAGCAGGGACCAGAGTACCTCAACATCGTAAACCATCTGTCCTGGGGGAATATTTATGGGGAATGCTAACCCCAGAGCAACTTGTGGTTGCAGTAAAGAGCATCCCTCAGGATTCAGTAGGAATGTTTTCCTCAGAATCCCAGAACATTAGGGATTGGAAGGGACCTCAAAAGATCATCTAGTCCAGTCCCCCTGCTACAGCAGGATCCTCTAGATCCAGTCACACAGGAACATGGCCCGGTTGATTTTAAACGTCTCCAGAGATGGAGACTCCACAACCCCCCTGGGCAGCCCCTTCCAGGGCTCTGGCACCCTCACTGTGAAGACGGTCCTTCTCAGATTGATGTGGAACCTCCTCTCCTCCAGCTCACCTTGGACTGGATGACCTTTTGAGGTCTCTTCCAACCCCTAATGTTCTGTGATTCTGTGAGGTACCAGCTTCCAGTTCTGTTTTGTTTCCACATCATCTTAACTTAGAGCCCATTTACTGCAGATGAAGAACAAAACCCACTGGACAGACTTCAAACAGCATTGACATTCCTGGGTTTTAGTTCTTCTCCTGCACCACAACATGCAAATGTGAGATGGATGAGAGTAAAAGAACCAGGGGGAGAAATTAGCTTGAAGTGAGACATTTCCTGAGACAGGGTTCCCGGGAGGGTGGTCGTGTTTTATTTGTGTTTCCTTTACAGTTGTACATAATTACCATGGAAGAGCCGTAAACTGCCAGCTCCTCTCTCACTGAAGTTCAGCCTGTGCCTCTCTGATCTCGCCTGTGCCTGAGCCTTGTTCAGCCTTGATCCTTCAATTCTGTCTGAGCAGTTTGTAAGGGAAGCCCTGATCTTAGAAGACTCAACAATGACCCCAAACTGGTACCAGTTTAATCAACAAACTCATTTCAGTAGCTGTTGTCTCTCCCGACAGGTGTCACAGAGCTATTCATTGACAAATAACAGGTTTGAGTTATTCCAGCTCTTCTTTTCAGAGAGAGCTGTCGCTGCTGGTGAGTAGCTCAGAGGTTGTGAGCTGCTTCATTTCACTCTTCTCCCTGTTCTCCCCGCAGGAAGTCTGTGAAGTCCCGAAGCCGAAGTCCCGGTTATTCAAGGCACTCATCATCTCACAGCAAAAAGCAGAGGTCTGGGTCCCGCAGTCGCCATTCCAGTATATCCCCAACGAGGCTACCGCTCAACTCCAGTCTGGGAGCAGAGCTCAGCAGGAAGAAGAAGGAGCGAGCGGCGGCGGCGGCAGCTGCGGCCAAGGTGGATGGGAAGGAGGCAAAGGGCTCGCCTCTCGTCCTGTCTAGGAAGGAGAACAGCTTAGCTGACCTTAAGGAGGCCGCGACAGAGGTTAAAAAGGTCATCAAAACTGTTAAATCTGAGAAATCATCTTCGGATACAGAGTTGGTTAATTTACTGTACACGAACGCAGAGACTAAAGCCCCTGCAGAGACGACGAAACTTAAGGCAGAGGAGAACTCTGAGAGGAAACCCCCTGCTCCGGTTCGAGATTCGAGACAGCTGGGAACAAAAGACTTGAAGCCTGTAGCAGTGGTTGAGGACCTCCTGTCTCCGAAAGAGACAGATGCAGCAGAGAAGGAGATCCCACCCCCACTCCCCTCGATAAAATCACCTCCTCCCCCTCTGCCGACAACCACGCCGCCACCTCCGACTCCGCCGTTGCCGCCTTTGCCACCGTCACCTGCTGTCCCGCCTTTGCCTCCGCCCCAGCCAACTCCTGTTCAGGTCCCTACTTCGGCCCCAACGTCTTTGTCATCCTCTTCCCACCCAAGGACGTCTACTTTATCCTCTCAGGTGAACTCTCAGTCCTCTGTCCAGGTCGCTACAAAAACACAAGTGTCTGTGACGGCTGCTATCCCGCACCTGAAAACTTCAACGTTGCCTCCGCTTCCGCTCCCCCCTATTTTAGTTGGGGAAGATGACTTGGATAGGTAAGGTCCCACCTGAGCACCCCCTTTGCGTTTTACAGCAAAACCTTCACACTAAACAGCTTCTCTGGGTTAGTTGGGGAGTTACAGAGTGCCCTGAGGACTCTGCCGCTGGTCCTGCTGCATTGTTGTTCCTGCTTTGGGCCTCATTGGGGTTATGTGGATGGTTTTTTGATCCCATTTTGGTGAGAGAGAGAGGTAGGGGTCTGGCTGCTGGTTTAACGCTGGTTGGTAAAGGTTTCCTATTTACTACAGACGTGGGTGTGGAGCTGTGCCCCCTCTTTGTGTTGCAGCTGTTTGCTCAGGTCATTTCTTAATGGCTTTTGTTACTTGATTCTTCCCAAGCCTTTGCTTAAGTAGCAGGAAAGAGCTTCATTCCAGCACAAGAACCACCAACCACAGCTGTTCCTGCTCCGAATCCATTGAGCTCACAGGCAAACAGTGACTTTGCTCTAATTTATCACAGTCACAGAGCATCTTTGCTTGAAAGATTCCTTTAAGATCATGGAAGCCTTAATTGTTGAATAATTAACACACTCCTCACTGCTTGAGAGGTAGCTCTGATTTGTTTGAAAAGGAAGGAGTGAAGCTGCAGCTACTTCACCTTTTTCTCTTTCCTCTCATTTCTAATTAAAACATCCAGGTTTAGTGCTGTCCTGGAACTGCAGCTCTTGCTGCTCTGGGACTGAGAAACTTCAGTGTGGAGGGGAAGGAGGGAAATGTGATGGCCAGGAGCCAGCAATGGGCCCTAGTGACCAAGAAGGCCAACAGCATCCTGGGTTGGATCAGAATGGCGGTGGTTAGGAGATGGAGAGAGGTTCTCCTCCCCCTCTACTCTGCCCTGCTCAGACCACACCTGGAATCTTGTGTCCAGTTCTGGGCCCTTCAGTTCCAGAAGGACATGGAGCTGCTGGAGAGAGTCCAACACAGAACCACAGAGATGATGAAGGGAGCATCTCCCTAGTGAGGGAAGGCTGAGGGAGCTGGGTCTCTTGAGCTTGGAAAGAAGGAGACACAGAATATTAGGGTTTGGAAGGGACCTTGAAAGATCACCCAGTCCAATCTCCCTGCCACAGCAGGATCCCCTAGATCCAGTTGCACGGGAACATAGCCAGACAGGTTTGAATCATCTCCAGAGAAGGAGACTCAACAGAAGGCTTTAGGTTGGAGAAGACCTTTAACATCATCAATCACTGATATCTTACTCCTTTTTCTACTTGATCTTCTCAGCCTGTAGCTCCCCAAACCTTCTGTGTCCTCCCAGCCATTGCTGAAGCTGTACTTGCTGTGTCCTGGCTAGCAGAGCCTGTCTGTGGGTGGCCGCTGCGTCACACGGTGGTTACCGCTAGCTGTAGCTGCACTGTGGTCCAAGTGAACTCAGTGTCACACAGTCCCCTTCACGTCATTGGTTTCTCATGGTTTGTCCTGGTATGGAGGTACAAGTCAGCCTGCTGTGTGTTCTTGTCACCTTTCCTCAGCTGTGCAGTGGTGTTGAGCAACTATCTATTGGGTTTAAGCATCCCTCAGATGGGCTGTTAACAGATTTCCACAGCTATTTCCCAACTCAAGCGCCTGATCCCCTATTTCCAAGCACAGAAATGTGCTGAAATGCTCATTTTTTTTCTAGCTGCCCACACCTAGCGCTCTTTTCTCACCACCCAGGTGTGGCTGAGCTTTGGCAAAGGGTTGTACCTCTGCTGCCAGCGTGAGTGATGATCAGTGTAGTGAATGGAGTTACAGTGGGGTTTTCCCAGTAAAAGGATAGGGAAATCCCACTTTGTTTTGCTGGGTCTAGTGGCTGTTGTGTAGGGCTCTGACTGCAGAAGTTCACTGCTGATATTTCTGAGTAGAACTTATAGATAGACTCTGGTTCTGATGTCCAGGGAGAAGCTTCCAGCTCTGAGCCTATAGTAGCTTTAGGATTAGAAAGGCCTGAAGTGTCCACATACAAAACCCTCCCCATTTGTTAGAGACTCTTGGTCCTTTCTAAGCCCCTGAGACTCAGCTGGTCTGTGATGTTCAGAGGTCACCTGGCAGGAGAGTAACAGGAGGAGGGGGAAAGCTTTTGAGGAGGAAGTGAACAGACTCTGTGTGTGTTATGTTTGGGGCTGTACTCAGAGGTTTCTGAGCTCACTCAGCTTCCTACAAACAACTGGTTGACTGTTGCCAGCACTAGGAGCTAAGAATGTAAACCTGGCTGATCCTTCCCTGCTCTTTGAGGGAGGGGAAGGAGGGAGGCAGCTTTGAGGAGTCTGTTTGGCAGCTGGCAGTCCCACTCCATCATTTTTCTCCTTGGGCAGCCCCGAAGGGTCTGTTTGACTTTCTCACTTTGAAAGACCTGAGTGCTCAGGGTAGTTAAAGTCACAGTATCCTCTAGCAGAGCAAATAGATGAACCAAGCAGAGAGAAGAGTGTCAGTGAGAAAATGGTAATTGCTGGGTAGGAGGGAGTGAAGTTCAACCTGCGAGTTCAACCTGCAAACTCCCCTTTGTCCTTCCCAAGGAGTCCAGCAAAGGAGTTGGGGTTTCGTATCTATCTGGAGAAAGGCTGTGAGAACTGGATGCTGGATCAGGGCTCTGGATGCCCATAGGAGAGCAACACCTAGGTGGGAGGAACCAAGTCTGGTACCTGCCTCCCACATGTGGTCATAGGGTCCCAGTCCAGATCCCATGTTGAAGAAGCTCTTCTGAGGTTTGCCATGGCTTCTGCCTTGGTGAAGGGACCTGGCTGAGTGTCATGCAGCCTGTGCAGCTCCTGCTTCTGGTAGTCCTGTCATCACAGTGAGGGCTTTCCCCTGGAGGTCTCTCCCTGAGAGATTCTCCTCCAGATTAGGTTGGGTCTGAGACAAAAATGAGGAGAGTGACCTACTTGCCTCCCACCATTTATCTGCAGCTCTCTGTGCTGAAGGTTAGACCTGGCTGCCCTAAAAACAAACCTTGCAAGGTTGTTCTATCCCTTAATCCTTTTCTTCTCCTGATGAAGCAGGGATTTGTGTGGGGAATTCCTGATTCTTCAGACCTAAGAAGACATTAGAGATTAGGTCTGATGAGCCTCAGGCCAGTCTAAACCAAGTGTCTGGCAGCACCAGTGACCTGTTTGGTTTTAGAAAGCCAGCTTGTGGTTTCTCAGCAATTAGTTAGCAAGAACTGAGCAAGTTAATGGGTTAGCAAGGACTGAAATGCAGCTCCAAGAGGTTGAAAGTTACCTACACAGAGAGAGAATTCTGAGTTCTAGTTTGTAGTGATCCCAGCCAACTCATGCATTGAACTCTCTTACGATAAATGAACTGAACAGAGGAAGTTGAGGCTGGATGAGCCTGAGCTGTCACCAGAAACTCCAACTAACTAGTTCTAGCTGCAAGAGCTCTGTGTTTATTTGAAGACAGTGGTTCAAACCTGACACTTTTCTCTCCTGATGAATTACTGCTCCGAAGTCTGTTTTGGTTTATGTTGATGTTAGTTTTAGCCCTTAAACCTGAGCTCCTGCCTCACGTTTTCGTTAGAGGCTGTTGTCCTGCAGTTGAGTTGGTTGGTTTGTCCTTTGCCTGTCAAGTCTGACTTGTCTGTTGTATTAACTTTCCGGAGTTTAGTCCAAAAGAGATTCTTCCTCCAAAACCTGTGAAGAAAGACAGAGAGCAGAGACCACGACACTTACTCACGGACCTCCCGCTCCCTCCAGAGCTCCCTGGGGGGGACCCATCTCCTCCTGACTCCCCGGAACCAAAGGCAGCCACACCACCTCAGCAACCGTTCAAAAAGAGACCAAAGTAAGGCTCAACTGCTGGTGTGTCACTTGGGGTTTTGAGTTGCTTTCTGTTGCTTCACACGGTTGCCAGCCTGGGTTTCTGAAGCTTTTGGTGTCTCCTGGAAGAGCTGACCCTGTAGGGAGGGTGCAGGGAAGTAGGGTCTGGCAGCTGCTTTGCCAGCTCTCGGCAGCTTCTCCACCATTTATTGGAAGGGGAGGACACTTTCAGCTCACACATTCACTCATAAATCTGTAGCCAGACTCAGTTCTGTTGTCCTCCAGCTCGCCTGAGCGCCCTCTTTAAAGAGGGAAGTGAAATGGGCACAGGACAGGTCCCTATGTCTATTTTTGATTAGGTTCTATCAGCTGTTTCCCTTGAGTTGTTTCGTGATTGAACCCCTGACAGTCAAGAGTCAGAAAAGAGAGGTGTGAGAATCTGGGGAGCAAATCCCTGGGCGCTCTGTGTGCAGCATGAGAACATCCAGTGTTTCCACAGGAGGTTCCAAGCGCTGATGCTGGTCCTGCTGTAGCCCAGTCACAGAATCTCAAACTCTTTGGTGATTTTTCTTTAGTTAAAGCTCCCAGTTTGGTGTTTTTAATTCAGGCCACTCTCAGTTTAAAGCATCTGCTCTGCAACACTCGCATAACAAAACACTTCTGCCACTTCTTCCCTCTTTCAGAATCTGTTGCCCTCGGTACGGGGAGAGGAGACAGACAGAGAGCGACTGGGGGAAGCGCTGTGTGGACAAGTTTGACATCATTGGGATTATCGGAGAGGGGACGTATGGGCAGGTGTACAAAGCCAAGGACAAGGATACCGGTAAGGGTGCCACGCGCCTTCGCCCCACCTCTTCAAGGCCCTGTGCTGGGGTGTTTGGAAAACTTGTGGTGCTGCAGGTTAGTGGCAAATAGCAGTCAAGCTGGAAGTGGCTCCGGCTCTGCCAGAAGTTTTCAGGGGTTTTCAGAAGGGGCAGAAGAGCAGAGCTCTGTAATCCTGTGAGAAGCTCTGAAGTGCCTGTGGGATCATGTGGTACCCTTTGTGTAGTTGGACCCGCAGTCAGGTGGTGATGGTGGGTAGAGCTATGGCAGCTGTAGATGCCAGCTGAGCCCCTGCTCTTGAAACAGTGCTGTTGGGTTGGTGTAGCTCGTGGAAGGGCCTGGGCTGGTTTCAGGGGTAGGGTGATGGTCACCTGTGTGACTGAAGCCGGTCAGGAGGAGCACTGGTGTCAGCTGTGGAGCTGTTGGTGGAACTTCCGGCAGGGCCATTTAACAAAGACAAGCAGGGAGGTACCCAGAGCTGCCTCTGCTGTCCCTTGGTGGCTAGTGACTGCCCTTGTAGCTGCTTTCAGCTTCCCCCTGCAAACCCAGAGCTGTGTGTGTGGAGGGTTTGACGCTGTGGCCTGTTCCCACAGGTGAACTGGTGGCTCTCAAGAAGGTGCGGCTGGACAACGAGAAGGAGGGTTTCCCCATCACGGCCATCCGCGAGATCAAAATCCTTCGGCAGCTGATCCACCGCAGTGTTGTTAACATGAAGGAGATCGTCACGGACAAACAAGATGCACTGGATTTCAAGAAGGACAAAGGTAGCGTCTGGGTGTGGGGCTGATTAGCCAGAGGGGTGATGCAACTCGTGTTTGTTCCTCCTTGGTGTAAAACTCAAAATCTAAGCTCTGGGGAGGATTTCCTTGGTTGTATCACTGATTAGAGACCACGGGCTTAGTAGGAAGAGTTTTTGTGCTGTCCCTGTGGAAGGAGGGGGCTCTAATATCCCACAACTTTGTTGGAGGGAGGAGGAAGCACCACAAACACCAGTTTGCACCAGTATCTCCTCAACAAATTAACTTCAAAGAATCACACTACATTAGGGATTGGAAGGGGCACTGGAAGATCATCCAGTCCAGTCCCCCAAGAGAAAAGAAAACATCCAGGTAAAGGTGACCAGGGTTTCAAAGGAATTTATTTGGGGATGGGTTTGGATTCCAGGAGTTGGTTTGATGCGTTCAAGTAGCCTCCTTAGATGGTTTGGTTTCCTTTTTTTCCTCCCCCTTGAGGAAGAACCTTCTGTGCTGCCTAGTAAATCACTAAATACCACAGCACACACTGAATGACTGAGGCTGGAGAAGTCCTCTGAGCTCACTCATCCAGCCCAGCTGAGGACCTAACATCACCCCAGCAGCCAGACCAGGGCACTCAGGGCCACAGCCAGGCTGGCCTTCAACACCTCCAGGGATGGGGACTCCACCACTGCCCT
>JAOXOE010000863.1:2279402-2291984 GCA_028565055.1 Phoeniculus purpureus
TGGGGGGTCCCCCTGGGATCTGGGGGGGACCCCCGTGGGGTCTGGGGAGGCTCCAGGGGCTCCACGTTGCTCCCTGTGCAGGAGCTGGCTGGGGGGTGTCTCGCTGCTTCCAGCCCACGGGTCGGGGGCACTGAGGTGGCGCCTCCCTCCCCGTCGAGCCTGGAGCCCCCCGGGGTTTGGGGTGTTTTTGGTGGTTCACTAGGAAAAAAGGCGGCAGCAGCCCCCGCTACTGGGGGTTACTGGGGAGCCGCGGGCGGAGGCACCAGTTAGCGCTTCCCCGCAGCCTCATCTGGTTCCCATTACCGAGTTTCGCTCGGTTTTTCCTCCCTTTTTCTCTTCTCTTTCGGTTCCACCCCCCCACCACCACCATTTTCCACCCCAATTGTTCCAGAATCCCAGTTTCCCAGAATCCCAGTTCCCCAGTGCCGGCAGCCGCTCTGTTTCTCAGCCTTTTTCCCAGTGAAACCAGTCGGGGTCGGGGGTGAGGGAGCGTCGGACGCCCCGTTGGGAAAAGGCGATGCTGGAGCCTCTCTTCCCCTTGGGGTGGGATTTGCTTTGGAATCGACCCCTTCACCCTCCCGTTCCTCTCCCGGGCTACTGGGATGGACCAGTCTGGGGACTGAGAGAGGGAACTGGTGGAATGTGGCTCCCGGCAGGGACATTCCAGAGCCGTTCCCGAGCCCCGCAGGACCCCGCTCCCGCATTTTTACCAGATGAGGTTTCTTTCCCTCCAGCTGGGAATTGGGGTTCGGAGGCTCCTCCGTCCTCCCCCGTGTCCCACGGGGGTTTCGGCTGGCTCTGCCCCACCAGTAGCTGCGGGGCGTCCCAGTCAGGGATAATGGGGTGACCCTGCTGCGGAGCCTGGGAGCGACCCCCAGGAACAGTGTCCTGACCCCGTCTGCTGCCTCTGGTGTGGGTTTAACCCCAATCCCACGGTCCCCCCAAAATCCCCGAGCTGCTGCTTCCCTAGAGCAGCCCCTTGGGGTGGCACCGGGACTCTGCCCCCTGCTCAGGGTGCCGTGGGATGAGTTGGGCTTCCGCTGCGGAAGTGACACCTCCTTCGTCGCCGGGGCTGCCCTTGGGTGGCTGCAGCTTCAGCTGCTGAAGCCCCGTTGAGCTGCCAGCAGATGATTTGGGGGGGTTTATCTTTAATATCAGATGAGATTGGCTTAAACCCGACCCTTCAGCCTGAGGGTCTCCTGTGACCCCTGAGTGCTTCCAGCCTGGGTGGGGGGATGTCGTGAGGGTCCCATCATGGACCCACCGTGAGCTCTGGTCTGTGGGGAGTGACCCAGTTGTCCCTGTGGAGCAGCCAGGGTGCCCCAGAGGTCCCCTCTGGCTTCTCCTCGAGCCTGCAGCCGTGGGGTTGGGGGTGCTCTGGTACCTGGGACCATCTCCAGATGTTCAGAGCACTTGGGGCTGGAGAGGGCTGGAGAGTGGAGGCGCCGCCGCTCCCCTGGAAATCTATTTCAGACCTGTCCTCTTTTCTTCCCTGGAAGCTGAAGCAGCTGCTGCTCCCCCTGGGTGGGATCTCAGCCCTCCTTTTAGCTCTGGTTTGGAGCCCAGGATCCAGCAGAGGTGAGGCAGGAGCTGGAGGTCGGGGAATGATGCTCTCTGGGGCAGCTCCACTGCCTGCCCAGGCTGCAGAGAGGCACTGGAGCCCCTCTGCTGTGGGACTTCAGCCTGGAGAAGAGAAGGCACCAGGGGGACCTGAAAGCAGCTTCAACCCCCTGCAGGGGCTCTTGGAGAGGGGTTTTCCCAAGGGATCTGGTGCTGGGACAAAGGAGGCTCCAAGAGGGGAGATGGAGATGGGATCTGAGGCAGAAACCCTTCCGTGCGTGGGGACTGAGGCCCTGGACCAGTTGCCCAGGGAGGTTGTGGCTCCATCCCCCCTGGCAGTGGCCAAGGGCCAGTTGGATGGTGCTGGGGACACTGGGCAGTCCCCAGGCAGAGGTCTGGCTGTGTGGCTCCATCAGCCCTTCTGCTGCTGCTCGGTGCTGAGGCTGCCGGGGCAGGGGGGACCATCTGGCCCTGCCAGATAGTCCCTGGCTCTCTGGAGCCTGGGGATTCCTCAGAGGAGGAGGCTCTGAGGCCAGGCTGCCCGTCAGGTCATCTCCCGCTATTTGTGGTGGCATCGCTGGGCTCCAGCACTGGAGGGGCTGGGAGAGGGCTCTCGGTCTCCTCTGCCATGGCAGGAGCTCAGAGGGGCTTCCAAGGTCCCCGAAGAGCTCAGGATTCAGATGCTGGTGGGTCTGTCCTGCAAACTGGGGTGGGAAATCATCATGCAGGGGCTACCGGCGCTGAGAAGCCTGAGAGGGGGCTGCTGGAAGCTGGAGGAACTGGTATGACTGGAGGAAAAGAACAAATCTTGTTGCTCCCAGCAACTGGAAGGGAGAGGGTTGTCCTCCTTCCGGGGCTGAGTCACAGAGCCTCAGGAGTGTTTGTGCTCTGGGGTGTGGTGCCGCTGGGCAGGGGACACCAGGGCTCAGCCTTGGCTCCTGCCACCTCTCCCCGCAGGAGCTGGGGCCCAGCGGGCGGCTGCAGGGCTGCAGGCGGGAGCAGCAGCCAGCCCAGCGCCTCTCCCTGGGGGCTGGGGTGGTGCTGGGTGTCCCCAAGGGTGGGCACAGCCAGGGCTGCTAACGGGGCTCTTGGCTTGGTCCTTGCCCTCCTCCTTGCAGAGGGCAGCCCCGGGGCGGGACTTCCCTCTGGTGAGCTCCTTGGTCTGGCTGCTCCAGACCCCGTCAGGTCAGAGGGACCACGAAGCCCTCCCGGCCACTTGGTGACTGGGCAGCAGCCCCGAGCTGCTCTCGCTGGGCTCCTGCCGGCGGTGCTGAGTGGAAATAATCCCTTCAAGAGTGGCCCTTAAGAGCCTAAACCTCTTCTGCAGAGCTCAAGAGCTGCCAGGAGCCATCAGCCGCGCTCAGGGACCCCCCCAGTGGGGTGTAGGGTCAGCTCGAGGCTGCAGGAGGTGTTGGGGCAGGGGGAGAAGGTGCAAAACCTCCCTTCAGAAGGTTGGGCTCCTTGTTCCTGTTGCTGCCTCCCCTGGCAAGAGCAGTCCCAGCTCTTGATCACCAGCCCTGCTGGAAGGAGAGGGGATGAGGAGCTGCTGGCGGATTCCTGCCCGCTCCCACCAGTCAGAACAAAACCCCCGGAGCAGCAGCTCTGAAGCTGCAAACCTCCTGCTCACCCTGGAAGGAGCCTTCTCCTGCCCCAGGCTTGGTCCAGCCCCGTGAGTTCCTGCCTGGAGACCAGGACTCGAGGTGCTGCTGTAGTGCAGACCCCGAGCGTCGCTGCCCCGTTGAGCTGAGATGCTCCGGGAGGCTCAAGGAGGGGAGACTTATGACCCTGAACTGGGGAGAGTCGCCTGTGCTGGAGGCTTTGCTGGGCTCGGGGACGGAGGAGCCGTTGGGTCGGGCTGTGGACCCCAAGTGACCGCTGTTAATGGCTGTGCATGGCCCCTGTGTTGCAGTTCTGGCACAAAGCATGTTTCCACTGCGAGACCTGCAAGATGACCCTCAACATGAAGAACTACAAGGGCTACGAGAAGAAGCCCTACTGCAACGCGTAAGTCCCGCTCTCGTTGCCACGGAGAAGGCGTCGGGCTCGGGAGGTGCTGCCGTGGGCTTCGCAGGACCCTCCTACTCGGAAACGGGGGGGTGTGGGGAGCCCTGAGCTCTGCAGAGGTGGTTCTTGCCCTGCTGCTCCACAGCGGGGGCTCCAAACCCACCTGGATGTGTCCCTGTGAGACTGGATCTAGGGGACCCTGCTGGGGCAGGGGGATTGGTCTGGAAGACCTTTTGAGGTCCCTTCCAATCCCTGATGCCGGGGGAGCCCTTGGGGGAGCCCCCGGGAGCTCCAGGCAGTCAGTGCTGGGGCTGACTGAACCAGCTGGGCTACAGCTCTGCTGCAGCAGGTGGCCTCACAGAGCAGATCCCCTCTGGAAAAGGGAGCACAGGGCTGTTTGTTCCCATCCCTGGACCTTCCCAGCTGCTGCTGAGCAGAGGATGCTCTCGGATCCCGTTTTCATTCCGCTCCTCACGCGGAGGAGCCTCCCCTGTGCACAGCCCTGCCCCTGCCAGGGACGAACGCGGGTCCCCACTGAGGAAGGAGTGAGGAGAGCTGAACCCTCTGCCCTGCAGCTCCTCCTGGGTTGGCTGCTGGTGGTGGTTGTGGCTGCTCCAGAGGCTGCAGCACTTGTTGGGCTGAGCTCAGCCTCCCAGTTGCTGGTGCTGGTGGTCGTGTGCTGGGAGCTGCCCTGGAAGGTGGGGTGGCAGCAAAGTTGTGGTGATGGGGGGGAAGCAGCACTGGAGCTTCAGCTCCTAGGGAAGACTGGAGCAGAGTGAAGGGGCAAACCTGTGCCTGAGGCTGGGAGAGCTGTTGTGGCTGGGACACTGGTGCTGTGCAGGTCCAGCCAGCCTGGGAGCCGTGGGTGTGAGACCAGGAGCTGCAGGAGAGGAGACCCCTGTGTGTCCCCAGAGCAGGAGCTGCAGGAGAGGAGACCCCTGTGTGTCCCCAGAGCAGGAGCTGCAGGAGAGGAGACGCCTGTGTGTCCCCAGAGCAGGAGCTGCAGGAGAGGAGACCCTTGAGCTCTCCTGAGTGTCCCCAGAGCAGGAGCTGCAGGAGAGGAGACCCTTGAGCTCTCCTGAGTGTCCCCAGACCTGGAGCTGCAGGAGACCCCACGTTCTCCGGAGCCAGAGCTCTGGGGCGGCTCAGAGAGCTCCATGTGCTCCTCAGCCTGTGACCAGAGGGGTCCTGGTCTTGTTCTCCCTCCCTGCAGGCTGCTGGAGGGGAAGTGGGATAATAATGGGAAATTCCTGGGATTCCAAGGAGTCTGCGCAACCCTGACCCATCTCGGCTCCGGCCCCCTCTGCTCCAGCTCCCTTTGATGCTGCTTCGCTCCTTTAACCCTTTAGCAGCCTCCCTGCAGAGGAGGCAGCTGGTTCCTCTCGTCCCCCTCCCCACCCCAGGGGAGCCCCAGGACCCCACGTTCAATGCTCTGGTGCCTCTGCCTTGTCTGGGAGCCCAGGGCTGCGTGGGGTGAGCAGCTACCGGCTGCCCTGCAGAGGCTCTGGCAGCTGCCAGCCCCAGAGCTGGAGCCAAGGGAGGCTCCAGCAATTCCGTGTGGGGCTGGGTCCTTCTCTGCTCCTGCCCCTGCAGCACCCCTTGAGGGGAAGGAGCACCCCCAGGCAGCTCCTGGGGCTGCAGTGCCCCAGAGAAGTGGGGTGGGGGGGGGAAAAGCACCGGTTTCTCCTGGCAGGACAGAGGCTGCTGCTTGAAGGAGCCTGAGCACAGGGTCTCCTCTGTCTGAGCAGTGGCCTCCTGCCAAACTGCTGCCTCTCTGTCTTCAGGGGAGCTGGAGGAGGAAGAGGGCCGGGCTTCCTCCCGGTGTGACACTAGCCCAGCCATCAGCCTGGGCAGGCTGCTGCTTCCCCCTGCCCTCCCCACTGCTCACACCCTGGGGCTCCACCGTCACTGGGGTTGGGAAGGACCTTCAGCTCCAGGTCTCTGCCCTCCCCACCCTCCCTCTGGTGACCTCAGCTGGGTACTGGGGTGACTGGTGGTTCCCTGGCTGCAGGGCTGGGCTCGTCCTGAGCAGCTCTTTGGGCTGCAGGAGGTGTCCAGGGGCTTCTGCAGGTGATGGGTGAGGAGGAGCCGGGGCGCGGGCGATGCTGCACCCTGTGCTCACGAGGACCAGCTGCTCCCGGTTGGCTTTTGCCCATCAGAGCTGCGAGGGGAGGCCAGAGCTCTGAGCTGCAGGGCAGAGGGATCAGCCCCAGTGCCGGTGCCAGGACTCTGCTCCCCTCCAGACCCAGCTCTTTGCCTCGGGGGTGCTCCACGGTGCCTTGAGCATCCCCTTGGTCTGGGGAGAGCTGGGCACCTCCCGGGCACCCTGTGGGCAAGAGGCTCTTTTCCTTGGCCACCCCGATCCTCCTGCTGCTGAGGATGACACCTAGGAGGGGGTGCCTGGGTTCCTTGTGGCGTGCCGAGCGAGCAGTTGCCCCGCTGGCCAGCTCTGAGCCTTGGCAGTGGGGCTGGGTTGGGCTCTGCTGCCTCCCCACCCCACAGCGCCCAAGTTTGGGGTTTCCTTCCGCTTCCTTTCTGCTGCAGCCGAGCTGGCAGGAAGCTGATGGCCTCCTCCTTGCTCAGGGTCCCTCCTCCTCCGAGGAGCCTGACGTGCAGCATCTTTTGTTCGGAGGTGCCTGAGGAGCTGCTGCTCTGCCAGACCCTCCTGCAGCCCCACCAGCGCAGCACCAGGAGGTCCCGGGGCTGCAGCATCCCCCCGGCTAAATCCTAGGGGGGGGTTTATGGGGTCGAAGGTAGCTGCCAGGCATCCAGGAGCGTGAGCAGGGTCCCTCCATCTGCTGCTCTTGGGTGGCTCCAGTTCCTCCTGACGAGGAACCGCACCCGGGTGATGCTGGTGGCTTCACCCCAGGTCCCCAGGGATGGGGATTCCTCGTAGCTGAGTCAGGGCGAGCGGCTCCCAGCCCCTGCCTGCGGCACAGCCGCTTCTCCAGAGCCTGGGCTTGGACCTCAGGAACCTGCCTGGTGGCTCCTGACTCTCGATCCCTGCAAGTCCCGGTGCTTCTGTGCAGAACCAGGGCTCTGGCCCCCCTGGGCTGGCTCTGGCCCCCTGGGCTGGCAACTCCTTGCCTGGAGAGCAGAAGTTTGTGAGCAGCTCCCGGCTTCTCGAGGGAGCCCCGAGCGGCTCTTGGCAGCCTTCCCCGCTCCATCTGGTAGCCGATGAAGAAAGCTGGGGGGGAAGGAAGGGAGAGAGAGGAACAACTGTGGGGCTGGGATGGGGTCCAGGTGTTTATCCCAGGCTCGGGGAGCCTGGAAAGGGAGGAGCTGCCTCTGCGCCGTGGGGTGACACCGGGCTCCCGTGGGGTGAATGGAGGCTGCTGCCCCATCTGCTGCTGCCTGAGGGGGGCTGCACCCCCCGGCTTTGTGGGGTTAGGGGGTGCAGGGTGCTTCTGCTCCCCCTTGAGGGCTCTTCTATGGGGAGAAGAGGGAAGGGTCTGTAGGGGGCTGCTGGGTTTAGGGCTGCAGATGGGGGTGGATCCTGTTTGTGGGGTGCTCCAACCTCTTTGGGGTGATGGCTCCAAGTGCTCCCTGGGGTTTGCTGGGAGGTGGTTTTGTGCCTCTGGGTGGCCTCCAGGGGCTCCTTCCAGCCCTGATCCCATCCCTCGCTGTGCCCAGAGCACCCACGGGTGAAGCCTCTGCTGCGGGGAACCCCCGTGTTGCTCCTTCCCAGTATCTCCAGGGCTTCTCCACCCACTGGGCTGATGTCTCCCGACTGCTCCTGCAGCTGGTGGGAGGAGGGTTTGGGTTTGGGGCGCCGAGCTCCTGCTTGTGGGGAAAGAGAGGAGGAGGGGAGATGGTTTGGGGCTGGAAAAGGGCAGAGCGAGGAGAAAGGTCTGGAGCTGAGGGTGGGGGGGTCCCTGAAGCCATCCAAGGTCAGGCTGGGTGGGGCTCTGGGCACCCTGGGCTGGAGAGAGGGCCTGGAGCTGGTGGGAATGGGGTGAAGGTCTGGAGCTGGTGGGAATGGGGTGGAGGACTTGAGCTGGTGGCACTGGATTCTTGCTTCTCCCCCAGTCCTGGGTGACACCAGGGATCCTGGGATCCCGGGTCCTGACGTTGTGCCCCGAGGTCCTTCCTGCTGAGGTGAACTGGGAGCAGATGGGGTGTGCTGGAGCAGCCTGAGAGGAGCCCAGGTCCTCTTGTGGGGGTTCCTCTCCCGGCCCGGGGTCTCTGCAGACCCTGGGAGCTGCTGCTGTGTCCCATGAAGAGCAGTTTGTTGTTTCCCAGCTCCTCCCCGAGGGCCGGCAGCTCTGTGATCCCGGCAGGATGTGAGCCGGGAGCCTCCGGGCAGAGCCCGGCCCGTGGCTTCCTTTGCTTGACTCTGCCAACCCCGGGCAGAGCTGCAGGGGGGTGGCCATTGCCCGTTTGGGGATGGCTGACACCTCTTTTGGGGGGTCAAGGATTGCCTCATCTCATGTAGGTTGGCCACCGCCTCTTGATGAGGTTGACCATCATCTCGTGGAGGTGGCCATTGCCTCTTGATGAGGTTGACCATCATCTCGTGGAGGTGGCCATTGCCTCTTGATGAAGTGGCCATCATCTCCTGGAGGTGTCCAATGCCTCTTGATGAAGTGGCCATCATCTCCTGGAGGTGTCCAATGCCTCTTGAAGAGGTTGGCCATCACCTTTTGGTGGAGGTAGCCGTCGCCTCTTGGTAGAGGTGGCCAGCACCTCTCTGGGGAGTTGGCTACCACATCTTTTGGATGCTGGCCATCCCCTCTTTGCGAGGAGGGGGGTTGCCTATCACCCTTTGCTTTGCGGGCCGGTCCATGACCTCCATCACCCCCCACGCAGCCGGTGCTGTGACCTGGCCCCACTGGAGGGGCAGATGGGGGGTCGGGTGATGCTGAGGGCACAGCCTGGGTCCCACCGTTGCCAGCCCTGCCCCGCTGGGCTCCTCCGCGCCGCTGGACGGTGCCTTTTGCAGGGTCCCCAGTCCCACCAGTGTCCTCCCGGGGGAGGGGGTTCACTCTGCTCCCAGCCTGGGGGAAGCTCCGGGTGACCCCTTTGGAGCAGGACTGTGCAGGGCGGCTGCAGTGATGCTGCCGGAGAAGCTGAGACCCCCCTCCCTCGGGAGCCCCGACACTGGGGTGACCCCCCGCCCCGGCCCTGATGCTGCTGGACTCCAACGGCCCCTAATGCCGGAGCCAGACAGGGTCCGTCTGGCCGGGGGGGCTCTGCTGACCTGGTTCAGTGGAGCCGCCTCTTCCCGCTGCCTGAGGGGGACCAGCGCAGCCTCACTGGAGCCAGGGGCTCCTGTCTAGGGTCTGGGGGGGGGGTCAGTGGGCTCTGGGGCTGCTTGAGGGATGGAGCTCGCAGAGGGGGGGTTTCTGCCTCAGATCCCCTCTCCATCCCCCCTCTTGGAGCCTGAACCTGGCCCCCCTGTCCCAGCACTGGGTCCCTTGGGCCAAGTCCCTCCCCAGCTCTCCTGGAGCCCCTGCGGGGAGACTGGGAGCTGCTCTGAGGTCCCCCTGGGGGCTGGACAGCCCAACTCCCTCAGCCTGACCCCAGAGCAGAGGGGTCCAGCCCCCTGAGCATCCTCACGGCTCCCCCTCTGGTGCTGGGGGGTTCCTCTCCCCATCTCTTGGCCCTGCTGTAGGGGGGAGGATCTGCAGCCTGAGGTCCCCTGGAGCTGCAGGGTCTGCTCCTGCCCAGCCCTGGGGCTCCATCCTGGCTCCCCCAGCCCTGCACCCTTGCAAGATGCTCCCCTTCATCCCACAACAGCCCCTGCACCAGGGAGGGGGCGTCCAGCGCAGCTCAGTCGCTGGGTGATCGGGGAGAGGGGCTGGAGATCAGCCCTGGGTGCAGAGAGACCCCAGAGGCTGAGGACAACCCCCTGTCGCTGGGGTTTCCCTCCTCCCAGCACCCGGAGGCTGCTGCCAGGGAGACTCTGTGGCCTCCCCAGCCCTGTGGAGGAGCCCAGGGCACAGGATGCTGTTGCCATGGTGATGGGATGATGGTTTTGCTTCTGCCTGGCAGCACCAGGAGCTGGGCTGGGAGCTCCTGGGCCGTGGCTGAGCAGGGGATGCTGAGCCCAGCCTGGAGCTGCTCCCACCCCCTTCCCCAGAGCCCCCCAGCTCGATGCCCCACAGCCTGTGGGGCTGCAGGAGCTGCTGCTGCTGCTGAGCAGCAGGAAAAGGGCTTTGGGGTTCCTGAAGTCGGGGGGACCCTTGGGTCTCCCTCCTTGTAGGGCCGGGGCAGGGCTCGGTGCCTCCCAGAGCCCTGCTGCAAACAGGGTGATGAGGGGGGGGAGGGCTTGGAGCTGGTTGGACTGGGAGGTGCCTCCGTGTGCCCTGACCTTGGCAGGGCTCAGGCAGTGACCTCCAAGAGCTCGGGAAAGGCTCCAGGATGCGACTGGGGGGTGGAACCGGAGAGGAGAGCCGGGGCTGAGGTGCTGGGTTGGGGCTGACACCCCAGTTCCCCCCCTCCTCAGCTGCGGGGTGGCTGCTCTGGGAGTAGCCCCCATCCCTCTGGAGCCTGGTGGTGGCTACTCCCAGCTCCCCTCAAGCAGGAGTTGATGGGGCAGCAGGTCACGGTCTGGTTTAGGGCTCCAGGGGGACCCGAGGGCAGCTCCCAGTCCCTGCAGGGGCTCCAGGAGAGCTGGGGAGGGAGTATTTACTGGGGGACCAGTGCTGGGACAAGGCACTGGGCTCAGGCTCCAAGAGGGGAGATGCAGATGGGATCTGAGGTGAAAACCCCTCCATGGCAGGGGGCTGAGCCCCTGGAACAGGCTACCGGGGGGTTGTGGCTGCTCCATCCCCCCTGGCAGTGCCCAGGGGCAGTGGATGGGGCTGGGGGAGCTCTGAGCCTCCTCCCAACCCTCCCCAGGCTGAGATTCTGAGCTGTTGGGGTCTCTGTGGCACCACAGAGGCCCCCCAAGTTCCCTCCAGGCATCTCCTCAGGGTGTGTAGGTGTTAACCCCGTGATGGCAGCAGCCCTTACTGGAGCGCTCTTTGCAAACTGGAGGCCAGACTGGACCAGTAGAAGTCACCCCGAGCCCCTTGCTGGTTGCTCCTGGGGTTCTCTGCTGCTGGCTGGAGCCCCCTAAACCATCCCTGGCAGTGGCCAGCACCCACGTTCCAGTAGCACCAGCAGCTGGGGGAGCAGGAACTGGGGCTGCACTGGCAGAAGAGCCCCTCGGCCAGCAGCAAAAGCCCCGCGGGCTGAGGAGCCACCCGGTGTCTGGGGAAGCCCAGGGCGGTCAGGTTGAGCCACCAGAGGATTAGCTCGGGGATTTCACAGCAGCCCAAGGGGGGTTCAGCCCAGACAGCAGCTCCCAGTGCAAAGCCCTGTGCAAACTGGTGCCCGAAGGGAGCGGGGACAGAGCCGGAGCTCCCGGAGCGGGATCCCCACTGATCAGATTAATCGGAGCGGAGATTAAACTTCAGCCGAGGAGCAGCCGCTGCTCCGCTCTGTGGGTTCCACTGCTCCTTGTCCTCTGCCCTCATCTCCCTGGGTGTCTGGGGCCTGAGGTAGGGTCTGTGGGGCAGGGGGAGCCCTGGCTGGGGGACCCCTCAGCTGCTCTGGGAGTAGCCCCCATCCCTCTGGAGCCTGGTGGTGACTCCCAGCTCCTGTAAAGCAGGACCTGACCGGGCTGGGGGGCGATGGGGTCTGCAGCAGGGAGCTCCTGGTGTGCTTTAAGGCTCCAGGGGGACCTGAGAGCAGCTCCCAGGGGCTGCAGGAGAGCTGGAGAGGGGCTGCTTCTGAGAGAGGAGGCGCTAGGGGGGACCTGAGAGCAGCTCCCAGTGCCTGCAGGGGCTCCAGGAGAGCTGGGGAGGGGTCTTCTACTGGGGGGGATCCAGTGCTGGGACGAGGGGGCTGGGCTCAGGCTCCAAAGGGGAGATGGAGGTGGGATCTGAGGTGAAAACCCCTCCCTGGCGGGGGCTGAGCCCCTGGAACAGGCTGCCAGGGGGGTTGTGGCTGCTTCATCCCCCCTGGCAGTGCCCAAGGGCCGTTTGGATGGGGCTGGGGGCACCTGGGCTGGGGGCACCCTGGACTGGGGAGAGGCAGCAGGACGGGGCTGGGGGCACCCTGGGCTGGGTTGAGAGGCAGCAGGACGGGGCTGGGGGAGCTCTGAGCCTCTTCCCAGCCCACCCCAGCTGATGATTTCTGGGGGGTACGCTCCCCACAGCCGCCAGAGGTGCCCCCCTGGGTTTCTCCCTGTGACTGGGAAGGTGGGGGGGGGGGTCCCTCTATTTCCCAGCCAGGCTGCAGCAGCTGGTTTTATTGTCGGGTTTCCTGTGTCGCAGCCATGGGGGGGTTTGTGCTGCCTTCGCAGCTCTGCGGTCGTCTTGCTGTCGCCTCTCCAAGGCAGCACCTTCTCCCCAGCCTCCTCCACCCTCGGGGGCTCTTCTTGGCCCCTGGGCAGAGCTGCTGCTGCTGCAGGACCCCCAGGCAGAGCCCTGGGGCTTCCAGAGGGCCACAGAGCCGCGGTTCGTGTGGCTGGGGAAGGAGCAGGAGGTGCCTGAGGTGCAGTCCTGAGCTGCACAGGGTGTTGCTGAGGTGGTTCAGGGCCGGGTCTGGAGCTGCAGGACACGGAAACGTGGGGCTGAGAGGGCAGGGAAATGAGGAAGGAAGAGCCACCCCGCACCCCCCGCCCCACCCCAACCCTTCACAGCGACACCAGCAGAGTCACTGGAAACCAGAGTGTCAGCGGCATGGGGTCACCCTGGCTGATGAAACACAGAGGGGCTGAGGTCTCTGCAGAGAGCAGCCAGGGAAGGGCTTCAGCACCCCCCTCCACCCCCGGTGTCCCCTGTTCTGAGACGTGGGGCTGGTGGGCTGGGGGCTCTCGGGGGGCTCCTCCAGCCTGGGTGGTTCTGTGATCCTGCGCTGAGCTTGGGCGAGGAGATGACCCTTGCAGCCGCCTCACCGAGGGCTGGGTGTCCAGCACCGCCAGCAGCCCCCTCAGCCTGCTGAGCCTCTGGGGCTGGAGATGCTGGAGAGGGGCTGGTGTGGGGCTGGAGAGGCTGGACTGGAGCTGGAGAGGTGCTAGAGAAGGGC
>JAOXOE010000863.1:2313262-2325052 GCA_028565055.1 Phoeniculus purpureus
TTCTTGAAGTGAGGGGCCCAGCACTGCCCCCAGTACTCAAGGGGAGGCCTCCCCAGTGCCCAGTACAGGGGGAGAATTACGTCTCTAGTCCTGCTGGCCGCACTATTGCTGATACAAGACAGGAAGCCATTGGCCTTTCAGGCCACCTGAGCACCCTGCTGGCTCCTGTTCAGCTGGTTGTCAACTAATACTGCCACTGCCAGGCTGCTCTCCAGCAACACATCCCCCAGTCTGTAGCTGCAGGGGCTTATTGTGGCCAGAGTGTAGGACCCTGCCCTTGGCCCTGTTAAACCTCATCCTGTTGGTCTCTGCCCATTGACCCAGCCTGTCCAGATTGCTCTGCAGCATCTTCCTCCCCTCCAGCTGATCGATAATCCCTCCCAACTCGGTACTATCCGTGAATTTACTAAGGGTAGATTCAAACTCCTCATCCAGGTCACCAATAGAGATGTTGAAAAGAACTGGGCCCAGTACTGATTCCTGGGGACACCACTGGTCACTGGACACCAAATGGATGGGGCACCATTCACAGCCACTCTCTGTGCCCGGTCACCCAGCCAGTTTTTAACCCAGCAGAGGGTGTGCCCACCCAAGCCATGGGCTGCCAGTTTTTCCAGGAGGATGCTGTGGGAGGTTTGCTGAAGTCTAGGTAGATCAGAGCCACAGCCTTCTCCTCATCTACTTGGTGGGTCATCCAGTCCTAAAAGAAGGTTGTCTTGCTACTACACCTTCCCTTTAGTCCACCCAGCTACAACTAGGTGAGCAGCAAGGCCACAAATAGTATCTAGGTTGAGATTTGGTCTTTTATTAGGCCAAATGCTTTTATTAGAACAAACGTTCTCTTTTTCCCAACAAAAAAGCCTTTTCTTACTTGAACATCAAAGTTTGTGTTCTGCAGTCTGCTGAGCACAGGATCATAGCTGGTGTTTAAGGATGATATCTAAACTCCTGAAGAGGAAAACCCATCAGTGGTATGGAATTGGGTCAAAAGAGGAATATTGTCCAAATGGAGACTAGTGCCATGACCATGAGGAAAAGACCTGGGCATGGAAAGAGGGGAGCTGCAGACAGCACAGGTCTTCAGGGCATCCTCAGCAAGATGACTGCATGCCATCCTCCCACAAGAGGCACCAATCCTTCTCTTTCTTATGCCTCATTTACACTGCTGTAAACCTATCAGGCAGCTTGAGGCTTGCTTTTACAAGGCACAGTAAAAACAGATGAGCCTACACTGAGATCTCCTCCAACTTGCCAAGAAAATGGCTTCCCAAAGGTGGCCTCAGTTAGACACAAACTTGGCATGTATTAAAAGAGGGGAGGGATCAGGTTGCTAATGTCTGAAGCTGCTATAATGCCAAAAAACCCCACCAAAAAAATCCATGTGCAGGCTTGACTGCGAGAGATGAGATGCTGATGCCTTCACTTTCTCCTCATCCCACTCTTTGCTTTCCACCTCTCGTCTTTCTTGGTGGTCATCACCTTTCACTGCAGCCTCATACTCATTTTGCTCCCAATTTCTGCAAGTCCCCTACCACCACCTGGCACCTCCTGGTGGCACCAGCACTTTGCTGGAAATCCAGACTGTCAACGTCTCTCGGTGAGGCAGGCTCCAAAGTTCTTCCTCATGTACACATAGAGGAGATCAGGGCTTCATCCTCCTTGCTGTAAAAACAAACTGTAGCGCTAACTTCAAGGCTTGCTAAGCTGATTTCTCAATGTGCAGGGAGAAAAGGGCTTTGCCAGTGAGAATCTGCTTGCTATGGCTGCCTTAAAGTAAGAACTGCAGATTTGGGAGGGGTTGGGTTTTTTAAGTCATTCTGAGGGCTCTGCTTAAGGAAAACCAGAGGAAAACAAGAAGGTACGAGAGATCTGGGAGAAGTCCTGTCCCCTTGCCACAGCAGAGCAACATGGTTCTAAATACAATAAGATAGAGCAGAAACCCCTTGTAGGGGGGATATTATCTTGTTGTATTCCTTGGAATAGTGGCAGGATGGAAGGAGATTCTGGCAATGTTTTTGCAGTTTGGGGAATTGCACTGGTAAAGGTGAGATAAAATAACTCTGCAAACTGCTTCTGCCATATGTACACCCCGGCAGTGTTCTAAGGTGGCTAAGAAGGCCAATGACATTCTGGCTTGTATTGGGAATAGCATAGCCAGTGGAACCAGGGAAGTGCTTTTACCCTGGTACTCCACACTGGTGAGGTCACACACTGAGTATCATGTTCAGTTCTGGGTCCCTCATTACAAGAAGGGCACCAAGGTATTGGAATGTGTCCAGAGAAGGGCAACAAAGCTGGCAAAAGGTCTACAACACAAGGCCTAGAGGAAAGGAGACCTTATAGCCTTCTACAGCTACCTGAAAGGAGGTTGTAGAGAGGTAGGGGCTAGTCTTTTCAACCAAGTGACAGCACAAGTGGACATGGCCTCAAGTTGCATTAGGGAAGGTTTAGATTGGATATTAGGAAGAATGTCTTTCCTTAAAGGCTTATCAGGGTTTGGAATGGGTTGCCTAGGGCAGTAGTGAAGTCTCTATTCTGGAGATGTTTAAGAGTTGTGTAGACATAGTGTTTAGGGATATGGTTTAGTCAGGAACTTGTTGGTGTTGGGTTAATGGCTGCACCTGATGATCTTGAAGGTTTTTTTCCAACCTGAGTAATTGTGTGATTCTGTAATATCTCTCCCTGAGGTCCAAATATTCAGGCAGCTCTTGCACCTTCTTTCCTGCCTGGATGCGTTCCTGTGTGACTTGGTCTAGGTGATCCTGCTGTGGCAGGGGGATTGGACTAGATGATCTTTCGATGTCCCTTCCAATCCCTAATGATTCTATGATTCTTTTGCAGGATACACACAGGATCGCTATCTGGGTCAGGTAAAGCTGATTCAGCCAGAAAACACTGTCAACCTGGGAGAAAAATCAGTGTAGGTCACCTCCATCACATCCCACCTGTCCATTTGAAACAGATGATTTTCTCAATTAGATAAAATGAAAAGGGGGATGGAGAGGGTTACAGCCCTTGCGGAACAGTGCCCGCATCCACTGTAACCCCCAGATGTGCCCAGCGCTCCTCAGGCACAGACACTTCTGCGCTTCAGCAGCTGCTGTCAGACCCCAGCCCTTTCCCTTGCTGCACTGCTGTTTGACATCCACGTCTCCTGTCTGAAGAAGATAACCTTGACACTGTGAGCTGTGCAGCTCAGGAGAATGTGCAAAGCCAGCGAGCTTTTCCAGCAGTGGTGCGAGGCTTCCTGCACATTAATCTCCTCCTCTGGAAATCTTGAGCAGCCAGTCAAAATAATCCTTTTGTAGAGTTGCTTTCATACTGAAGAGGAAAGGTCTAGGAAGGCAGATCTATAAATATCTTCTGGGATGTTCATCCCTCCTCTCCTCTATTGCACTCTGCTCAGCCCTCAGCTGCAAGGACTCCAATGAAAGTGTCTCCTAATAAAACAAAACCTGCTGCCTAAACACAAGTGTCAAGCAACACACAGCCATCACACCTTATCATAACCACAACGAGCATGAGCCCCTTGGGCTGGCTGGTTAATATTAGAACTGTGGTTCACAAACTTAAAGCACCAGAGAACCACCAGATTTTGTATTTTCTCTGCCACTGGGAGATGGGAGAATTGAGTGGGGAGCAGGACAGCCTCTTCAGAGGCCTGTTTGGCAAAGCCCCCAGATTTCAAAGAACCATGAAGTCATAGAATGGTTTGGGCTGAAACGGAAATTAAAGACCATCAAGTTCAACCCATCTGCCATGGGCAGGGACATCTCCCACTAGAGCAGGTTGCCCACACCCCCATCCAGACTGGCCTTGAACACTGTTCCAGTGCCTCACCATCCTCATAGTGAGGCATTTCTTCCTTACACCTAATCTAAATCTACCCCCTTTCAGTTTAAAACCACTAACACTTGTCCCATCACTACACATGCTGATAAAGAGTCCCTCCCTATCTTCCCTGTACGTTCCCCTTAAGCTTCAGGAATTTACTGATTAATAGGGTTTGAGTGGTGTCTAATGAGGGGCAGAACCACCCAATCAGAATGTTCTCTCAGTCATCTCACCTCTCCCTCCTTTGCTGCCAAGAAGTAGCTTCTCAGCCGCCACTGTGATAATATGGTGCCATTGTAGTGGCCTCCAGAGAGGCCTGGCAACTGGTCACCCTGTCACAGGAGAACATTTACAGAATCACTGAAGGGCTGAAGGCCTGAATGTCATCAGGCACTTCCAACCTCCCTGGCTCAAGTAGGGCCACCACGAGCCAGTTGCTTAGAGCCATGTCCAGACAGCTTTTGAACTTACATGTAACCTCTCTGGTCAATCTGTGCCAGTCAGTGCTCAGTCATCCTCACACTGAAAAACTGTTCCACGACGTTCAGAGGGAACCTTCTGTGTTTCAGCTTGTGCCCATTGCCTCTGGTCTTCTCAGTGGGCCCCACTACAGAAAGCCTGACTCCATCCTCTTTTGTACTCTCTCTCCAGGTATTTATACACATGGATGAGATCTCTTTGAGCCTTCTCTTCTCTAGGCTGAACAGTCCCAGCTCTCTCAGCCTTACAGAATCACAGAACATTAGGGATTGGAAGGAACCTCCAAAGATCATCTAGTCCAATCTCTCTGCCATAGTAGGATCACCTAGATCAAGTTGCACAGGAATGTGTCCAGGCAGGTTTTAAATGTCTCCAGAGAAGGAGGCTCCACAATCCCCTGGGCAGCCTGTTCCAGTGCTCTGTCACCCTTACTATGAAGAAGTTCCTTCTCATACTGATGTGGAATATCCTATGTTCCAGGTGACACCTGTTGCCCCTTGTCCTATGATTGGATGACCATGAGCAGAGCCTGGCTCCATTCTCCTGACACTCGCTCTTTCCATCAACATTAATGTCACCCTCTCACTCTCACCAAGAAGTTGTTCCTTCTCATAGAGACACGGCACTCCCCTCATCATCTTCATGGCTCTTCACTGTATTCTATCCAGTATGTCTCTGTCTCTTCTGTGTTGGGGACCCCAGAAATGGACCAGCACTCCAGGGTGGCCTGCCCAGTGCTGAGTAGAGGGGAAGGATCACATCCCTTGACCTGCTGGCAACAGTTCTCCTAGAACAGCCCAGGATATAATTTCCTTCCTCTGCTGCAAGGGCACTTTGGTGGCACATGTTCAACATGGTATCTACCAGGACTCCTGCGTCCTTTTCAGCCAAGCTGCTTTCCAGCTGGAAGGCTCCCAGAATATATCAGTGCATGGGGCTGTTCCTCTCCAGGTGCAGAACTTCACACTTTTCCTTGAACTTTATGATGTTCCTGCCAGCCCATTTCTCCAGCCCACTGAAGTCCCTCTGGATGGCAGCAGAACCCACCAGCACAGGAGCTGCTCCACTGAATTTGTTATTGTCTGCCCCATCATCCAGATCATTAATGTATGTATTAAACAGGACAAAACCCAGTATTGATCCCTCAAGTACACCAGTAGTTACTAGCCTCAAGCTAGATTTTATGCCAACCTTTCAGCTGGTTTTTAACCCATCTGTCTGCTCGCCCAGCCCATACATAGGCAGCTTCTCTGGGAGGATCTTAAGGAGGACAGTGACAAAAGCTTTACTGACATTCAGATAGACAATCTCCACTGCTCTCCCCTCATCTACCAGGCCACTCATTTAATCATGGAAATTTTTCAAGTTGGTCTTCCCATTGGTGAAGCCACTCTTACTACTCCTCATGATTTCTTTGCCCTTGATAGACCTGGAGATGCTTTTCAAAATTAACTGCTAAACCTTCTGAGGGATTGAGGTGAGGCTGACAGGCCTGTAGTTTCCTAGGTCCTCCTTCTTGCCCTTCTTGAAGGTGGGGGTGACATGTGCTTTCCTCCTCCAGTCCTTGGGCACTTCTTGCAGTTGCCATGACTGATCACAGGTGGCCCTGCAATGACATCTGTCAGCATGTGTGGGTACATCTCATCAGGGTTCGAGGAAGGACTCATGTCTGAGCAGGTTGCTCAAGTATTCCCTGACCCTGATCCTCAACCACCAAGGGTTCATCTCCCTTGCTCCAGCCCTTGCCCTTAGCCTTGAACCTGAAGGTGACTTGTGTTCCTTTGGGGTGATTTGTTTCCATCACTGTGGACTGAGCCGTCATTGTCACCTTATTGCATTTTAGACGGCTGCATTTTAGGCCAGCAGGATGGCCCTGAGTTGGCAATGTGCCCTTGTGGCCAAGAGGACCAGTGGTATCCTAGAGTGGATCAGAACGGGGGTGGTTAGCAGATCAAAGTTCTCTTCCTTATTGCATTTTAGACGGCTGCATTTTAGATGACCGTTTAATAAACTGTATAGATTTTTGTTAGAGCTGAAGTACCTCCAGGGGGCCGATATTAAAGCTGGGGAAGGGCTTTCTGCAAGAGTTTGTAGTGCTAGGATGAGGGAAAATGGCTTTAAGCTAGAAGAGGGTAGATTTGGATTAGATATTGGGCAGAAATTCTTCGTAGCGAGGGCGGGGAGGAGCTGGAACAGGCTGTCAGGAGAGGCTGTGGCTGCCCCCTCCCTGGGAGTGTTGAAGGCCAGGTTGGGTGGGGCTCTGGGCAACCTAGTCTAGTGGGAGGTGACCCCCCCCCGCACGAGGTCGGAACGAGATGTTCTCTGAGTTCCCTCCAACTTCAACCACTCTTATGAGTTTACTCAGTGAAGCCCCACGCAGCGCCGAAGGCAGCAGAACCCCCGCGGGTGCTCCCGCAGCGCAGGCCCCGCCCCAGCTGCGGCCTCCGCGGGGATCTGCAGTGACTCGGCAAAGCCGCCTAAGAGAGGGTCTCTGTGGCGCAATCGGTTAGCGCGTTCGGCTGTTAACCGAAAGGTTGGTGGTTCGAGCCCACCCAGGGACGGGGCCGCTCCTTTTTCCTCCCTTGGCCGGGGTTTTTTCCCCCCTTTTCTTTTAGTTATTTCCCCGGTTTTAAGGGGTTTTTTTTTTCTCCCCGACCCCCATTTTTTCAGGTCCTGGCACAGACGTCCAGATGTGCCGTGCCTACAGGGGCCCACCCAGCTGTGCCATGAACTTTGTATGCACATCCAGCTGTGCTGTGTTCTGGCACAGGCACCCAGCTGTGCCACGTTCTGCCATAGACATCCAGATGTGCCACACCCCTAGAGGCACATCCAGCTGTGCCACGTCCTTCTGGAAGCGCCACATGCTGGCACACACATCCAGCTGTGCCATGCCCCCCCAGGAACACATCCAGTTGTGCCACGTCCTTGAGTGAACACCCAGCTGTGCCACATCCCTAGGGGCCCATCCAGCTGCGCCGCGCCTACAGGGGCCCATCCGGCTGTGCATGGCCCTTGTATTCACACCCAGCTGTGCCCTGCACCCCCCGCGAACACATCCAGCTGTGCAGTGACCTTTGAGGGCACCTCCAGCTGCGCCAGGACCCCTCGGTCTCACCCAGCTGTGGCCCCGCCCCTCGCTCCAGCGGTAGCCCCGCCCCTCCCCGCGTGCCCTCCCAGCATGCCCCGCGCTCGCTGTGACTCTTCACTTTTCTCCCTCCCCGCCGCCGGCAGCCAATCGGCTCCGCCCTCCCGGCGGCTCCCAACAGCCAATAGAGAGCGGCCGTTTCGCCGCGAGGAGCCGGCGGCAGCCAATGGGGAAGGGCCGGAGGCGGGAGCAGCCGGAGCGGAGGGGTCGGAGCGGGGCCTGGTGGGGTCTGAACAACCGGCACCATGGTGAGGAGCCGCGGGGGGGCGAACCGAGACGGGGCAGCGGGGACCCGGGTTGGGGATCCCGGGGCGGGGTCCCGGGGGAAGCAGCCGGGCCGGAGGGTTCCCCGCGGGCCGCCTCTCAGGCTGGGCCGTGGAGCAGCGGCCTATGAGAGGGCCCTGGGGATGGGGAGAGAACCCCCAGGGAAGTGGGGAGAGACTCCCGGGGAGAGGCCTTCAGGGGGAGAGGAGAGACCCCCGGAGAGAAAGACAGACCCCGAGGAGGGCGAGGCCGGGAGGAGGTGAGGGGGACTCTGGAGGGCCCTCAAACAGGGCTCGACCGACCCTACCCCAGCCGCCGCCCCCAGCCCTGCGGTACCTCCGTCCTGGGCCTCTCCCAGTCTGTGGTGCCCTGTAGCGCCTGTTGTTTCCTCTCCGGGTCTGTGCCGCCCTGTGACGCCTGTTGTTTCCTCTCCCAGTCTATTATGTCCTATAACGGCGGGGCCGTCATGGCCATGAAGGGGAAGAACTGCGTGGCCATCGCTGCTGACCGGCGCTTTGGGATTCAGGCGCAGATGGTGACCACAGACTTCCAGAAGATTTTCCCGATGGGAGAAAGGCTCTACATTGGGTTGGCAGGACTGGCCACGGACGTGCAGACGGTGTAAGTGAGGCTCCCTCCTGGCCCTGTGTCCCTATGTGGAGCTTGTAAGAGGCCTCCGTACAGTAAAACTGAGTGGCAGCTCATGCTGTTCCTGGGCAGGGGTAGAAGGTGTAGGAAGAAGAACAGCAGTTCTGTTCTTGGTTTCTCTTCACTGGGAGTTTTCTAAATCAAACAGCTCGTGATTTCAGGTCTCATCACTGCTGAGACCGAGTAACTTCAGTTGTAACGGGGGCTGTATGGTGGTCACAGCCTGCCCCAGGCCTGTGGCGGGGGCCAGTGTCTGTCAGTCAGCAGGACAGCAGCTCAGGCCTGGGTGAAGATGAAAGACAAAGGAACCTGCTTGTGCTTTAACGCTGATTCTCCTCTCTTGCAGTGCCCAGAGACTCAAGTTCAGGCTGAACCTGTACGAGCTGAAGGAAGGGAGGCAGATCAAACCACAGACTTTCATGAGCATGGTTTCCAATCTGCTCTACGAGAGACGGTAACTGTCGCTGCGGTGGCTGTGGCCGTTGGAGTTTGTCTGATTCTAGAGAGGCTGGGGGCTGAGAAGGGCTGCTGCTTGTGGTCTGGCAGAAGGAGGCTCCGCTCTAGTGACAGCGGGATCTCCGCAGTGCTGCTGAGTGTCGTTAAAATCATCCTGCAGCAGTGTGAGCCTGCCCTGCTCGATGCAGAATCATCCCGGCTGGAAAAGACGTCCAGGATCATCAAGTCTTTGTCCCAACATCTCCCTAACTCCTCAAGTGTCCTAGCTACTCAGTTTTTAAGCCCCTGCAGGGATGGTGACTCCACCTGATCCAGGACCCCTGGGCACCCTGCTGGCTCCATTGCAGGGAGCGCTGACAGCTCGGCCTCAGAGGCCCCGTCAGCAGCTGCCGGATGTTTCCCTCATGTTTCCGTGGGGTGTGGGGGTGCGTGGAGGCCGTTGGGGTGCTCAGTGCCACCTTGTTCTTCCCAGGTTTGGACCTTACTACACAGAACCCGTCATTGCTGGGCTGGACCCCATAACCCACGAACCTTTCATCTGCTCCCTAGACCTGATCGGCTGCCCCATGATCACCGATGACTTCGTGGTCAGCGGCACCTGCTCAGAGCAGATGTACGGGATGTGCGAGTCCCTCTGGGAGCCCGACATGGTGAGTGAGCTCCAGGCCGATGGCTTCCTGGCCTGGATTAGACACTGGGTGTCCAGCAGGAGCAGGGAGGGGATTGTCTCCTGCACTCAGCACTGGGGAGGCCGCACCTGGATGTGTTTAGAAGTCGCTTAGATGTGGTGTTGGGGGATCTGGTTTAGGGGTGACCTTGCAGAGTAGGGTTGATAGTTGGACTCAATGATCCCAGGGGTCTTTTCCAACCTGAGGCGTGATTCTGTGATCTAGCAGGACCGTGGGTGGTAGTTTGGGGTCTGAGCCAACTCTGACGGCTCAAGGTTCTGCTTTCGCACAACTGAAGCAGCTCTTCTCTGCAGGAACCCGACCACCTCTTTGAAACCATCTCGCAGGCCATGCTGAATGCCGTGGACAGGGACGCCATCTCGGGGATGGGTGTGGTGGTTCACATCATGTGAGTCTGCTCTGCCCTGCAGCACGGGCAGAGCTTCACCGGCTGTGTAGTGACCGAGAACCAGGGCGGGGTAGAGTCCTGCAGCTGGGCAAGAACAACCCCAGGGACCAGGAGGGGTTGGGGACTGACCTGTTGCAGAGCAGCGGAGGAGAGAGGGACCTGGTGGCCAGCAGGATGACCAGGAGCCAGCAATGGGCCCTGGTGGCCAAGAAGGCCAAGGGCACCCTGGGGTGGATCAGAATGGGGTGGTTAGGAGATGGAGAGAGGTTCTCCTCCCCCTCTACTCTGCCCCAGGGAGACCACAGCTGGAATCTTGTGTCCAGTGCTGGGCCCTGCAGTTCCAGCAGGACACAGAGCTGCTGGAGAGAGCCCAGTGCAGAGCATGGAGGAAGGGAGCATCTCCCTGATTAGGAAAGGCTGAGGGAGCTGGGGCTCTTCAGCTTGGAAAGGAGCCTGAGGGGTGACCCCATGAATGTTGATCAGTACGTGATGGGTGGGTGTCAGGAGGATGGAGCCAGGCTCTGCTCAGGGGCACCCAGTGACAGGACAAGGGGCAGCGGGTGTGAGCTGGAGCAGAGGAGGTTCCCCATCAGTGTGAGAAGGACCTTCTTCATGGTGAGGGTGCCAGAGCCCTGGAAGGGGCTGCCCAGGGCAGTTGTGGAGTCTCCTTCTCTGGAGACGTTTCAAACCCTCCTGGACTGTCCCTGTGTGACTGGATCTGGGGGATCTTGCTGTGGCAGGGGGATGGGACTAGACAGATCTTTCAAGGTCCCTTCCAATCCCTAATGGCCTGTGACTCTGTTTCTTACACTCAGCTGAGGGGTTGGTTTCCAGGGTTTCCCTGACCCTGCTGCCTCCCTGCAGTGTCTTGATCCATTTGCAGGCTGCTGCAGTCTCCTAACACAGGGACAGGCTGTGTGGAGGGATTGAACATGGGGAGTGGAGCATCTCTCGCGTGAGGACAGGCTGAGAGAGTTGGGGCTGTTCAGCCTGGACAAGAGAAGGCTCCGGGGGACCTTCTTGTGACCTTCCAGTACCTGTGGGGGGCCTCCATGAAGGCAGGGGAAGGTCTTTTCAAGAGGGTTTGTACAGACAGGACAAGGAGCAGCGGGTTCAGGCTGGGAAGGAGAGATTTAGGCTCGATATTAGAAACAAGTTCTTCAGTGTGAGGGTAGTTGATGGCTGCAGTGGGCTGCCTGGGGAGGTGGTGGGTTCATCCCATCCCTGGAGTCACTTAAGGTCAGGCTTGATGGGGCTCTGAGCGGCCTGAGCTGGGTAGAGCTGTCCCTGTGTAGGGAGGTTGGACTAGGCGACCTCTAGAGGTCCCTTCCAGCCTTGAACAATCTCTGATTCCCTAATCATCTTCTCTCTTTCCCCTCCAGTGAGAAGAACAAGATCACCACCAGAACCCTCAAGGCCCGCATGGACTAGCCCAGCTCTGCCTGTCTTTCACCCCCTGCTCTGCTTGGATCTTTTTTAAATAAAACTCTCGGCTGTAGTGAACTTTCCTTTTCTGAGAGTGAACCGGCGGCAGGAACTTCTCTTCTCTAGAGCCATCAGAGGGAGCTGAGGTGGCAGCAGAGAGCACCTGTCCCTGCTGATCCCCCTGGCTGCACCCAGCTGTCACCCAGCGGCAGCAGCAGCGGCTCCTGCAGACAGCACTGCAGGGTGAGTCAGAGCCTGTTTGTTCTCACAGTCAGACTCTGTTGGGCTGGAAGGGACCTCGAAAGATCAGCCAGTCCAGTCCCCCTGCCACAGCAGGATCCCCTAGAGCCAGTCACACAGGAACGTGGCCAGGCTGGTTTTAAACTTCTCCAGAGAAGGAGACTCCACAACCCCCCTGGGCAGCCCCTGCCAGGGCTCTGGCACCCTCACTGGGAAGA
>JAOXOE010000863.1:2380980-2396140 GCA_028565055.1 Phoeniculus purpureus
TCTCAACATCTCCCCAACCCCTAGACCATGGCCTCAAGTGCTCGAGCTTCTTGGTTTTTAAACCCCTCCAGAGATGGTGATTCTACCCCTTCCCTGGGCAGCCTGTTCCAGTGCCCAACTACTCTCTCAGGAAACAACTTCTTCCTAAGATCCAATCTAAACCTCCCCTGATGCAACTTGAGGTCATTTCTCTTCATCCTATCATTAGTAGTTTGGGAGAAGAGAGCAGCACCAGCCTGGCTACAACCTCCTTGTAGGCAGCTGTAGAGAGCAAGAAGGTCTCCTCTCAGCCTCTTCTTCTCTAGACTCAATAACCTCAGTTCCCTCAGCTGCTCTCCACAGGACCTGTTCTCCAGCCCTCTCCCCAGCCTTGTTGCCCTTTCCTGGCTCTGCTCCAGCCCCTCAATGTCCTTCTGATCCCCAAAACTGGACCCAGTACTCAAGGTGCTGTGTCATGAGTGCATGAGTACAGGGGCACCATCACCTCCCTACTCCTGCTGGTGACACCGTTCCTGATGCAGGCCAGGATGCTGTTGGCCTTCTTGGCCACCTGGGTACTCTGCCGGCTCCTGTTCAGCCAGCTGTCAACCAACACCCCCAGGTCCTTTTCCTCCAGGAAACCCCAAAAGAAACTCCAGCCACCTCAAAAGAAAGAGGTAATAAAGCTCTACTTAAATACTTAAACCTTTTATCTTAAAGACAGCATGTCTGCTCTGAAGGGACACCTGAGCACACACGAGATACAAAACAGACGTCACAAGAAAACTAAAAGAACTTGTAGCTGTTAGATACCATGGTCACAAGGTTTCCAAACCACTGATGAGCAAGTTCATGTCCTACAACCAGAGCAACCCACTGGCGAGATGAAGAACAGGAATTTTTGGGGTCAATGAGCAACGCAGTCTCCCTGTATTGAAGAGAGAAAGAGAACTGAGCAGGGTGGTCACGCCTCAGGTAAAAGCACAATCAAAAGTAGGTTAAATCACCTAAGCAAGCTAAAAAGTAATCAGTACAACTGAAGAAAAACAACCCAAAATCTAGTTCAGTTTAGACATTTGATTACTTTGGTGCTTTCCGCAGCGGCTGGAAGGCTTTGGAGCATTAAGTCCTTATGGCATGCAAGAAGGTAAGTGCGAAAAACCCAGGTAGGAGTGAGAAAGTTTATTCCTTTGTTTATAAAATAGCTCAACCTACCTACGCTAGGAACCTTAACCGTACCTCCCTGTGCTTTGCTGCACCATGTAACGCCCAGCACATCTTCTCTGCCTCCCTCAGCCCCAGAGGAATTCCAGCTCCTCGAAGAGCACAACCAGCCCGGTGACACTCGCACTGCAGACGCACCAGACTCTCCACACCAGACACTCACACAAGCGCTACCAGATCAGCCACCCAACCACTCCAATCACCAGCAGGACTCAGCAAGTCAGTCAGGAAGGACTATGTGATCTGCTGCAACGTGAAGGGGAAAATGTGCAGCTCAAAACATAGACGGTGCCTGCAGATTGTGCCACCCTTCAGTCCCCGAGAGGGATAAAAGCAAGTGTGCCAAACTGAGTGTAAGGCCGGGGGAGAAATTCACTGCACGATTAAGAAAGGTTTCCAAAAGTTCTACTCATCCAGGACAAATATTTTCTTCCTCTCACTGGGAGTAAGAAGATTAGATTTCATCTGATTTGCGATACGATTTGAAGTTCGATTTAAAACCTGGGCTCAAATTTCCACTGGAGTTTAAGGCCAAATTGAAAGTTTAGCAGAAGAAATGCAAATGATTTCAGGATTTCGAGGCCAAAGCTTACGGGAGCAATGTTGTATAAAACAAAGGAAAATCATTCTGACAGATCATATCAAGCAAAGGTACAAAGCTTGATCAGATGAAGGGAAAAACCAAAAGCAGACTGAAAAGGAAGGCAAGTTAACAGTTTTGCTTTACTCATATCCACAGGGATATACTGGGGTTGCTAAATTTACCAACTTGCCTACAAGAAGAAAACTCTTCCAGCTGTGTCACTGAGTACAGAACTTTTTTACAGGGTTGGGGGGAAAGGGGCCAAGAAAGTTCTCTGGTAGAACAGGCAGTGCTGCCAGACACTTAAAAATCTCACACCCTTGGCCAGTAGCTGCAATAGCTCATTCTTGCCTTCCTAGGGTCTGTACAGTAACGCACGCTGCTGCAGAAGTCAGAACTATCCAAACCGAAGCGAGAGGTGAAGGTATTTAAACTCTTATTTGGGATGAGACCCAACAATTACAGCTCCCTAAAAACTAATCCAATTACTTCCAAGAATTAGTGAACAAAGAGGGGGGGAAAGACAGGATTTTAACAGCATACCTATAAGTAACAAGGCCCCAGTTCTCCATGGCACCTTTATAAAATAAATACAAAGGTTTATTGATATGGATACACACCTCTTCCTAAAGGCTTTTAAAATTCAAATACAATACAGTTCATCAATAAAGTGAGTTACTTTACCAGCAGCAAAGTCTGCAATAGCTATGAGATCAATTTTAGGAAGAGGGTAAGGAACATTGAAGTAGTCCTTATAAAAAGGCAGAGTTTTAGCAGCAACCTGTAAGAGACGAGAGGAGAAATGTTAACTTGGAACGACTGGAAACACTTGGGAATTTATGACTGAAACCAGCCCAAGACAGCGGCACCCACAGGATTTCTTCCAGAAACCCCATTCCCAGCTTGCAGAGCACAATAGTTTGGAAGATTCCCATCCCTTTTCTCCCTCGCAGGCTGCAGCCCACCCATCAGTCCTTCTCACCAGCTTTGGACCAAAGTCTATGTCGCCAACTGAGAGCTGAATCAAACTGTACGGTCATTATAGACACTGGTTTGTCCACAACTGAAAGCCTGCTTAAAACCAGGACATAAAAGCAATAAAACCAGCCTCCCGAGCTCTGCGTGGATTTAGCTGGCTGAGGAGAGCTCTGTCCGCCTGCCGGAGATGGCTCTGACGATCGGGAGGTCTCCCCGAGCACATTTACCTCTAATGCAAACTTTCCTTGTTCCGCTTTGCCAACAGGAGTGTAAACACGCACTAAGACGCCGTCGAGGGACCTGGCCTCTACGAAGTCGTACTCTCCCACCACAAACGCCACGAGATACGTCGACATGATGGGGGTGCGAGCAAACTTCACCTCCACCAGATTTTCATCATCTGGGTACGGCTTCCGGTCGATGACGTTCTTCAGTGTGAAAGGGAACGAGTTGAGTTTCATGGAAGTGAAAACGTTACACAATACATCTTACTGGCAATTCCATCATCATGGCTCATGCACAACTTCCTTCTCCAACAGGTTAGTCTCCAACCTATACTGGTACCTGGGGTTGTTCTTGTTCAGATGCCAGACTCTACACTTGCCCTTGGTTACAGTTCATTCAATTTCTCCCCGTCCAGCTCTCCAGCCTGTCCAGGTACCACTGAATGGCAGCACAGCCTGCTGGGGTGTCAGCCACTCCTCCCAGCTTTGTGTCATCAGCAAACTTGCTGCCAGTGCACCCTAATCCCTCATCCAATTCGTTAATGAATAGATTGAATAGTACTGGTCTCAGTACTGACCCTGAGGGAGCTGGGTCTCTTTAGTTTGGAGAAAAAGAGACTGAGGGGTGACCTCATAAATGTTTATAAAAATGTGAACAGTGGGTGTCAGGAGGATGGAGCCAGGCTCTTCTCAGTGTCATCTAATGATAGGGCAAGGGGCAATGGGTGTGAGCTGGAACATAGGAGGTTCCACATGAGAGAAGGAACTTCTTCACTGTGAGGGTGACAGACCACGGGAATAGGCTGCCCAGGCAGGTTATACAGTCTCATTCCTTGGAGGTGTTTAGAACCCGCCTGGATATATTCCTGTGCGACTTGGTCTAGAGGATCCTGCTGTGATGAGGGGATTGGACTAGATGATCGTTCAAGGTCCCTTCTGTGATTCTGGTATTCTGTGAAATGAAAATGGTGTAGTTAAGGCAGGAGATGGTTACAGCGTGGGTCAGGGATTTTACAGTGAAGACAAAGTGGAAAGGATAGATTTTTGTTGAGGAATAAGAAGGCGTAACACTACAATACTATGTTATTACAAGTCTGTTGAACTTGTTTTTGCTTTAGGGTGTTTTGATTCCTGAAAAGCGAATTAATTACACAGTAACTCTGAAATCCTGGCTTCCTTACCACTAGGAAAAGGTTACTCTTCCCTTGTGGCTATTTCTTATTACCACCTTGTGATGATAAAGTATTTGGCATGTGAAAGGCGGATGCTTTGGAGATTACTACACAGGTTATTAGCCTATCTGTGTACCTGAAGTATTTATAATGATATTAATGTCTTCCTCTGTTCAACCTTTGTAATGGGGAACATCACTTGACAATTGGGAGGAGATGCATCCTTTTCCCAGAGCAAAGGCCAAAATGTGACCTTCCAGCAACCTTGCAAACAGACATCTTCACACACATGGGCAACACTTATCTGTATTGTGCATTCTAACACATAGGGAGGTACTCACCTGCTCTTGATTGCTGTTGCTGTCATTCCAATCTACAGGAGAGATTAGTCACAGATGAGCCCAGTGAAAACTAGCATTTTTCTGGGAAAAAAAACCCCTCTAGGACAGCAGTGACATTGGGGCAGGAGACCTAAAGGTAGTGCCTAATCAAGAAAAGAAGTTAATTGAATCCTAGAATGGGTTGGAAGGGACCTCCAAAGGTCATCTAGTCCAACCCCCTGCAGTGAACAGGGACATCCTCAACTAGATCAGGGTGCCCAGAGCCTTGTCCAGCCTCAACTTGAATATCTCCAGAGATGGGGCCTCAACTACATCCCTGGGCATCCTGTTCCCGTGTTCAACCCTCCTCCTGCGAAAGAACTTCCCAACATCCCATTTCCATCTGCCCTTCTCTAACGTGGAACCAATGCTGCATATCCCGTCACTCCAGGCCTTCATAAACAGTCCCTTTGCAGCCTTCTTGTAGCCCCCTTCAGGTACTGGAAGGTCACTATCAGGTCCCCTCAAAACTTTCTCAAGGCTTAATTAGATCTGTTTCTCCACCACTTTCCTTTTGAAAAGACTATTAAATGTCCTTTAGGCAACAGCTTGAAAATACCTTTTCCTTTTTCTGGATACTGTAATTAAAAAACATTTGTTTGTTACCCAAGTTAAGAATCACCTTTCTCCATGTTAACTACAAGTGACAGCTCACTAGGGCTCTCGCATGCCTAGATCTTGCGGGTTTGGAGAAGAGTGCTGGTCAGAAGTGCTGGAGCATCTTTGGGGCAGTCACTGAGATAACAAATTGCCACTGCACTGCCTGTTTTAAGGGGTGATGATGATCCCCTTTTGTTCTTTCATGTTACTTGGGTAGTAGCTGATGGCAGGTCATCTGAAGTTAGATAACTTAATCCTATTTGTTGTGCCTACAGATACAACACGTATGTCTTGGTAGTGTTTTATGCTGCTTTGTGTGTATGTATCTCTCTCTCTCAAGCACACACCCACCCGTCTGGTGGGCAAATTCTGGGCCTTCAGACCAATCCATTCATTCTGAGAAGGCAACTGTGCCTTTCCAGGTGAGGAGGACTAAACACTAAACACCTCCACACTTGGCCATGACTCCTCAGACTGCCTGAAGCCACTGATCCTCCCCTCCAGTGATCTGCATGCTCTGCATGGCAGTTGTGTTTGAGACACAATGGGATTCTTCAGTGAAACACGTTGGGTTTCTTGATTGTTCTTCAGCTTCTAAAATACCAGTATCAATAACGCAGAGTCAGGCTGTCATGCTGTGTCTTCCCAGCCTGATGATGTGCTCAGGCCACATCCATGTCCTTGCCATTTGGAGGATGACCACAGCCTGAGGACCTGGCTCGGTGTGTCTCCTGAGGCTGGTCCTGCAGTAGGGATGCAGGAGGACGTCTCCTGTCTAGAAATGTCCCTGAATGTTTTTTTTTTTTTGCACTTGAAGACCTGCAGGGATTTGGCATGAGACCAGCTCCTGTACTGCCTGTGCATCCATCACATACTGCCTGTGTCCATTCCTGGCTTATAAATGCAAGCAGAAACAATGTGCTGAAGAAATGTGAATGAGCTTCTGTGCTTTAGAGAAGAATTTTAACCTAACACTTTTTTTTTCAATTTTTTTTTTTCTTATTGAAGTGCAAACAGTTTGCCCCCAAATCTCAAGAGCTAGACTTTGTAGTGCCAAGGATTTCTTCTGTCAAGTGTCTAGTTATGAAAATACCTTGAGCAGAGATCTCTAGTTTGTCTGGTTTGTTTGAATTGCTGAACGCACCATCCTGAAAACTGCTGACTGAGCTGGGATGAAGCTAAATTTGGGTAATGAAAGATGACCCACTATAAAGCAAAACGCTGCGAATGGTTCTCCGTAAGATTCCAAACAAGTCGTTTCCATTTTTAATTCTCCCTGTGAGATAAAACATTACATTTTAGCTGAGAGATTTCTTTCTCCTTTTCTCTTTTGCTTTCAGCATTTAGGTGTGCAATTTCTCATGATCACTTGCTAGGTTTAAAGAATCAAAGGCAATTTTCCTCCTCAGCAAAAGATTTCCAAAATTCCGACGCCTTCTGGAAGCTCCAGCAGAATAATGGGAGCTGGCGGTGCTGTCGTTGCCATTAGCGTCGCTGCTCGGTAGCTGCACATCAGCACAGTAATCATTTTCAGATTTACAAGCATTAAATATTTTAATTTAATGCCTTGGCTCTCTTGTAATTCATGCACTTAATTATATGATAATTACTCAAATGAAAGAGATACAACTGCTGTTGTATCAATTCTTCTAGGAATCTGAGAGTTTGCAATTGGCCTTTGATTTCAGGGTTGCTTTTTTTTCCCTGGCCCTTTCCAAAAGCTGGTGGGCACTTAAAGGTCATTTTTTGAGTCTGTGGAACAGAGGCGAATTTCAGGTAACTTCTGAGCTGCTTTTCCTGGAGTGCAGCATGCATTTGGCAGCTGAGGGACTGGGCACGGTGCTGCCTGGTTTTACTGCTCCTTGTGGATTACAGTCATTAAAACGGAGGAGCTAAGGCGAAGCCTCCACCGCACAGGACCATTACAGATGGCTGCGGAAGGAAGCAAACGGCAGGAAGGAGGTGTGTGTTTGTGTACACGTGCACATAACTATACAATTTAACACCTTCGTAATGGGCCAGTTGGCCAGTCTGCAAGCGCTGCACAATGAAATCACACAATAAATTAAAGTGGAGTATGAAGGTTCAACCAGGCCAAATAGACCACCAACTGGAACAGAAGGACTTGGCACAAAGGCAAACCCAAGTAACCTCAGTGGAGAAGGGCAATTAACGCACGGGGTGAGGAAGAAAAGAAGTTAGCCAATACAAAAAAAATGCTGTCAGTTCAAAGAAGGGACCCCCTAGAATCTGTGGAGGACAACTCTGCCAAAGTACATGCAGTGTCCATGAGGACCGTGCAGCTGCCAGCCCAGGGCTGTGCCACCTCCTCCTCAAGACAACTCTCTCAACATCCCACAGCACACAATGCCCCACACTCCTGCTTTCTGCTTTCCAGCCCAGAGTGGCTCTGTGATTAACTACTTAAAATACAGAGCAACAAACTTGTTCTTATAAGAAGAGATGAGGGAATGGGTCTTCTCATTTTTATTGCTTTGGTTTTGCCATGCGTCTCCAGTGCTTGAAGGTAGACACCTAGCATGGGAATGTACTTCTGTTAGGAAATGTTTGTGGAAGTCTCCATAAAGTTATTTACAACTTAAATTACTCAAGACCTTTTCAAACTGTTCCACATGTATGTGTGGCTAGCTCTGTGGGAGGGTTAGTACCGTGTCCTCACCAGCCACTGCTGGGTAGGATCTGGCAAGAAGGCCATGCTGAACGGCAGCTTATGAAGTTGCTGGTGTTCTGTATGAATACTTAGCCCCTCCATGCTGAGTCCTTTGCAGTGTATCAGCAAAGCAGGAGCAGTATTCAAAAGAAACATACTTGTAGGCAGGCAAGGAAGCAGCTGTTCCCCTCAATGGGGCTGATGGAGCTCTCTGGGTTCACTTTCTGCAGAGCTCCACATCACACATTTTAATTTCTGGTTGTTTGCTGCTGCCCTGCCTTCTGGCCCCAAGTCTATTAGATGTCAGGTGAGCCCTTAGTGGTTAACCATGGGGTTTGTCCTGCTCAGAAGAGCAGGACATCGTGGCTGAAGAGCTTAGCAGTCCGTGTCCCAGCAGCAGAGGGGCCTGAGCTTCTGGACAGGCGTGGAGGAGAGACATGGCAGCGACTTGCAGCAGGCACTGGCAAGAAAGCAGCAGTGCCATGGAGGCAGGAGCTGCTTTGCATCTTCTTTGCTTAAAAACACAAAACACCAGAGGCTTTTTAACAGTGACCATAGGAAGTTTAGTGAAAACATGTTGCAGCCATATTTAAAGTTTCTGTTGGTGGGGTTTGTTGACATGTGAGATTACGCTTAATCCCTTGGGGGCTCAGGATATTTTGTAGGAATCGTAAGTGTAAATATTTGGCAGTAGTTCCATATCCGTCCTCCCCAAGTCCCACTGGAGTGGATGATGCTGGGTTACTGTACTGTGGGGAGTTTGTGTCCAGGGCAGTAGCAGATTTAATGCTTCTACCCAGTTGTTTTTTACTTCATGAGTATTTGAAGTCTGTCTTGTGTATGTGAAGTTATTGCTCTGCAGCCTGTTTCTTGGAGGAGCATATGATGTTTGTTTATATCCTTAAAAGCTGTAAACAAGAGGCAAAGCAAATGACAGGTCAGTCATTATTCAGAATCCATAGAGGTGTTTTTAATTGCAGAAGCACGTAGCATAAAGCAGAAATATTTGTTTGCTTGGCTTGCAGTGTGATTGTCAGACTTAGAGAAAGTCTAAATCCATTCAAACAGTTACTGGAAATTGGTATTTGAACTTGTGAACTCAGGAAAACTCCTAATCTGTGCAGAGGTCTCTGACATGCCCCACGAGCCCTGCAGACTTGTGTCGAGCTTTCCTTTAACTCTCCAGAGACCTTGGTGGCTGTGATTCTGAGTTCCTGTCTAAATGCAAGTTGCACCAAAAGGGTTACAAAATTTTAAACCCTGTGTATGCAGACAATTTTCAGCTAGCTTACAGCAGCTGCGGAGTCGTGCTGATAGATTAAAAGCAGCTCCCAGCCCCAGAATGAAGTACATTAGAGCTCCTGCTGAGCCGAGCTGGGGTGAGGCCTCCACAGCTGTCATTTAGGCCAAGTTTCCAACTGAAAACTGAAGAAAAGGATGTAACTTAAAGAAAAGTTATATTTTAAAATAAGGCATCTGGTTATTAATCAAACATAGGCAGGAGTTCACTTGTGCAGTGGGTTGCAGCCTCAACAGCCTGACACACGGGAGGGTAGGGAGGTAATTTTCAAGGATCAAGAACAGGCTTGTCCAGTCAAAGGCTGTTACTCGGTAGTGCTGTAAAAATAATCCTTTTTTTCCCTTCTGTTCTTGTCTCTCTCCCCCAAAAATAAACAGAATATGAGTCGTCTTGAATTGTCACACATCTGCACGAGAGAGGCTCATCGGCTCACGCAGTTGCTTTCTGCTGATATTGACCTTAAAGCATAGGCAGTTCCCTTGGGAGTGTGGTCCTATAAATCTGCAGTTAGCAGGGAGGCATTTGTATGAACAGAAGTCTTTATGGCCTGCCCTGCTTCCCAGTATGTCTTTACCAAGTGAGAAGCGATCCCCATTAGCATTGAGAGTTCAGGGAATCTTGTGGGTGCAGCAGATCCCTCGCCTACCAGCCCCTCTGATCTGTGGACTGCAACACTGCATTCAGGTCCTACACCCGGTTCTGTTACTACGCTGCAGGAACACATTTGTTTCACCACATCTCATCCTGGTAATATGAATGAACTGGTGCCTTTTGGCTGTCTCTTCACTTCCATGACCAGGAGGAGCTTTCCTGTCTGTGGTTCATGCCAGCTTCCAAGTGGCCCATCAGTTTTCAGTGCAGAGGGTCATTCATGAAAGAACTAGGCAAAGAATACAAATCAATGATGTTATCAACATTGGCATACTTTGGCTTCTGAGGACTTCTATACCCATTTTTCATTCAGTTTGCCTGTACAGTTACAACATATCTGGCCCTATTCCTCACTTAACCACCTGTTAAGCACCCGCAACTACCCAAACCAGATTTATTTCTCTGGTTTATTTACAATAAAATATTCCAAAATATTTGTTTAAAACCCCGACTTTTGTCTATGTGTAGCATGGACTATGAATAATTTGTTGAAGTTCAGATGCAGTGTTTCAGTTCTTATCGGAAATGTATGATATGAATTTGCAAGCATGCCCTCTCGCTTGCTTTCTCATCTGTGGTGCATAATGAATTTCCAGCTTGGCAGAAAGGAAAGGATCAGTGGGAAGTAGAGTATACCAGGAGGATTTATCATGATACTGCTGAAAACAATATGACAACTCTGGTAATTTCTTGGTTCCTGAAGTAGCAGTCTTATTTGGGAAAAGGCCCTATAAAGTAACTTGTGTTCTTTGCCTAAAGAATAACTATCAGTAATTAATCAGGTTAATGTCATAGGTGTCTGATTCTGGTTTCCTTGCTTATCCCAAACTACTCGATATTTTTCAGCATCATCCAACATTGATGTTAGCATACATAAACCTTCTTTTTTATATCTATAAATTTGAGATATCTTTGGATATATGTAAAGAATCAAAAGGCATAGTAAAGCCACTGAAATCTGTTTGTAGTGTGTACAGTAAACACAGGTGTTCCAGCAGCATAGATGGACCAAATCAGAGATCATCCCAGAATACTCAAAGCAGAAATAGTCATTTTCTTGGGGACCTTGGATCTAAAGTTTGAATTCATTCTGTGGTGATGGTTGTTAACATAAACATTTTGGAGGTGGTACTTGTCTGTGGGACCATGCACATGTGTAGATCCTGTTATTTAATGTCGTTTGTTTGTACTAACAGTAGTGGAAGTAAAAATACTTGTGTGGCAGAATGGAGCTCATGCAAAGTCAGTAATCATCAGCCCTGAAGTGTAAATGTAGTAACTCAAAGAGCAAGCCCATGGCTATTGCTGTGAATCACCAAACAGTGGCAAGTAAGACTGGTCTATGTTGAACTTCCCATTCTAGGTGGAATAAGAGATAGCTCGGTGTTCTCTGCCTTGGCGGGTGCCAGGCACATATGTGCATTTGGCCTCTAGGAGAATCAAATCAGTCACCTTTAACAGCCCTTGAAAAATGCCTGGACTAGCAAGACTCCCTGCTGTTTGTAGAACAGGGTTGGCACACGACTACATAAACCACTTGTAAGGAGCTAAGTATCTACATTTATTAAGTGCTAAATATTGAACGATATTTTCTACTCATGATTTTGAGACCAGTGCAATGGGCTTAGGCAATGTAGGTGCAACAAATGCACATGCTGCAGAGTTCCTAATGTAGACAGTTTAGGGGCATGAATTGCTGTTCCACTAGTGTTCATGTCTTTGGGTTTTGCGGGGGAGTTTTCAGGGAGTTATTTGGTGGGGTTGTTGTTAAGAGTTTGGGGATTTTGGGGTTGGCTGGTTGATTTCTTTTTCTTTGTTGTTTTTTTTCTCTTGAAAGGTATGGAGTATATGTAGGTGTCTGATCTCATCTGAACATGTGAGAGGCTGAATATTCAATATGTACATTTTGGAGACCTGCATCAGTTTTTATAAGTTAACATGACAATTTTATATTTGCTAGTACACAGAAGCTTTTCCCCCTTCCAAAAGGTTTCATTTTTGTTAATTTATGAAGGCAGAAGAATGCTGGGCAAGTGGTTTTTTCTTTTTTTTTGCATTAGCTGGGCTGGTTTATCTTAAGCAGACTCAGTAGACTTGCCTCAGTTTTTCTCCAGCTATTGTTCTTTTTTACACCGCGTTTGCACACTGCAGTGCATCTAGGGAATTTCAGCAGTCGGAATATACATGAAAAGAGACCCGCTCTACTTTCATAAGGTCCCTGGATGAATTGGACGAAACCTCAAGGCCCCATGGTGGAGCCAGAGCCACATTCATATTCCTTGCCATCACCACACATACGATAGCATGAAGCCCAGACCAATCGAAAACTTGACAGTAAGCCTTTTGATTTTGCGGGGAAGCCTTCATCAAGCTGAGAGAGGGAAGGGAGTGTAGCCCAAACTGGACTTCATACTGTGGCAAGTCTGAAATCCCAGCCCAACCACAGAGCTGCTTGATTGGAATAGTTGGAAACTGTGTCCAGGAATTCGGCAGCAAGAACTTGGCTTTCAGCAGCTCATGATTTATTTTTTTTTTAAAGGAAAATTCACCATGTGGGTCACTTAGAAGCCTTATTTATTCTGGCAGAATTTTAAATATGTACGTTCTTGTAAAGCACAGGTATAGCACACACCATACAGCAGCTGCTGCCATACTGTTCTGTTCCACAGCCGCTCATGATGGAACACACTTTGCTAATGCTGTCATGCTTTGATGAGGCATTCTGGACTCTTTAATTATTTGGTCCTTAGTCCACTTCAGAAACAAAAAGAAACAAAGAAACACCCCCCATCCCCCCTTTATCCTGTGTATGTTCCATATATAATGTGTGCCTGCGTATATTAGATGTAGCATCGCCTCTCCTGTAAAGATTATACTCGGATGTGTATTGTAGGTGCGTTAGGAACTTGCCGCCTACTTATCTGTGTGGCTGGTTTAGCGGTGTCTCGTAATTACCATCCAAGCCACTAATGATGCATCACCAAGTAATTCCATTGATTAACTATTACTCTTGTTGATCCTTTTCCGGCGCACGTGGCTGGGTGCTGGCACATGTCGATAGCCACACTGCGTTCCTGCTGGTGGTGCCTTTGGGTCTGCAGATGGAAGACCTGAGAATTTTCTCCCAGGGGAGATGGTGGAGTTTCAGCTGCAGCCTTGAAATGATTAACTTGAAAGAATTCCAAAGATTCTGTATTTTTTTTTCCTGCCTGTTTAAACTGCATTTTATCCTCTTTACCCCTGAAATTGTGAACCAATTACGCATCAACCCAGTCCTCAGTCAGACAAAACTCTTGTTGACTTTCAGGAGAATTTGTCTAATTAAAAGATGAGTTGGGAGTGCAGAGGAAATAAATACCAGAAGCATGTAAAAAGTGGCAAACTGATAGATTTGTGCTTTGTGTCAGAAGGTCATCCCTATAACACACTTTCCTGATTGCGATGGGAGACTCTTTTTCCATGGGGTGGTACATAGTCCCCCCTTCAGTGCAGTGATGCCTTTCACAGGCTGCAATTCCTTCTGTTGGGTCGGCTCTTCAGCAGTGTTTCCTCAGACAACGCTTTGGATTTGGTTGGCTAGATGATTTTTTAATACCACAACTCTGTATAAGAGCATTTGCTTCAGCTAGTAAGTTTTAGATTGAGCTTGCAGGGTTCAAATGAGTCAGTTCTAAGCACAAAAAAAAAAAAAGCATCAGAAAATTATTAGCTCATGAAGCTTAAATGTTGAGGAAACTAATCCAGAACTTTAAAGTTTGAATTGTAGAGCGTTCAGATGTCTGTATAGTTTGCAGGATTGTCTCCAGGAAACACTAGATCTAAGACTATAGAGTGAAACCAGTCTACATCTTGACCTCATAATTACACTAAATATGAATATGTGAAAGTTGGATGTCATAAAACCATGTGCATGGTCACAGGATGGTATCTTTGAGTTGTATTTAAATGGCCACAGAGCGTAAATATCCCTGCTCTGTGTATTACCAAAGTGAAGGGGTTTTTCTGTAGATCTATGGAGAGAAAAGCTCTGGGCAATTCTCACCAAGAGCTCTCAGCGCTGAGTCCCAAAGCACTTCCCACATCCTGGGAGAGCAGGGTGCTCCCACCTCTAGAGGGGATGAGTCTGTAGCTCTTTCCTCTTCCTTTCCTCAGGATAGTTAGTGCCAGCAGCTCCAGTCATTTTCACTGCAGTACCCCTAGTCACTTCAAAGGAATTTTGGTGAAACAGGAGCACCCCGTATTAATTACTAAGAGTTAATAATTATAACATACATTCTTTTGTAATTAAATAATGCACAGCTGGAAGAATTAAAAAGTAATCGTGCATTAAGAAATGCTTAAGACTTTTAAAGCGGCAATAGGTGCAGAGTTTAACATTTAAAGATCCCTTGAAATGCCAGGGAATGAATATTAATGACTCGGTGCTCTATAGCTTCTTGATATGGTGATGCCAGCCAATGGAGGTGTAGGATTCTATCCTGCTATTTTATAATAGGCTAGTAAATATTTTACCTTGTGCCGTGTTCCTTTTGCATTACATTCTAGTCCAAGCCCACCACTCCCTTATTCAAGCAAAAGTTGAAATTCATTAATTTTTCAAAGGGCTGATGGTATTTGTTTACCCTGCTGCCTGGGCACACAAACGGAGAGACACTGGGTTATTTTTCTCTGTGCTCTTTTCCTCTTTCTTCAGTTTGTCCTGCATTTTAGCATTTAAACCTTTATTTTTTAGGAACCTTCTCCTACTGGAGAAAAAAAAAAAAAGAAAGGAAACAATCAAAATCTAGTGCCATTTTGTTTGCCTAGCTGAAGGCACAGACCTGGAGAAGCAGTGCTGTGCATAAGCTGCCTGACCCTGCAGTTTCTCTTACCAGGGGCTCATTTGTATGCAGAGGGGATTAGTCAGAATTTACTGTAGCTTCGCCCTGGGGAGCTGTGAACTCCCTAGGAATATGCTCTGACGAAAGCGTGCAGTTGGTAAGATTAGAACAAACCCTTCTGCTACAGAAAGTGCCTTGGTCACTCACTAGGCCTCCAACATTGAAATCATTTTCATTTATAACCTTTTTGATCATTCAACCTCAAAGAAGCCTTGGCTTTTATGACAGCTTGCACCAAAATTGCCCAATTATTTGGGGGGGGTGGGGAGGAGAGGAGAGGGGGAGAAGCTGAAAACAGTCAGATGTGAGAGACAGGGCACTTGATCTGTGCTCATGGCTTTTTCTTCCCTTCTCCTACCAATATTTTTACAGCTGTTGACATATATTGAGTTACATGTGGCTGTGCCATATCCCTGCGGTATAGTTTCCAAGATCTGTTCACCATAAAGTGTGCTGTTCTCAAGTAAATGACTCTGACTTCAAGAAAGCACAGTAGTTGAAATGTTACTATAAATCCA
>JAOXOE010000863.1:2396240-2420517 GCA_028565055.1 Phoeniculus purpureus
AAACTGCATTACTAGAACCCAGCTGTAAGAGCACAAGGAGCTATCGAGGCCCCACAGTGCTTACTATAACAGGTGATAGAATCATAGAATCATCCAGGTTGGAAAAGACCCTTGGGATCATAGAGTCCAACCATCAAACCTACTCTACAAGATCACCCCCTAAAACAGATCCCCCAACACCACATCTAAGCATCTTCTAAACTCACCCAAGGATGGAGACTCAACCACCACCCTGGGCAGCCCATTCCACTGCCTGACCACTCTCTCCAGGAAGAACTTCTGCCTGATGTCCCATCTAAACCTACCCTGTTGTAGCTTGAAGCCCTTCCTTCTGGTTGTGTTGCTAACGACCTGTGAGAAGACTCAAGCACCAACATCTCTACCATGTCCTTTCAGATTACTGTAGAGAGCCATGAGGTCTCCTCTTCCTCAAACTAAACAGCCCCAGCTCTCTCAATCTCTCCTCATAAGATTTATTCTCCATGCCTTTCTCCAGTTTCATTGCCCTTCTCTGCACTTGTTCCAGCAACTCTGTGTCTCCCTTGTACTGAGGTGCCCAAAAGCAGACTCATAGTGTGGCCTCACCTCCCCACTCCTGCTGGACACACACAGTTTCTAATACAGGCCAGGATGCCACTGGCCTTCCTGGCCACCTGGACACACTGCTGGCTCATATTCAGCCTCCTGTCAATTAGAACCCCCAAGGTCCTTTTCTGCCAGAGAAGGTGTTTATGTGTTTTGGAGACAGTGACATTCCTTCTCCACCGAGCACAACACCACTGATAATTAAGACATTTTAAAATAACAAACTTCTATAAATGTTCTTTAGTACACAAATAATGTAGTAAACACTGGTAAGAACTTATATCACTGGTAAAGTGTTTAAAAACCACACTGACCAGATCTTGCCTGGATTTGTGAGGAAGGTATCTCTGCAGCATATCTAGGTACAAAGTCCTCCTCCTCTGCAGATCACTTGGATACTGATTGATAACAGTCTGAAAAATCCACTGGTCGTCCTCCTGCCACACCATGCTCCTGCAGAAATGCAAAGAATCTGCCGAGTTCAACTCAACACTTGAAAAGGAGAAGTTGGGGTCTAGTTCACTTTAAAACGGCCTAAAACTTTTCAGCAGCTCACAACCCTGAGCCTGCAGACTGCATCTTGGAGCAGGGCTGAGAAATTGAGGTTTATTTCAGTGAAACAAAGCAACCACAGAATCACAAAACCTTAGGGATTGGAAGGGACCTCGAAAGATCATCCAGTCCAATCCCCCTGCCACAGCAGGATCACCTAGATCCAGTTGCACAGGAACACGGCCAGGTTAGTTTTCAACAGCTCCAGAGAAGGAGACTCTACAACTCCTCTGGGAAGCCACTTCCAGGGTTCTGTCACACTCACTGGGAAGAAGATCCTTCTCACATTGATGTGGAACCTCCTCTGTTCCAGCTGACACCCATTGCTCCTTGTCCTATCACTGGGTGCCCCTGAGCAGAGCCTGGCTCCATCCTCCTGACACCTGCCCTTGATCACTCCTCAGTTTCCTTTCCTCTAAGGTGAAGAAATCGAGCTCCCTCAGCCTTTCCTCATCAGGGAGATTCTCCACTCTCCACTCCCTACTCCCTTTATCATCTTTGTAGCTCTGCACTGGACTCTCTCCAGCAGTTCTGTTTCCTTCCGGAACTGAGGGGCCCAGAACTGGACACAAGATTCCAGATGTGGTGTCAGCAGGGCAGAGTAGAGGGGGAGGAGAACCTCTCTCAATCTACCTGCTTCTAATCCACCTCAGGATGCCACTGGCCTTCTTGGCCACAAGGGCACATTGCTGGCTCCAGGGTACTACAGACCACAGAACCCACCAACCTTCATCTACAAGAAATCTGCATTTCCTAGTGAAGAAAAAAAATACTCAGTTCCTTAACCTGCAGAGGAGGAGAATTATTATTTCAAGTCTGATTCTTCCAACTGAGTCACTTCAAAAGAGACTGACTTGGGTCTGTTTAAATAACTGGTTGTGGATTTTCCCTGTTCCTTTGAAATATTAACCACTGTTTTCCCCCTGCTGGATGTTCCCAGTTGTGTTTCCAGCAGAAGAGAGGAGAAGTAAGTAATAAAGCAGCAGACTGACCACCTAGCACTGAAAAAAAAGAACCTTCCCTGATGCCTTTTACTTCAATTAACTATCTGCTGCAGCTACTGTAAATATTTAAGGATCAGATCTGGCACTAATGAAGAAACACAAAAGTTTATGAATTAAATGATTAAATGGAGCAGTTTCATTCCACCTGCACTACATTTTCCACATAAAGAGATGTTTAATCCCACAGAGCCTAAAGGAGAGATTCCAGATACCACAATCTCCCCCATTCCAGCCCCATCCTAAGTGCAGATTATTCCCACCTACCCATCAGGCTGCAAAATTATCCTCAGAACTGGAGAGCTGAAGTAACAGCCGACTTTAGGGGCTTTTTAAGGAGAAGGATTATGATTCCTGAGACTTTAATTTAAGGAGAAGTTAATGGAGTCCTCAAAACAATGTGGAGACAACACCTAGGAGACCTCCTCAACTCATGTAAGGAAACAAGAGGCAGGATGGTCTCAAGAACCTCCTCCAGTGGGGATTTTTATTGGGAAAACATTAAAAATAGCTGCTTTCTGTGGATTTTGTAGGAGCAGGTGAGGAACTGAAAAGCACCAGCACTCCAAATCACGTGAGCTTCTCATTACCAGATGTTTAATTTCAAGGACACACAGTGCATTTTAATTAGTGCCATTTGAAATAAGAACAGCAACCACAAGAGGCCGATGAACAAATTCAAGCCATTATGGAGGGGGTTTATTTTGGTCTGTGCCAACCCAAAGTGACTGTTGAGCCTGGAGCCAAGCTGGGACCATCCACCAACCTTTAGGAGGCTGCATACATGGTTCACAGCACCACAGACTCATTGAGGCTGGTAAAGCCCTCTGAGCTCATCCAGCCCAGATCAGGACCTAACATCACCCCAGCGGCCACACCAGGGTGCTAAGGGCCACAGCCAGGCTGCCCTTGAACACCTCCAGTGATGGGGACTCCACCACTGCCCTGGACTGTCCAGGGTCTGATCTCCCTTTCCATGAGGAAGGGCTTCCTAACATCCAACCTAACCCTTCCCTGGCAGCTTCAGGTCCTGCGCTCTTGTTCTGGCACTGGTTGCCTCAGAGAAGAGCCTGACCCTCACCTGACTCCAACCTCCCTTCAGGGAGTTGGAGAGAGGCAGAAGGTCCCCCCAAGTCTCCTCTTCTACAGGCTAAACAGTTCTTTATTCATATTGCCCTCAATTGTCTAATTGGTAGGTTACTGAAGCCTTCTGAACCTTGTTTCACCTCCTACACGTCAGCTGGGACCCAAGATCCTGTTTCCCCACTCACATCTCATCAACAGGACCAGGTTTACACCCTCAGGGCACAGAAATGCCTCCTAAACAGCCTCCTTCCCCATAACCGCAACCACAAGAGACGGGAACTTACATGTAGAGTAGCACAAAGAAGAGACTGAAGATCATTGAACTGGATTCTGTCAGAAGTGCTCTGGATATGGGACTGGAAAAGAGCAAAACCCCACACGTGAAAAGGTTGCCCCACAGGCCACACAAACCCTGCAGACTCCCATAGGATCAGGAAATTGTTTTGGTCGGAAGAGCCCTTTTAGAGTCCAACCATCCCCCAGCACTGACAGCTCACCGCTAACCCCATCCCTCACCCCACAGACATGAAGGCTCCTCCTGCTCCACTGCTTGGGGAACCCTTTTTGGGCAGAAATTACTCCTCAGGGCCAACCTCAACCTCCCCTGGTGCAACCTGAGGCCATTTCCTCTTGTTCCGTCAATTCTGACAGCGCTCAGAGATGCAAAAAAGATTCCATCTGAACTATTCACAACTCACTTCATTTCCTTAAACCTCTAACGGGGGAAGGAATCAAACCCTTGTGTTTTACCCACCTCCATCTGCAGCACTTGCTGAAGTCTTTCCATAATGACCAGAGTTGTCTTTTGCACAGCAGGGTAGCAGTCCTTGGCACTGTTCTTCACTATTTCCATCAGTGATTCATACGCAGAACTCCTCAGGTTATTCTGGTGTCCGTCAGGCCTGGAACACAAGGGACAAACTTAGAACTCCAAGTCAGGCCACCTCAGAAACCAGAGGTTTAAAGGAAGTTGGGAGCAGCTAAATCTCAGTGTTGTGAACTGCACAAGCACTTGGGTTCCTGTTCTCTGGAGGGTCAAAGTTAGTGAAACTACATTCATGGAACACTTTTCCCCCTTCACTGTTAATGACTTCCACTACCTTCAGTCAACTATCAGCACTGAGAGGAGCAGGAAAAGCCCCAACCTCACCTCTTACCCTGCCTGATCTCCAGGGGTAAGCAGCCTCTCTGACATCCCCCACCCAGATATCAGTGAGGGGGGCGTTCTGCTTTAAAAGCTGAGTAGAACCTCCAAGTTTGTACATTTTCTGTTAAAAGTTTCAAGTTTGGGTTTATAAAGTTGAAAAGAGAAGTGTCTGCTCCCCCCCTCCCTCTTCCTCTCCCCTCTTGGTGACTTCAGCCACCTTCTTCACTTCTCTCCATCCTGGACTGTCAGGAGGTCTGTCGCTGCTGCTGAGACAGGATGTTACAGCTTCTGAGCAGGTCATTGCTCCTCAAGGTGAAGAAAATTGATGGTGAGTGGGAAGATTCACCCAGACCTGGAGAGACTTAAGAGAATTTGGAACCTTGAAGATTTAAGAGGATCAAGACTGAGGTCAGATGACTGCTGTGATTTGAGAGAGAAGCTGGACAGCAGCGATGTTTTGGACACTTCATCTCAGTTCAGTGTAGGAGCAGTGTGAACAAAACTCCATGTCTCTGTGTCTTGCCTGGGGTTTTCTCTGATGTGTGGTGGGGGGAGTGGATTAAAATCACAGAACATTAGGGATTGGAAGGGATCTCGAAAGATCATCTAGTCAAATCCCCTAACACTGCAGGATCCCCTAGATCCAGTCACACAGGAACACAGTCAGGTAGGTTCTAAATGTCTCCAGAGAAGGAGACTCCACAACCCACCGATCTGTCACCCTCACTGGGAAGAAGTTTCTTCTCCTGTTTGTGTGGAACCTCCTCTGTTCCAGCTCACACCCGTTGCCCCTTGTCCTATCACTAGATGACACTGAGCAGAGCCTGGCTCCATCCTCCTGACACCCACTTTTTCCATATTTATCAATATTCATGGGGTCACCCCTCAGTCTCCTTTATTCCAAGCTAAAGAGACCTTCCCTCTCCAGATCGAGTCAGTTGTTTCACTGCCTGCAGATCTGTCGGTGGGTTTGTTAAACCCTCTCTTTGGGTCTGATGCTTTAGCTCCAAGTTCTTGGTTAAAATAGAGTTAGGGTCTCTGACCCACGACATGCAGGGATGTGTGGGGATCCAGATAAGGACCCACAACCCTACAACAGGGGGTTAAATCTGAAATAAAGACAAGCAAGAGCGAGTGATGGGTGTCAGAGCCTAGAGCTACACACCACACTCATGAAGCGATGGATATTAGGAAGAGTTTAAGACTTTGAACTGTTCAGACAGGGACAATGTTTCAGAAGGAAGAGTCCTGCAGCAAAAGGCTTCAGCTGGCAGCTGAGCTGATCATCCAGGGATTGAACCAAGAGCTGTCAAGATTCAGGCAACCTTCAAGGCAGAACACAAGCCGAACACTACCCTTGTTTTTGCATCTGCAGAGCTGGCAGAAAATGTTTGGCTTCATCTCGCTGTATTTCAGTGCAGTTGGGAAGGAAGGTAGAGCCTAACTAGGTCCTTGGATCTTCTGGGAGTACCTGGTGCTCATGGAAATGGATGTGGCACTAGAGCAACAAGCACGGCGTGAAACAACCGCGGTAAACCCAAGCGCAGGGCGCACACAGGTTTCTAATTATTTCCTGCTGCGATCCTAATTATTTGGTGGCCTTGTGGGCAACCTTGAGGAGTCTTGTGACTACTGTACAGTGACGTGCTCAAGCTTGAGCTGCACTCTGAGACTTCAGAGTAAAACAGAGGAGAGGCCTCTTGGAGGAAACTTCAGACTAAATCAGAGAATCGCAGAATGTTTGGGGTTGGAAGGGATCTCTACAGATCATCCAGTCCAACCCCACTGCTGGAGAGGTCATACAGGAACATTTAAGGGAGTTTGGAAAGTCTCCAGAGCAAGAGACCCCACGACCTCTCTGGGCAGCCTGTTCCAGGGCTCTGTTACCCTCACAGTAAGGAAGTTTCTCCTCATGCTCAGGTGGAACTTCCTATGTTCCAGTTTATCCCAAATATTCCCTGTTCTATTGCTGGGCACCACAGAAAAAAAGACTGGCTCCTTCCACTCAACTCCCTCCCCTCAGGTATTTACAGACATTAAAGACACCTCTCAGTCTTCTCTAGGCTAAACAGCCCCAGTTCCATCAGTCTTTCCTCATAGGGGGGATGCTCAGGCCCTTTAATCATCCTCATAGCTCTCTGTTGAACTCCCTCCAGTAGATCCCTGTCTCTCTTGAACTGAGGAGCCCAAAACTGGACCCTGTGTTCCAGACAAAACCTGAGGAATGGTTCTGTGTGAAGAGCTTTCTGCTCCTGCAGATTAATGTTTGATCTGACACCAAAATAGCCCCATTCTGAAAACACTCCAGTGAGATCTGAGCTGCCACACAAAGAGCAGCGACAGCCTGAAGTCATAAAAAAAAGCATCTCTGTACAAGAGCTCGCGGCCAGCCGGTTCAGAATTACCTATCTGCAGTCTCCAGAAGTTTCTGAACTATTAACTCGAATGAAGAGGATAAGCAGTAGGTTGCTGGTTCTTCCTGATCATCAGCTACATCTGCAGCTTCATAGGCAGCTTCGGCAAGACTGGAGAAGGCCTGAAACAGAGACAAGCAGAGCTGTTACCCCAACTGACTTCACCCTCAAGTCTGGAAACACCCATTCCAACAGTTCTCACTCCAGCAAAACCCCAAGCTGCAGGATTAGGGGGTTTTTTGTGAACAGCTGACATTTTACTGCTGCAAATTTTGGTTCAAAGCGGCGAAGATTTCAAAGACCAAAGGGGACCAAGAAGGCCATTGAGATCCTGGGCTACATCAGCACTGGTGTGGCCAGCAGGACTAGAGGGGATCCTGCCCTTGTACTCAGCACTAGTGAGGGTTCATCTCGAGTACTGGGGTCAGGTTTGGGTACTTCAGCACAAGGACATTGAGGGGCTAGAGTGGGGCCAGAGAAGGGCAACAGACCTGGTGAAGGGCCTGGAGGGCAGGTCTGATGGGGAGAGGCTGAGGGAACTGGGGCTGGTTAGTCTGGAGAACAGGAGGCTGAGGGGAGAACTTACTGCTCTTTACAGCTGCCTGAAAGGAGGGTGGAGGGAAGAGGGAGCTGGTCTCCTCTCCCCAGGCACCAACAATAGGACAAGGGGAAATGGTCTCAAGTTGTGCCAGGGGAGTGTTAGGTTGGCCATCAGGAGAAATCTCTTCCCTGACAGAGTGATCAGGGGTTGGAACAGGCTGCCCAGGGAGGTGGGGGGGAAAAAAAAAAAAAAAAATCACTGTCCCTGGAGGCAGTCAAACAACAAGTAGATGTGGCTCTGAGGAACAGGGTTTAGTGGGCAAGGTGGAGTTGGGGTGATGGTTGGACTGGGTGATCTTGTAGATCTCTTTCAACCTCAATGACCCTATGATCAATAGATGAGGTGGTCAGGCTGCCCAGAGAACTGTCTGCATAGAGTCACTGGTCTCAACAACCAGCTGCTGCAAGAACCAAGCTGAACCAAAGCAGAGTGTGAACCTCATAAGGTTACAAACAGACTCTCCCCACTCTCCAGCGTTACCAGCACAAGTCAGGATCCTGATTTAGCTGAAACTGCTCGAATGCCAACCAAGCAGTGACAGTAACTGCTGAGACAGGCGGGCTAGAGGAGTTGAAAACCTCCTGATTTTCTTTTCAATCTGAAAACACACAGTAGTCATCATCTGCAGGAGACAAAACGCCACAGCTACATGGACTTCTGCCAGGATCAACGGATCGGGGAAAAGATTCTGTGCTGACTAGAAGCCTTCAAAGCTTTGGAATAGTAAGAGAACAAGTTCTGTCATTTCTGAAGTGTGTTTTGACATGCAAATACTCATCACCAGCTCAACAGTTACCAAGCAGCTCTCTCAGGAGGCGCTAAGGGACACAGCTCTCCCCACAGTGAAAGATCAGATCTGCTGCCTGCTGGTAGAGGAGCATTAAGACAAGGAAGCAACTCAAGTTATCAGACCAGCTCAAAGGACTGAGAGAACAAGAGATACCTCATGCTCCTCAATTTAGGTCTGACACACTGCAGAAGCTGGTTCAGGGGATGGGAAGTGAGGAATCTTGTCTCTCCTTTAAGATGAAGGCAGCAATCCAGCTTCCCCTGTGAGAGAAGCTGGATGCCAGTGAGCTTTTTCAAACAGCTACCACACTGTGCTAAAGGACCTGTGGCCATGTCTCTCTACTCTGGCCTGGTCAGGCTGCATCATAGTCCAGTTCTGGGCTCCACAGCTCAAGAGGGACAAGGCAGCTACTGGAGAGCTTAGCACAGCCATTGGGATGCTCAGAGGGCTGGAGGAGAGGCTGAGGGAGCTGGAGCTGTTGAGCCTGGAGAGGGGGAGACTGAGGGGGGATCTGATTGATGGTGATCACCAGCTAAAGGGTAACTATCAGGATGATGAGACTCTTCTCACCGGTGCCCAGCAACAGGACGAGGGGCACTGGGCACAAACTGTAGCCCAGGAGGTTCCACCTAACCATCAGGAGTTGTTTCCCAGTGAGGTCCCAGAGCCCTGGCCCAGGCTGCCCAGAGATGTTGTGGAGTCTCCTGCTCTGGAAACACCCCAAACCCTCCTGGGCTGTTCCTGTGAGATCTGCTCTGGCAGGGGAGTGGACTGGATGATCCCAAGATATCCCTTCCAACCCCACCAGTCTGGGATTCTGTGAAAGTTTCCACATCACATTCAAATCAAAGGCAACTTCTACGCTCAACACCAACACTTTTCTCCTTCAAATCTACGTCATCCTTTATTCTTTCCTGTTAGAGCTACCAAACGGACTTGGGATAACAAACAGCTCCAGGTGCCGGATGACCAAGTCACGAGTCACCTCTGAAATTCATCTGAGCTGCTGGAGTGAGTCCAGAGGCCACAGAGATGACCCAAAGGCAGGAGCACCTCTGCTCTGAGGACAGGCTGAGGGAGCTGGGGTTGTTTAGCCCAGGGAAGGAGAAGACTCCACGGGGACCTCAGAGCTGGTTGAGAGGAGGTTGGAGTAGATGATCTCTGAGGTCCCTTTCACCCTGAGCCAGTCTGGGATTCTATGATACACACACCCCACCCCCTCACACACATCAAGAAAAGGTTAGGTCCCCTTGTTGCCAAAAACCCAGGACCCATCCCCAGCAGAGCCTCCTTACCCAGCAGACATTGGAGGCCACTCTGGGCTCGGTGCTCAGGCCCTCCATCAGACACTGCAGCAGCGGAGCGAGGTAAATGTCATTGATGGCAGCTTCGGGCAGCATCTCACAGATCCTGCCCACGGTCCATGCGGTTGTGTCTCGAACCACAACACTGGGGTCCTTCATTAGTTCTATTAAAGTTGGCATCGCCTGGAAGGGAACAGCAGGCAGGAGGAAGATGACATTATGTGAGAGATGGGAATGGAAATCTGACGTTGTGTTTAACATCTTGGAGAGTCTGGATCCAGTTAGGACACTCTTCTCACCCAACACAAGGACATGGAACTGTTGGAGCGAGTCCAGAGGAGGCCACAGAGATGACCTAAGGGCTGGAGCACCTTTGCTCTGAGGACAGGCTGAGAGAGCTGGGGTTGTTCAGCCTAGGGAACAGAAGACTCCAGGGGCACCTCAGAGCTGCCTTCCAGTCCCTGAAGGGAACCTCCAGGAGGTCTGCAGAGGGATCCAGCAATAGGACAAGGGGAAATGGTTTGATGCTGAAGGAGAGGAGATTCAGAGTAGATCTGAGGAAAAAGTTCTTCAGAGCAAGGGTGGAAAGATTCTGGAATCGACTGCCTGGAGAGACTGTGTCTGCCCCCTTCCTGGAGGTGTTCAAGACCAGGTCAGATGAGGCCTTGAGCAACCAAGTCTGGTTGAGAGGCATCGCTTCCCATGGCAAGGGGTTAAAGTAGATGAGCTCTAAGGTTGTTTCAGTCCTGAACCAGTCTGATTCTGTGATTTTCAGGGCAAGACTTGAGAACTGAGACACCAAGAGTCAGGTACGCCCCAAAGTCCTGCAGGACCCCATGAATCTGAACCACGTAACCCAACTACCTGCACCCCAGACCCACTACACCTCTAAATCATGATGAAAGGTGACACTCTTTTGCCTCTCCTCACGTTAAGAACAACGTGCAAAGCAGGTGCCCTCCTTCCAAATCCATCAGAAAGATTTTGCTCCAAGACAAGACAATAAATCTCACCTGTATGACTAGTGGTTTGAGCTGGTTCGGCTCTGGTCCTTCCAAAATGCTGCCAAAAGCCATCACCGCTGCCTCTCTGTATCGCCAGTCGGGGTTTTTGATGTGTTCTTTAATAAAGGGCAGGACATGAGGAACAATGTCATCTTCACAGCAGGTCGCCAGGAGCATCAGGCAGACTCCTGCTGCTTTGCAGGGGTTCCAGTCATCGTCATCATCGTTTTCGTCCTGGAAGGAGAGAGCAGCAACTCTGAGGTCAGTCTGCAGGAAACCTTCAGAGTACCAGCACGCTGAGGGGTCTACTGGAGGTACCACTGTCTAGTGACTGGGCGTTAGATAGAGAAGCATCTCCAGTGGCCTCAAATACCTCATCAAACTGCTCTCTCTCTCTCTCTCTCATCTTGGCTTCGATTTAGTTCCTTTGATCCAGGCCATCACCTTAGAGGGGCTGCTGTATCAGTTAAACGACTTCTTCCCATCTCAACCATCAGCTCAGCAGGCTCCTCTGAAGGAAGGGACCTGCAGTTCTCTCACTTGTTTTACCTTCCCTGTTTCAACAGGCACTTTAGAACCTCCTGTAATTTAACTCTCCACAGCCAAACTAATGGCACAAACAGGGGGAACCAATTCCCTGGATTCCTTAAGAGCACCGAGTGTTTTCCCAGCTCATTGCAGTCAGCCAAATGAACTCGGTCCTCCGTGACTTAATTAACAGCTTTCTTTTATAATTAGACCTGTGGTAGCAAGTGGTTCCATTAATTTTGATGAGGCTGCAAACCACAGAGCAAACAAGGCCCTGTGAAGTGTTTAATAGGCACTAAATAAACATGGACTTCCCAGGTCACAAAGGAAAAGCTCAAGAATTCCAGAAACTGGATCTCAAATGGTACAGAGGCTGGAGATGGGGTTGGGTTTCACAAATAGCAACGTGGACAACAAGCAGCCCTCCTTCAGGAACCAGAACTACAGGCAGGTGTTAACAGAATTCAGCTCAGAACGACGCTCGCAGGCAGCCTCACAGTCTCAGCCCTATAAACACTGCATCATTGGGTCAGCGTGGTGCATGAGGTCACATCACAGACCAGGACTGCCGCGGTGGGTGCTCTGAACTAGTCCAAGACGACCCTAAAGCACCTCTGGGGTGACCGAGCACCTCCAAGTCACTTCTACAAGGGAGCACTGACCACTATGGACAATCTGCTCCTCCACATTAACAGCACTGTCACCATCCCAGAACTCTAGTACCTGAAGGGGGCTACAAGAGGGTCTGTTTACAAAGACCTGGAGTGATGGGATGATGGGCAGTGGTTTCACATCAGAGAAGGGCAGACTGAGATGGGCTGTTAGGAAGAAGTTCTTTAGCAGAACAGGGGTTGAACACTGGAACAGGTTGCCCAGGGAAACAGCTGAGGCTCCATCCCTGGAGCTATTCAAGGAAATGCTGGGCAAGGCTCTGGGCACCCTGCTCTGGTTGAGGCTGTCCCTGCTCCCTGCAGGGGGGTTGGACTGGACGGCCTTTGGAAGTCCCTTCCAACCCAGGTGATTCTATGGTTCTGTGAATGCAGAAGCAGCCGCAGAACACCCACTGTTTTCGATGGAGGAGGGATTCCGTGTCTCACCTGTTTTGTTAGCGTTTGTGTTAGGATTGGGACCAAATACTGTAGCGCTCCCTTGGCGTAGAATTTGCTCGTGTGCTCTGGAGGCCTTCCTTGCTCTGCTGCCTGGAAATAAAACAGGTTATGAGGTCACTCTCAGCAGCTCTGTAAGCATGAGGTGGCCCTAAAAAGGGGCAGGAAAAGGTCTCAGCATATAGGACCAACCCGTGTACTGCTCACTGTCCTTAGTCCTGGCTGTCCCAGCTTTTTTGAGGGGGCATTCAACATAAAATATCTATTCAGCTGCTTTTAAAAGATGGATAGGATTCCTCTAGAGTCCCAAGTTTAAGCTGTTATTGATCTCCGTGGCCGATTTATGCAAACAGCATCTGCACGCAGAACAATACCCCAAATTCATCTGCAGCTCTGTCCTCTGCAAGGGATAATGATCACTTCTATTTCATCCCATAATTTCATCTCTACTCATAAATAATGCATCACACCGAATGGGATCGATGTTTTTGTGCAACCAGGGTAGGGCTAGAGCTCCTCATGCCTGTAACAGACCCCAAAATCCGTTACACATCAGCATAACAATCTCTCTAGTGCTGAGCACTTCCGTGGAGAGGGATCTTCGAGTTCTAGTGGACAAGGTCTCCATGGAACAGCACTGTGCTCTGGTGGCCAAGAAGGTCAGTGGAATCCTGGGACGGATCAAGAAGAGAGGGTCCAGATGATCAAGGGAGGTTCTCCAGCCCCTCTAATATGAGACTACATCTGGAGTATTGAACTGGGAAATTCTTGGCTTCCCAGTTCAAGAGGGACAGAGGTCTGATTGAGGGAGTCCAACAGAGTGCTATGGAGATGATTAGGGGACTGGAGCACCAGCCTTATGCAGAGATATTGAGAGACCTGGGACTTTTCAGCTTGGAGAAAAAGGTATGAGGGGATTTAATCACTGTCTATAAATCCATGAGGGCTGGGTGTCAAGCAGAAAGAGACAATCTCTTTTCACTTGCACTCTGTGATAGGACAAGGGGCAATGGGTGTCAGCTGGAGCACAGGAAGTTCCATCTCCACTGGAGGAAAAACTTCTTGACTATAAGGGTCAGAGCACTGGAATGGGCTGCCCAGGGAGATTGTAGAGTCTCCTTCTCTGGAAACATTCCAGACCCCTCTGGATATGTTCCTGTGTATCTGCCCTAGGTTCTACGGTCCTGCTTCAGCAGCAGGGGTTGGACTTGATGACCCCTAGAGGTCCGTTCCAACGCCTAATGATCTCTGCATCCATGTAACAGAGTTCACTAGGCTTTGAGGAAAGGGGTAACTCCAGGAACAGATCCCCTGTGGTGTGGTAGGAGCATCTCAGCAGCTCACGACAGCCTCTTACTAAAGCACAGCTCAAAGATCTTCACGATATTGAGAATGGTTGGGGATCACGCTGTGCCTAGCATCCAGGCTTAATGCACATTTAGGTTCAGCTCATGAGAAGAGCTTGAGCTGACTGTAAAGAAATCAGGGAGCTGTCACATCCTGTTTGCAGAAAACCAGCCATTGTGTGTCATGGTGTCACGGGAAGTCCTCATCAAACCTGCCAGAGAATCTTTTACCTCAAATAGTCTCAGGTCCCCAGTCAGGGTGGCATCAAAGCCATCCTGTTTGATTAAGAAGGCAGTTGTTCTAACCTGATCGAGGACAGGAAAAGGGGTTACAGCCAAGCTCCACCACGAACTCGGCATCAGGCTACAGAAGAACCCAAAGGAAATTCCATCAGCAGGAATAACTCCCCCAGAAAGGGGAATCACAAAAGGGAATTCCAAACGGCACCACCTCAGCTACGAGCTTTTCCTCGACCAGTCAAATTATCCACAGCAGAACCCTTGGCCAGACTAGTGCCTCGCAAGCCAGAGCTCAAAACCAAACGGGGGACCCCAAGACCGCACCAGTGTCTGCAGAGAATGCAGCATCCACAACCAGTGTCGGGGGCCTGGTGCAGCTGCAGGTCTCAGCTGCTCACAGACAGGCATCACTCATGTCAGAGCGGTTCACAGACCCACAACAGCAGCACAAGGGGCTCAGAAGGACTCCTCTGTGCGATTCGGCTTGGGAGAACCAGAGGATGTCCAGTCTCGGTTCACTGCCAAATAGACAGACGTGGTCACCCAACGCTTTGCTGCTGCCCCACGAGCTCACCTCAGAGGCCTCTATGGCCAGGTCCATCTCCTCGTCGCAGACATTGGACCAAAACTCTATCCCTTGCATAGCCACCTCATCGATGTCGCTTTTCATCGCTTCAATCGTTATCTTGAGGAACATGAAAAAGAGAAGAGAGAAGGACATTTTCACAAGTTCTTTCTCCAGAGACACAAGCCCCAACCTTTGGCCAGTCAGCATGAGACTGTCTGTAGTCAGGGGCCACAACAGTTACTGACGTGGGTAGATTTAGATTAGATCTGAGGAAGAAATCCCTCCCCGTGAAGGTGTTGAGGCCCTGGAACAGGTTGCCCAGGGAGGTTGTGGCTGCTCCATCCCCAGGATGGGGCTGAGGGCACCCTGGTCTGGTGAGAGGTGCTGCAGCCCAGGGAAGGGGGCTGGGGCTGGGCAACCCCTAAGGTTTCTTGACAAGAACCTGTTGGCTACCAGCACCTCCGGAAGCCATGCAGAGCAAGTGAAGCCATCTGCACTGCCCTCACTTGGGAAGTCTCAGCCCTGAGACACCCGAGAGTGTTTTTAGGGAGGGATTTGCAGCCAAAGAAACAAAACTAAATCTGGAAGGAAAGAAAACTTCTCATCTTGGCTTAGGATGAAGGAGAAGGGGAAATCAGCCGAGTGTGTATGAAAACCCAGAGTACTCACAGCAAAAAGCGCAGGGCCCATGTATGTCTCCATATATTGATAATAGAGGGACATTATCTTCACCAAGTTCTGTAAGGCAGCCACTCGTACCTGTCAGAGCAGGAGAGGGGTCAGAGCAGGAAAGGGAGGAGAGCTGTGACCTTTCCATAAACCTCCCACAGCTTCACAGCCCAGCCTTCCTCCTCATGTAGGCAACCCCATACCCCTAAGGTCTTTCACAAGCAGCAATGTAAATCATCCTCTTAGTAACAAACTCATTTTATCTGAGCGTTTGCATGGGCAGCCATTCCTTCACAAAATGGTTTCAGATTAACTTTCCCAGTTATTTCCCAGTCTGAGGTTCTGGCCTCCCCAGAAAGGTTCTTAACTTCCATTTCACTCACCCTTGTATCCGGACACTGCGTTGCTTCACAGACTACTTGCATAATAAAGTGCCGTTCAGACTAGGAGAAGAAGGAGAACAACATCAGAACTCTGAGGAAGCTGTTGATGTTTTTGCAGCCCTTCCCAAGGAGGCTGCATCTTGAGTCTGGACTAGCCCAGGCACTCGGGCAGCGCTTCTCAAGATCAAGGAATGATGCAGCAATTCACTGCAGTGGTTGAAATTCTTCTGTCCCCAAAGCAAGAATCCCAAGGTTCCAATTCAATTAAGTGTTGAACAGCCCCTCCAGAACTGGAAGATGCACCAGAAGCAAAGACACTTAACTTGAGTGGGACAAGGAAAAAACCCACCATGCTGTTCCCTGAACTGTTTCAGTCTTCAATAAGGCTCTAAACTCAGGACAGTCAGTTTATTAGGGGCAGGATCTAGATACTTCTCAGTAGGAAGAGACAGACCGAGCACTGGAATGAGCTGCCTATGTGGGTTCTCAGTCTCCTTCTCTGGAGGTGTTTAAAACCCGCCTGGATATGTTCCTGTGCAACTGGATCTAGGTGATCCTGCTCTGGCAGGGGGATTGGACTGGATGTTCTTTTGAGGTCCCTTCCAATCCCTAACGTTCCGTGAATCTGTGATTTACAGTGCTGGACCCCCACAAAAAGAAGATCTGAGAGGATCAGGCACCTCCCATCTCAGATTGGAGATCAGCTAGAGTCTCTGAAACACTTTAAAAGAAGGGAAATTTTCATTTAAAGACCTCTTGTGTTGCTTCCACCTCTCCCTTGTAGAGATCTAGAGGCTGGAGTTAAAGGGAGAAGGATAAGAAGAAGTGATAGATCAGTCTGTTCTGTCCAGAGTCCCATTCCCAGGCCCCTGATTCTGAAAGCTCTCCCAGCCTCCCTCCCCCAGCAATTTGCAGAGGCAAAGTTAAACCTGGATTGTTGCCACCCCGCTGGAAAGAAAGTGCTGATCCAAGCTCGAGCTCTTGCAGCAGCACCACAGAGCAGAGTTTGACTAGGAAGCAAACCATCCAACAGGCTGAACTCTAAAGGTCAGTTCAAATTCATCAAAACAAGAAAAGCCAGCGACGAATCCTCCTGCCCATTGATCCAACGCTTATGATTCCCACTTATTTCTACATTCTAACACCCTGAATTTACAGGGACAAATCCAAAGTCTCAGCTGTAAAGAAATTATGCATCAAACCTCAGCGTGGTGCATGATTTCTCATCATAGACCATGGATTCAGCTCATTTTAGGCCAAAAAGTCATGGATTCAGTTAATTTTAGGCCAAGATCTCATGGATCCAGCTCATTTAAGGCCAAGAACTGGTCCTACCCACCCTCCCCCAAGCCCTAGCTCACCTCTTTGTCAAAGTTTGCTTTGCTGAATTCCAAAGAGTTGAGAAGTGCATTGGTAGCTGCTAACTTCACATTGTTGCTGGGCTCTTCCTTTCTCATTCCCTGGATGATGCCCGTCAGGATCTCATTGGATTTGTGCTGAAGTTGCTCTGGATCCTACAAGAAGTGGTGACAAAGTTGTTTCCTGCGGCTGAACAGCTCTGTCTCATATTTTAAAAAGCACCAAGTTTGAGGCTGAGTCTGTAAGTAAAAGGTTTTAAGGAAGGACCTTTGTGCTCAGTGGGAGGACCAGTATGAGGGATTCACACAGCATCATGTCTTTATGGCTTCTGGGACAAGGAAGAACCTGAACTGAGGACAAACACTCCAGACACTCAAGTCATAAACACCAGTTAAACTCCAGTTCCAACAAGTTCAAGACTCATCAACTGCATTCAATCAGCAAGTTAAGAGTCACTGACTTCCAGTTCCTTTATATTCTGGGGTAGATTTACACCACAGCAGCTGTGGTTGAGACTTTTACTGGTCAAGCTGTCAGTCTTTTGAAGATACAGGGCAGAAACAGAGTGTGGACCAGCAGCACAGACCCAAAATTTAATAAATTAAGCTGTGAACACAGACTAAAGGTTATTTTTCCCCTTGTGGTCAATGGAAAGGCTGCAGGATCCCCAGACGACTGTATCACTATACCACTAATCCAGCAGAACGCTTCTCAAACCACAAACTGCACCTCAATGTCACTGAGAAGCTGCAAGAAGAGGGATCTTGGCTAGGAAAAAACCCAACGAGCAAGTCAGGGTATCGTAAGACCCAGACTTATCACCTGAAGGAATGGACTGGTACCAGCAGTGCTCAACCTGGAGGGATTTTAAGACCCTCTGACAAAGCAACTGGTCTCCCCAGTGACAAGAGTGCCCTGCAGTGTGAGGAAAGCAGCAAAGAGAATGTTTTCTTCCTTTACCAAACTCCAGCACAAGCATTCAGTGGCAGCACAAATGCAGCAGCTCACTGTGTCTCAGTGGGTCAGGCAGTGCACACAGGGGTTTTGAGGGCAGCCTGCACAGCAGTGACACTGCAAACCAGGAGATCTTTTGTGGAAGGAGCCTCCAAGGGCTAAACAACCTCTGTCTGCCCACCAGAACTTCTCAAATGAGAATAAAAGGGTTTTTCACACCAGGTGAGGGGGGTTGTTGGGTCTCCCCAATGCAGAACAGAACAGTTTTGTCACACAACTGGACGTTCAGCTGAGGTTTGACCACAACATCTCCTCTCTTAGCATCATACGGCTGCGGCCACATGCGGCCCTCAATCTGCACCTTAGGAAAGGTGACCTGGATTTGTGCTGCGAAAAGCAGGTCAGTCCTTTGAGCTAGCAGCTCTGAGAGCTTCCTGCCTGTTGTCCAGCACCAAAACATCCTCCAGGCAAGCATGAGGAGAACAAGGAGGCCTTGCGGCCTTCTAGGTACAGAGGTGTGAGAAAGGAAAGTTTGAGAGAGAAAAGAGGTGCTGGGGAGAGGCTGGGCCAGCACTTCAAACCCCCTCAGTCACTCCAGTCAGCCCTTCACATCTACTCACGATATCCTGACAGATGTAGCCGATGGCCTCCAACGTCGACTCTTTCATGTGCTCCGTACTGTGCTGATTTGTAACATTCGCTACCAACTGGGGAATGAGCTCGGGCCACTGGTTCATGGGGATCTCTGCGCAGGCGATGCCAGCCACACACTGGGAGGCTGAGCTGGGTCTGTACGTTTCTGTACCCAGCGTCTGCAAAACCTGCAGGAGGGATGAGCAGAGAAGGGTTTGGTGTTAGCAGCCACTGATGGCTTCGCTCAACGCTATTGTGAACATCCCACCCCGTCCCCAAGACACCAGTTTGATCCTCCTGCTTCCTGCAGCCACAAATCAGGCCAGGACCAAGAACAGGCGGCACCTGGAGTGAACTCGGCCCTGGTTGCCCTTCTGGAGGAAGCCAAGCCAGGCTGTGCCACACACATGCACAGTTACCACATCCTTTCAACCCTGCACTGATTCACCGAGCGATTCCTCCCTGCTCCTGTTCTACAGCCAAACTGCAAAAGCTTGAACAGCCCATGGATTAACCCCCCTCACCGAACAGCAGGCTTGTCAGGACTCAGTGGTTTTCTTTTGCTTTAACAGCAATCGGGATGTTTCTCTGTGTTAATGAGTTTTCCTTGATAATAAAACAACAGGAGGAGAGAATAAGGGGGTCGTTTAAGCATTTCCAGTGGTTCCTCTTCGTTTTCCACAGAATCCACTTCAAGATGTTGTACTGCTACCATTAACTGACAGAGAACACTAACAAACTGGTTCTGTTCACCTTCTAAAGCAGTATGTTTACCTTCCAAGAAGCTTACTGGCTCCAAAACCTTCCACCAAGCATCTGACCAACCCGCAGCCACCACCTAAACCCTGTGCACAGCCTACATCAGTGCAAAGTTGTGATCTTTAACTCTCAGACAGCATAGAAGTTCTCTGGCAAAACCCTCAACTGCAGGAAAATGGAGGAATTTAAATCCCTGTTTAGGACTTTCACATTTGGGGCTGTATTCTGCTCCAAAATATTTCTATTTACTCTTTGTATCGGTGTAAACTTGGGTGTTCCAACCCAGAGCAGCTCTAAAGGTGCCAAAGGGGGCTGTAGAACGGTTGAGGAAGCTCTAACAGGGTAACAAGTGGCAGCTAGCAGCCCAGTTGTGGTGCCCCAGTGGGGAAGCTGTGTCCAGTAGCTCCCGCAGCCACAAGACTATTCAGAGGTCCTTGTAAAAGGAAATTGAAAAGAGCAGCCTCATACCTGTTAGGGTTTTGCTTTTTACCTTAATAATTGCACAGATCAAATACACTACAGGCCAGAAACCTTCCAGCCCCAGCCACGTGCTGATGGTGCTACTGCTGGTCTTAGGGAAGGAGCAGCCAACATAAGACTCTTCAGAAGGGAAAGGGCATCCTACACTTTGGTCACAATAACCCCCTGACGGGCTACAGACTGGGGGATGAGTGGCTGGAGAGCAGCTGGACAGAGAGGGACCTGGCAGCACTGGTTGACAATCAGCTGAACAGCTCCAGCAGGGTGCCCAGGTGGCCCGGAAGGCCAATGGCATCCTGACTTGGCTCAGCAACAGTGTGGCCAGCAGGGCTATGGATGTAATTCTCCCCCTGTACAGGGCACTGGGGAGGCCTCCGCTCAAGTACTGGGGTCAGTTCTGGGCCCCTCACCTCAAGAAAGAGATTGAGGGGCTGCAGTGGGTCCAGAGGAGCAACAAGGCTGGGGAAGGAACTGAAGGGAAAGGCTGATGGAGCTGGAGGGGTTTAGCTTGGAGAAGAAAAGACTCAGGGGACTTCTGCCTCTCTCCAGCTCCCTGAAGGGAAGCTGCAGCCAGGTGGGGGTCAGGCTCTTCTCCCAGGCAACCAGCACTAGGATGAGAGGGCAGGGCCTAAAGCTGCTAGGGGAGGTTAGGTTGGATGTTAGGAAGTTCTTTCCTCACAGAAAGCGGGATCAGAGCCTGGGCTGGACTGCCCAGGGCAGTGGTGGAGTCCCCATCCTTGAAGGTGTTGATGGGACAGCCTGGCTGCGGCCTTTAGTGCCCTGGTGTGGCCACTGGGGTGATGTTAGGTCCTGGGCTGAGCTGAATGAGCTCCGAGGGCTTTTCCAGCCTCAATCATTCTGTGATGCTGTGAAAACAAGCAAAGAATGAGCAAACAACCAAAAGATGTGAGACTTACGTAGTTCTTGACTTCTCTGCGGGCATTGGCGTCGATTGCCAGCCATCTCTGCTGATACTGGGCCTTGATGTCAGGGTCCTTAGAGGTCAGTGAGTTCTTGATCTGCAAGCCGGCCGCAACACGGGCAACTTGGCTGTTGCCAGGGTTTGCCAGCACTCTGGAGAGTTCCACCAGAAAGGTTGGCTGTGGGGAGAGAGAAGGGCTCAGCACCTACCCTGCTTGCACCAACCTCCCACCTCAATGACAAGGGGAAAAAAAACCCCAAACACCCAGCAAAACCAGAGCACCATGAGCTGCAGCTCCTTCTCTCCCAGGCTTACATCAAACCGCCACCACTGCCTGCTCTATCCCGAGATTAGGGGCATTAAGCTCCTAATTAGAACCGCTGGAAAGCGACTGGATGCTGGCACTGACTTTGCTGGATTTTTTTTAGCTTACTAGAGGGACTGTTACCTCCCCTGCTCCTGCCTGCTCAGAGCAGTCCCCTAAATAAACCCCTCAGGGCGTGCGACAGCACTGGTGGTTTCTGGATGGGGAACAAATAGGGTGAAGAGCAGCTCCTTGATACTGTTTTTCCCTTGCTTCAAGCAAATGCTGCAACACCAACACAGCAACTGTTCAACTGCTACCCCAGAGCGTAGATTTACAGCAGGGTTTGGGTTGGGAGGTAGCTAAGAGCTCATCCTGCCCCAACCCCCTGCCATGGTCAGTGACACCTCTTCCCAGACCAGGGTACCCACAGCTCCATCCAACCTGACCTTGGACACTGTCAGGGATGGTGCAGCCACAGCTTCCCTGGGCAACCTGTTCTAGGGCCTCAGCCCCTCACAGGGAGGGGGATTTCTGCCTCAGATCTCATCTCAATCTCCCCTCTTGGAGCCTGAACCCAGCTCCACTGTCTTAGCAGAATCCCTGGGTTTGTGGGGTTACCAATGTCCCTTCTATGCCAGCAAAGTTCTGTGGACACCCACGAAGATGAACCTCCACAAAGAGCTGATCAAGACACCAGACATCCACTGGCTTTTGGGAAGGGCAGTGCGGAATAATTCTGCATCCAATCCTTTTCCTGTTTGACAGCTTTAAATCCTTAAGACTTCTGCTGAAGCCAAGCTCCAGTTCTTGTAGTGAATCTGTTGCATTTTGTTGGCCCTAAAAAGCCTTTTCCCTGCCACAAAATCCTTTCTAGGAGATAGTGGGGGCAGTTGCACCCAGTTCAAAACCAGGCAGGGACATGATTTTCCTCAAATCTTAACAAGGTTACAGGCAACCACTCTCCTAAGCCTCTGCAGCAGAACTGAAGGTACTGACAGAGATTTTAGGGCACCCAAAAGCCATTTGAAAACCTAAATTAACCTTTAAAAGATCAACAGAAACACAGAACGAAGCCAGAACCCACATTTTTAATGAGCAAGTGCAGCTCTTCATAGAGAAGATTAAGGTTTATTTGGGTTCTCCAGGAGTTTTCACCTCTCAAATCACAAGATTTGGGTGTGAAAATGTGGGACAACTCAAAACTGATGAGAAATCCTCTGAAGTTTTAACGCAATAAACCCCTATCAGCAAATTTTAATGCGAGAAACCCCAATACACGAAGCCACTTTCCAACCAGCACGATCCTTCCCGTTTTACACATGAACATCATTTTTAAAAAAGCGAGGAATCATTAAAATCAAGCAGTTCACAGGGTGAAATTGAAGTGTTGCTGCCACCTTTGAGCAGAAAACTAATGCTGAAAGGTGAAGAAGCAGCCCTTGAATTTCTCACTCATAAATTAGCAAAAAGGGGAAACAAAAAGGCTTTTTGTGGAGCTTGCAGCTTCACATGAGAATTTCCAGACGTGAGTCTCACAGCAAATGCAGATGCACGCGACCTCCGCTCCCAACACCTACAGAGGTGTCAATGAAAATCTCAGAAAAGGGTCTAAATTAGCTCCAGGGAGGAGGAGGGGTTTGATGAGGAAGAACAGTTGCTCTGCAGCTCTCTCATTAGCTAAGTGGGGAAATCACTTCCAGCTCTGAGTGCTCAGAACCGCTTGTTCCACCCCACAGTTCCTACCCCTTCCCTCTCCATGGGCCTTTAGGGCTCATCCTGCTCTCCACACTGAGATGGGACTCATATAATGGCTGGAGTTGGAATGGACCTTAAAGATATTCCAGCTTCAACCCCCTTGCACAGGCAGGGACACCTTCACTAGATCAGGTTACCCAGGGCTCCATCCAACCTGGCCCTGAACAGCCTTCAGCCTCACATCCTCATCCTCAACCCAAGAGCTGCCCTTGCAGCCACCACTGAGCCCCTCAGCTCCTGCCCTGCTCAAGGTTGGACAATTGCATAGGCCCATCCTGCCCCAGACACTGATTCTGAGCCCCAACAGAAGCTCCAGTTCCTTACTGCAGCTCCCACAAAGCAGTGTGCAGTCCTTGCCCATGGAAACTGGGCTGCAACTGGATGGTCCTGAAGTTTTTTTTCCAACCCATCCTGTGACAAGTGAAACTGAAGAACTACCACAAAACTCTGCTCTGGGCAGCCAGGACCATGAGCAGATCAAGTCCATCGCCCTGATGGACTTCCTGTATCTCAACTTCTATCTAACTGGGGTGGGAGGAAGCTCAAGACTTGAATGTATAGGATTTTAACTCCAAATTGATGTTTAGCACAAAGGCAACATCAATCCTGATGTTGAGTGACACCTGGACCCCTTTAAATGGAGCAACAGACATGAAGACTCCAGGACTCAGCTGACACCAGTACAAATCAGTGCCTGTAGCTGGTAATAAATTGAAGGATGTCTATTCCGCTTGTGCTGAAACCATGGGTGACAGCACTGGGCAATCCCAGACTGGGTTGAGAGCTCAGAGATCGCCCAGTGCGTATGGGCAATGACAACCCTCCCAGACCAGGTTGCCTAGAGCTCCATCCAAGCTGCCCTTGGACACTGCCAGAGATGGAGCAGCCACAACCTCCCTGGGAAACCTGTTCCAGGGCCTCAGCTCTCACCTCAATCTCACCTCTTCCAGCTCAAAGCCACTTCCCTTTGCCCTATCACTACAAACTCCTGCAAAAAGCCCTTCTTCCCCTGTTTCTCAAAGCCCTTGTGCAGGTACTGGAAGCTTCTACAAGACTTCCTCAGAACCTCCTCTTCTCCAGTGTGAACAACCACCACAACAAGCACTGTCCCCAGGAGACCCCCAAAGCACTTCCCCTCCGTCAGGTACTGCATCACCCACCCCTTGACAAAACAAAAACGCCAAACCCTGGGATTCCAACCCAGATGACACCTGGGCAGGTGGAGAAGGGGCTACTCCCTTCTGTTCTAATAGAGATTTTCACTTTTTTGCCTTTTCTTTTATTTCCTGAAGATGATCCCAAAGGCCTTTTCCCACCTCAATGACTCTAAGGCCGCAGACAGAGCTCCAGGCCGGGATGCCAGTGAGTGGATCCAATCCCCCCCAGCTCACCCAGGGGTCCCTTCCTACACTCGGACGTGCAGCCACAAGCCTCGACCCAGCCACTCTCATCAATCACCCCCTCCCCAGTGCCCAGGCCACCCGCCAGTATCGGTGGGGTGTGGGGGTCCAGCCCGGTACCAGGGGAAGGAGGGGTAGGGGAGCCGGGGCCGCGCCCGGGGCAGCGATGGCCGCGGCCGCACATGGCCCGAGGCCGCTCCCGCAGCCGGTCCCGCCTCCTCCGCCCGGCGCCGCGTCCCTATTGGCTGAAAGCAGAGCAAGACGCGCTGTGATTGGCCAGGAGCGGCGCCGGGCGCGAGCAGGGCTCGGTTGCGCTACCATGGCGGTTCGGTTGCGCTTCACGGCGGTTCGGCCTGGCCGGGCGGGGCTTGGGGGAGGGATGAG